>VXBQ01016938.1:52786-156076 GCA_013400175.1 Phainopepla nitens
TAAAAAACAGAAGTTTACATGCCAGACACATTTCCTAATTTATTTTTTTTTTCCCCCTGGCATTATGCTTGGTACTGGGAGGAAAATCCATTGCAATTTATGTAATTGGAGCGGGTTGGTCATTCAAATCAGATTTCCTTATTTAGCAGCCTCTTTACAGAAGGATCCAGCTTTATGTAGGTAGGGAAGTGAAAAAAGGCCAGGACCGGGCATATTTCACAGGAGTGATTTTGCAAACTGTGGATGAGGAAAGTTCTATGTTTGGTGTCCTTTTGCCCTTTTGTTAAATGGAAATCATTTTAACAAAATTCCAATAAATGAGATATCTTGGTCCAGCCATTTAACACTCCTTTGTATATGTAAAGAGGTAAGATTCTACAGGACTTCTCAGGATTTGTGGTTGTAGATTTATCAGTAAAGATCCAAACCAGAAATATGAAATTCATACCTAGACAAAATGAGATTGCTGCATAGCTGACACAAGCTAAATGATGCAGCACTTTTCAGGGCAGCAAATACCTGGTTTTGCTATTTAAAGGAGAAATGTGAGTGATTTTGCCTTTTACCATTCTGCATCTAAGACTGGAAGATTAGCAGGAAATGTGACACAGAGCAAGTGGAGCAAGCATTTCCTCATTTGTTATCTTCTAAACTTCTTTTTCCCTTTATTTGTTAGCCCAATGGACTAGTAGCTGTGAATAACTACACTGAAATGGATTTTAAATATTGGCATTCATTGTGCAATGTGTCCTCTGACCAGCATGTGGGGATATGCCCAAGTACTTGAAGAGAACATTATAAGCCCACTACAATTTTATACAAGGAAAAGTCATTTGATATAACTGGCTTAACACATTAAATAAAAATATACATAAAGCATAAAACAGCATACAGTTTTGCACAAATCTCAACTTCCTTCTGTAATAGACATAGCTATTTTATTTTAAAAAATTATCTTAATCCTGAAATCAGATTACTGTAAATTGAATGATTCAAGCGTGTCTTCAAATAAAGCACAAACCATCTTTTTTTATTCTACTTATCATTTATCTTAGCAAACTTGCTTACAAGAAATGTAAAACCGCTTAACTTCAGGGAAGGAATTTATTTCCTTGTAAGTGCCTTAGCTCTGAGGGTTTGCTATTACCATTGCATAGTCTTCTTATTGATGGTCACAACTAACAGGGAACTATTTTCAGTTCCCCTGCCATTATTAAAATAGCAATGCTTGGCTACTGCCTGGTGATAGCTGTCAGCACAATTGTGGTTTTTGAATTGTACCCCAGTTAATCCCCCACTGAGATAAAAACAAAAATGGGGAAATAATAGTATCTAGGGTTAACTAATAGGTATCTATGCTTAATAACTAGAAAACATCTTTCAGTTAATATACATGTTTTTGAAGGCTACACTGTTACGGCATAAAACTTTCTGTGTAGTTAATAACAGAGATGGACTCGGCTCTCTGGCTCCATTTTCTCCTGGCAACAGCCAGGACATACTTTATAAACTTTAATTTTGCATTTCAAACCCCTTTGCTTTATACTTTGATATGTCACAGACTACAGAAAACAGAAATGGGTGTCCAGAACAGCTGATAACATGAAATTAGAGATGTCAGCATTTTGCTGAGAGAAACTGCCAACCTTTGTGTGAAGCCTTTGTGTAGAATATTCTTGATTAAGACAAAGAAAAGGCTTTAGAATGCAAATAGCCTTACAAACAAGGGACGATCAGACCATTTTATGCCATTTCAGTTTTACATTTCATCTTCAGATTCTTCAGTTTCCATGTAGAGAACTCACACATACATGGAGTATGTGTTTTATATGCTCTGCCACTTTATAGCTGAGCATGTTGTAGTTCTCTCTCTGCCCACCCTGCTCACAAACAGTTGTGGTTAGCTCAAATGTGCAAAAGCAAATGTGCTTACCAGTAAGACCAATTATTTATTAACTGATGGCAACATGCTGAAACAACCTGAACAGTTTTTGACCTGTTTGTGAACATAAATCATTATAGAAATACTAAACTGACAACATTGCACGTTCTGTGGTTAACTCAAGGCATCTGATGAAGGGAGCTGGTTAAGGGAAAACCGAGGAGACAGCTTCAAATTAAGATAAGCAAAACCAAAAACCTGCAATGCCCTCACTCCCCTCATCCTCTCACGCCACAAACTATAGCTGAAATAGCCCAAGGAAAGCTATTCATAGGATGCTGAATGCAAAGAAAATGAAAGAGCAGTGAAGGGTGAGGCTGAGCCCTGGACATGAAGCCTGTAAAGAAGAAAATGAGCTGACCTTTGTGTTAGGGATGAAGCTCTTGCATTCACAAACCTTTGCATGGATACAGTGTCCCCAAGCCCACACAAGCTGGCACTGAGTGACTCCCCTGTGCCCTGGCAGTATGGCAGAAGCCACACAAGTGCTGAGGCACCTGCAGATTGGGGCTGAAGATGCTGAACATTTTTGAGCATCCTACACAGAGGGTTGGGAGTGCAGCCCCTTCCCACATGTGGCATATTTTCTTCCTATTGAAGTGATGTTTTGCATTACTAAATGTATTTTGCTGTTATAAACAGATCAGCAGGCCAGGTGCTAACTGAGCACCAGGAAATTCCCATATAATCTTTTGGGTTTTTTGGTTTAAGAGCTGGATGCCGAGACACCAGTTCCCATGTCATTAAACTGGGCTTTTGGTCAGGCCAACAGTGACCTTTGATTTTTGAGATGCGATCCTACAGGAGTACATCATCAATAATTGAGCGGGTTGTGCCCTGCAGAGACCAATTTGGTAACACGCTGAACCTCGGCTTATAAAAGAGCTGCAAGTGGTGCCACATGCTGCTGGTTCTGACATGACACTGTGTCTTTGCACGGCAGCATGATGAAGCACCCTAAAATTAGCCTTCTTACTATTTCGTAAAGAGCAGGCAGAAAGGTAGCAGCCTGCACTGAGGAGAACAAAGAGGCACAGCAGAGGACAGAACTGGGGCTCACACACAGCCTGGTCACAACACTTCATGGTGAGCACTCTTGGCTTCTTTGCAAATTTCCACATTGGATTGTTTAGTGTAATTTCTTATCCCAAGCACAGGCTGACCTGACTGTGAAGCAAGAAAGGTGCTTGTGTAAACAGAAGTGGGGAGGAAGGATCTCTCTCTCAGGGGGACTGGGAGTCAGCAGAAGGGAAAACTAACTGTGAAAATTACATGGATGGTCTCTTTTCTTAAGGGTGTGGTGGGAGCTGGCATTTAATTCACAGAACTAAGTTTGTTGTTACTGGCATATAACTGGGAATGGAAGAAAAAAAAAAGGGCTGATATGAAAATCAGAAACAACATGATAAAGTCCCTTTCTATTAAGCCAGACTGATTTTTTCCTGATACTCAGTTCTATCTCTACCCCACTTACTGCATCATTGATTCTTTTGCTTTACAAGGAGTAAGATTTGAGAGCAAAACAAAAATCCAACTTCTAGGTAGTAGGAAGATAGGGGCGTGGATGTGTTTGTGTACAGGAACAGAAATAGTAGAGGAAAAAATCCTAGACCAGAGTAATGCTCGCAGAAAAGGAGAAGAAAGAAACTGTGAGGAAACATTTGAATATCAGAGGGCACAAGAGGCATGCCATGAAAGAGATGTGAGCACCGATTGCTAGGAGCAAAGGAAGCACAGCACACATCTCTAGGAAGCAGAGGACCCCCCAGCAGCCGGGTGTGACAGCCTGTGGCCCTGTGCCCAAACAATTGTCAGCACGTGCTGTTTTCTCTATTCCTGTGGTAGCACTCCGCAAAGAATAGCTGGGAAGAAAATAACACTGGGGCGTAAACTGGGACTGGTACATTCAAACTATATACAGCTCTTTCTGCAATTAGTTATCACTCAGAAATATGGGACTATTTTGCAACCCAGATATTTTTGTTCAGCAAAGATGACTGGACAGTCCTCTGCAGCTTTTGTAATTTAATTCGGGACAATATTTGTGATTTCACGTGTATTACCGAAACCCAGAGAGGCATGATTCTATAAGATCTCTTTTGTGCTGTTAGCAACTAACAGATATTTGGTGAAGCATGGACTAAATGTGTCCAAATGGGAGTGAATCTATGACAGTTGTATCAACTACAGTACAGGACGTCTCTGTTCATAAAGGGGATTAAATATTCACAGTGATCAAAAGAGTCTTGGACAGATGGAAAATTAAATTTCTCTTGCAGATGTTGTTAAGGAGTTCCACAGAAATTGCATGTGAGCAGTCAGAGCTTGGAGTCCTTGAAGGACTGTAACTCTTAATTTCCTATAATATAAGTCTCAACCTTGGCATTAGAATAAAAAAATTTATAAAAAAAAATTTTGGAGACAGAAGGTGAGCTGTAAGAGCTGAGCACTCAAATCCTCCTAACTGTATGAAAAATGGAATCACTGCTGCTTCCTACACACAATTCCTATGCAGAGAAACCCAATGACTCCTCATGTTCCTAGAGGTCTCCTAAGTCAATATTTACTTTATTTAGGAAAGAAAAATTGCCACAAATTTGTAATATTTTGTTTCTGTTTACTGATACTGGAGTGGTGCAATATGCTGCCAATTTTGTTGTTGATTTTTTAGTATGAGTGATTTGGATGCTCCTATTTCACTGCAGAAGACTTTGGGTCAATGTTTTTGGGATACTGTTTCTTTGTTTATTTGGTCTACCACCACAGAACAAACTGCTTCCATTTAAAACATCAAGCTTGAAAGGGGAAGCCAAAGCAACTGTATATCTTTTGGAAGCAGAAACAGTAGAGCAGCCACTTGTGCCAAACCTCCAGAGCATTTAGTTGTGCTTTTTTCTTGGATAGGGAAGGAGGTAGCAGTGATTCATCACCTGTGTCTGCCTGATGAAGGCTTTCTTGTCATTAATGTCAGCAAGTCACCAGGACACCACTAAATACGATCACTGGTCCCAGTCAGAAATTATCATTTCAGGGACACTGGATACTCCCCACTTTGCACATACATACTTACTTTCATAGAACAATAATACACAGCTATTTTCAGCTCCTGGTCAAGGTTCTAGAGCAGCAAAATTACTCCTAGACACACACAGACACGAATCTGGGAGTACTCCTAGAGCTTGGGACCCTGGAGGTTTCAGTGAGATTGTTCCTGGGACTGTCTCAGGAAAAGACAGAGCATTTCAAGAGTATCCAACTGACACAGCAGCTTCTGTTCACCCCATGACCCAGTGGAGACATCCAAAACCAGACAGATTACAGGAGAGTCAGCTTGAAACACCAATTTCCTCAGAAAACAGTTACACATAATATTTTAGCCAGTAGACTTGTAGACAGTAGACAAAAAATATTGAGCCCAAACGTGATATAACTTCTGCAATTACAAACAATTCAATACAAACACTATTACGTGCTTCTAGCTTGTAGCAAACTCACCAGGCAAACTGGCTTTTTAACAAACAGTATCAATATTACAAATTGAATTCCTTTGATTATAACTTCTTCTCATTTTTAAAAATTTTTTTTAATAAAATGAAGGAAAGGGATGCTTATTTGTTTCATTAACAAGTGGTTGCTTTGTAGCAAGCAGCATTAGGATTAAAAATCACTTTTCTGAGAGATAAATGATGTCTTTATCATATTCCCTGACCTCTTGTTCAAGTTTGAGCTTCTAAATAGTTCATCACCATTATAAACCTGTTTCTGTTGTCTTCTGTGTTTATTATAACCATAAGCATTAAAAGAATCTGTTCATAACTATAATAGTCCTGCAGAATTATAATAGGCAAGAACCTAGAAATGTTACATTTATAGCCATTACAAACAGTTGTAATTTCCAGTGCATTGTATCAGCAATGACCCCTCAAGAATCCAGTATTTGGGATTAAAGTGTCCGGACATTTTCAAGTCAAATTTATGAACATTGTTACCTTTTGGCAAAGTTTTAATTTAAGATCGTTAATAACAACACAAAGTTTTAAAATCTTCATTTTTGAACTTCCCACACCAGTAGTTTTACAGAGTATTTTGACTAGATACACAACTATTTGTCCAAGTAACAACAAAATAGATACTGTTATTATAATGATTTTCTGACGTTTTCTAAAAGACCCACAGCAAGTTAAAAGAAATACCATTTGACAAGTAGAATTAAATGGATTTTAAAAATATAATTTAAGTATACATATTTTGAAGTGACACTTAAATCTCAAGGATTATCAAATAAATTTATGTTTATAGGTATATTTCTAGAAACTTATAATTTTTTTAAGTTAGTTTTTGAGAAACTAAAGATTCAAATAGCGTGCTTGACTCTGCTAGAATTCCTTTGGACATGTATTGATCAACATAAAGAGATTAAAACCAGAAACTAGTAATATATTCCTCATCAAATATTTTCTGATGTAAATCTTTGGCTTCCTCAAATCCTGCACCTTAGGATCCAGACCAGAGAGATCTTCACAACTCTGCAAAAGATCCAAAGGTTTTCTCTCGTGCCACAGGAACAGGCACCAAATATTTCAGGATTAGGAAGCATGCAGTACGTAAAGAGTTTCTTTCCTGAGTTTTCCAAGCCCAGGAAACAATCCTGTTTGGAGCACTGTTATGCCTCCTTAATACTTCCAATAACACAATCCTGTGGGAGTACACAGAAAGTCACTATATCTGCAAGAGACTGTTCTTAGAGAGCTCATTCTTGGGAGTCAGATTATCCATTGGTTCTTGGATTTTCAACTTTATTATCCTGAATACAGCTGGGAAAACTCTGGAAGTTCTTCCCGCTGAGACCCTTCTCTTCACCCTCCCCAGCCACTCAAAGCCATCATTTTCCCTGCTTCCCTTTCCTCTAAGTCAAACCCTGAGACAGGTCAGTTATGTTTCTCTGTGGAAGTCAATGGCCAGTTTAAACTAGCTGAGTCTGGATGGGTTGATATCACAGCTCAGAACCCCACAACTGAGTATGTCAGGTATGAAACCCCACATTTATACTCCTTGCATTTCACGTGAACTCTATCCAGCACTGCACGAGAGCAGCAGTTCAGGCTCCCCATCCACTGCAGCCCCCACTTCTCTATTCCCTCCAACACCTTAAATCCTTTCAGCAGCAAAATGCACAACAAATCCACTCCACACAGGAGAAACAGTTTTCATACTCACCGGTTATGAGACTTTCTGAACTATGTGCCTTGAAAATGTGTTTTGCCGTTTTCAAAAAATGGTGAGTAAAGATTTAGGTGACTGCCTCTAGTCATTTTAACATCAAACTCTTGGCCAATATGAAGGTAAACACCTCAAATGGGAATATACAAGGAGATCTACAAAGGCAAGTCCTTAGATTTTCAACAAAAATGTAATAAAATTTAAAGCTTATCTTTTTAACTATTTAATCAAAATATAGTGTTTGTCTTTATATCCTGTGTTTGACTTTCCAAACTAGTAAATATTTCTTCACAAAATAGATGTTTTCTTGCTTTACCATGTTGTCCTGATTTACCATTAAGAGCATTACATCTAAAACTTAGTTCAAATGTTGAATTTCCACAGCCCCACATCACCAATTAAGCATGCCAGAAAGGTTTCGTTGTGCTTCAAAAGGCATTTGCTAATCAGATTAAATGAAAAACTCTTACCATATTTGCATTTTCATTCTAAGTATCACAGTTTGAAGTCTTCCAATATTCTTCCTTTCCTAAAAAGCAAAAAAAAAAAAAGGTGAGACATTTAAAAAAGGATTTCCAAAGGCACCCCCTAGCCAGAAAGAGAATTCCTTTCTATAACTGGTGGCATAGCACAAGGCATTAATATATATCACTGGTGTACCAGTTGATCTAAACTTGGCTTGTAATATGCATGGTTTATCAGATCACAGTGTATTTTAAATCCTGTGATAGATCTTTTGACTCCTTCTGTTGAGTAAATGATGTTTTGACTGGCTATGAAATTAGGTAGTTCTGAAGACTGCCAACTGAGTAAGCAGAACCACTGGCATGGGAAAGTATTCATCAATATTTCTGATTACAAGGTGATTTATTTGAAACAAATTAGAGGTCTTATTTAAGGTTCTAAAAGAAAAGGCATATCCTCCTTTCTTTTTCTTATCCTCACTCTTTCTGTGTCTTACATACTTGTGACAAAGTCACCTTTGGCACAGCTAACCATCTGCTGGGCTAGTCAGAATGGCCAGTACCTCATACTATTGTTGCTCTGAGGGAACTTTCTGGGTCACGATCATGTAAGTGAGCTTACATTACCTGAATGTCATTTGTTCTTCAGCTAAACAGAATGATTCTGATACTGGTAGTGTTTTGTAAGCTGGTACGAACAACTTCCTTTAATTCTCATCTCTGTCCCTTCTGAAAGTTTGCTTGTGTTTTGACACGAAATACCATTTTTTAAAAAATTAAATCTATTAAATCTGTCAGTAGAGCTGTATCCCTAAAAACCCCTGGTGTTCTGAAGCTTCATCAGTATCTATAGATAAAATTTTGCAGCGCATCGTCACATACATTTTTACAGTTTATGTTATAAAGCAAGTCAGTTTAGTGTTACAATGCAACATTTAAAGTGGGAAGGTGACTCAGAGCCCTGAGGGAAGGCGTTCCAGACAGATGAGGCAGCGTAAGGGAGAGAGAGCCAGAATCACCGGGAGGGGCGGGTAAACTGATCTCAAGTGTGCACAGTAAGGTGACACACTAAAGCGCTGGGAAAACAGGAACTCCAGCCATCTAATGGGACTCAGAGTTCGGGGATGATATCCTAGCTATGTTTTCGTATCAAAATGACCCTATTTTAATTCAAAGGAGGAAAATTTTCAAAGCCCTAGGACTCCTGCCAAGGGCTTTTCCCCTTGTCATTGCAGTCAGAGCCCGGCAGGTCGCTGTGCACAGAGCACTCAGCAGCACTCGCTCTCCGGGTACAGCTCGGCAACGCGATTCCCGAACACCACAGACCATTCCTGACTTTGATTTGTTGGCACAAAGACTGCCGCGCTTTTCTGCTGCCCCCATGTGTCGAGATGAGAGGTTCCCTGGAGGTGTGGATATAACCTGGCTTGCCCAGCTCTGTCCCCTCAGCACATCCTGTTGCACCACTGCAATACACCATACACAGGCTCTCCTCTCCATGGAGTTTGCTTGTGTCACACTTTAGCAAACTGATCTCAGACCGTGCTCTCCTGCTACCTAAGCCGTGCATTTCTATGCAATTTTCCTCACCAAGCTCTTATCCCTAGCCAGTTCTTCTGGTCACCTCACCGAACAATCACGTTGCTGTTCTCCAGACTGTTTATCTGAGGTCTACCTAGCTGAGGTGACCCCATGACCGCAGGGTCAGAGACAAGCTGACTGTCATGCCCCTACTGACAAACACTGAAACTCTCATCTGAATATGCCTGGAAAGCAAGAGGTCACAAGAAATTATTTTTAAAATGTAGACTATTCATGGATACTCTCTCCTTATTTTCATCTACCAACAATTTAAGACATTCTAATCAGGGGTGTACGTTGTGAAATACAATTTCGACAACTGAGTTGTCATGGAATGTTTTGTCCTATTCAACATCTGATAGAGCTGGTATTTTGTACAGTTCTCCTTGTCTAGAACAGGTTCAAAAGCCTCTGATACTCAAAACACCAGCCATTCGTTCTGGGTTTGGGTTCTCTAAAATCCTAAGGGTCCTGATCTATACTGCCACATGCAGAGCTGCCTCAGCCTCCTGCCACCTGCCCTGCCCTCTGGTGTTAACTTACTGTGGGCCTCAGGGCCTCTAACACCGGCCAAACAACACTGGAACCCCCAAAGTAGAAAAAATATACTGCAGATACCTGTATTTTATATACAGGGTACATATACTCTTAGTTCAGAGAGAAGTCAAGATTCTTTGAGCTTATTTTCCTCATTACCATGCAACTCACATTAAACGGGTTTCCACAAATAATAGCTACACTTTGTTTTGTTCTTCTATGTTGAAACCACTTGCAAATAGACTCTCAGCGAAAATTCCCCGTTCTGTCAGGGTTTGGGAATTTCTTTGCAAGGAGCCTGGGTTAAATTCTGCTCTCTGTTCTAGATGTATGAAGCCATTTAAGTGATAAGAATAAGGAGAGAACTGTAAATCTCTGTTTGACAAATGTGTAATTGGAAATAGAGACTGTGGTTACAAAATATGCCTCCCTGGACTGACTCTTAATCCACTTTTAAAAATACAACTCACAACATGTTGTTGTGTTAATCTCAACCCCAAGTCAAAAGCATTCATGTTCCTGCCTCTGGACAACAGTAAGCGGTTAACAAAGGCAGACACTGCAGATGTCATATCTACTTAATATGAACTTAGTATCAACCACAGAAATAGCTACCAGGAGAAAAAAATTAAACTTTTCTACAAGTAACACAAGAAGAAGTCCAAATAATCAAAACATAAAGTATATAATATGGCTTTCACTGTAGCAATATTCCTGTATTTCCTATGTTAAGCAGATACCGCCACTCTTTGTACCAGCCACTCTGACAACATGTTCAGTTGGTATTAATTATGGCTATGAATATTTTTATTATATGTTTTGGAGATGTATGTTCTAAAGAAGAAGAAAACAAATTGAAATTGATGGACCTGTGCTTGGCTTAGTGCCCTGTCTTACACTGAAGCCCAGGAACACAAGTCCATTGGTGTGTCAGCTCCAGGGAGATGTTGCACGCCTGTGCCAGCATCAGGCTGAGGCCGTGCTAGCTGGGGCTGGCTCAGTTGGAACAACACAGCAAAATGAGCCTTGTGTGCTACACCAGGTTCCTATCAAAAACAAGAGAAGGAAAGACATGAAAGACAAGAAATAAAGTGATGAAGTAAAAGAAGACAAGGAAGGAGAGGTGTCATAGAAGTAAGGCAAATCTCACATATCAGGAAGTGTCCTGAATTAGGTGAAGACACTAGAACTGGCATTATCAGATCCCTTCTATGGTCTGTTTGGTCTAATCATGCCTTGTAAGTGGGACACCGAAATCCTACAGTGTCGAAATGTATCCCATAGTGTCTGGTGATGCTGGGAGCAGTAGCCCTGACTGTAAATCTCACACTTTTCAGTCAAGCTGGTTGTTTTGCATCAGTGTCAAATCAAGCTTCCTCCTGCTTCACTTGCCCAAAGAAACTCAAGAATGGAAGAGCACATACCCAGTAATCAAACCCAGCTTCTGGGTCATTAGTTTTAATCATTGTTTTCTGATCTTGTGTTTTGGTCAATTACCAGACAGTTTCCAAGACATTGAATTAGTTTTATCTCAATTTCTAAATTATTTCTAAAACCAATCTGATATAAGAGGTCGAATCAAACTTTCGCTTTTTGGGCAACTGCCAGTCTCTGTGTGTTGGTATTTGCCATGTGCTCTACGAATCATTGAGGTCTGGGGGTGTTGACCACGGGAGGAAGGCTGGTGTGAGCCAAACCCTGCACCCAGACGTGGTGGTAACTGCCAGGAGATCCTACTCAGCCACATGAGCCCTCCAGGGAGAGCTCATGCATGTTCTATTCGAACCATAAGGGGAAAGTATCCACTTTAAAATAGGAATGCTAGCAGCTGGTAAAATGTTAGTTAGATATCCCAACAATAAAAAAAAAATTTCCCTTAGAAAAGGAAGAATGTAGGAGAAGCTAGTGAAATATTAACTGTACAGGAGGAGTGAAATGCCTGTGAACACCTTTTGCTAACTCTTTAGAGTCACAGGCATTTTGAAAGGCTGATATTTATAAGACAATATTGTACAATGGCTAATAATGGACAAGAAAAGATACCATGATTTAGAATAAGGACATGGTGTTCCCAGTGTTTTCAGGCAGGGAATCTGCCTTAAAGAACCTGACGCTTTTACAATTGAGTAGAAGCTCTTTACAAGAAAAGGGATTTTATGAATCAGCTTTTACAATTGCCACCCATAACATCAATTTCTTCATGTTCTGAGGATTATCTATAACATTTTTCAGCTGTACCTTGTCTACTGCAACAAAGCAAACTACTGGTATATTTTAACCTATTGAATAATTTGGAAAAGCAAATAGATGGAACATTGGGGTACAAGAGATTGTGGTTCTGTGTGGATGACTGGGAGATTGCTTTCATTACTGTAGTTATAACTTTCTGGAAAAGTCTGGCTCCTCTCCTATTGATGATAGCGACAGAACAAACTGATTTCATTGGAAACAGCATCAAGCCCCATAAATCACTAGTACATTTCATCTAAATAATGAATGAGACTGAAAAATTCTCTGGTTAACACTTGGACAATCCTCAGAGGCAGTGAGCATTGAAGCTGTCCTGTGCAATGATAAAGTCTGGTTTGGGCTGGGTGCAAAAGAAATAGGCACTCAAGGAATGTTTTAACATTATTATTTCTACTTTCTATGGAAAAGAGGTACTATTTCTATTATCCTTCTAATATGTCTCCACTTCTAAAATTAGAATCCAAATTAGGATTACACAATACCTGGCAGACTCATGGTAAGAGATGTGCTGCATAGTGATATGAATAGAAAATACCCAACTCATCTTACACAAGGTTTGTAAAACACTTGAAATAGCTTTTCCAGGAACATCCAGAAATTTGCTGTTAACACTTTTCTTACCAAAGGAATAACAGCCTTAAGATAATTCATTAAAGTCTATAAAAGGAGAAATAGGGCTTGCCACTGCTGTTCAAATTACCCACCCTCTAACTGTAGTTATTAAAGCAGCAACAGTCACTGATGCTTCAAGAAAAGACATTGCTGCTCTTGCCCAAAGCTGCACAAGTAGGGAGCAATTCACTGCCCTTGGAACAACCTAGTCTAACAAAAGTCAAAGTGGGTACTTCGTGGGTCAACATTCACACTTGAGCAGCAGAATGGTCAGTCAGCCTCTCCTCGGCAGGTGCTCCTTCTGCCCATCAGGACAAACTTGGCTAACACACTATCACATAGTACCCATCAGAAAGAAACCAGGTCAGCCCTGGGAGGAGCAGGATCAGTGCTGGGTGGGATGCAAACCAGGAGCGGGCAGTAAACATTCGCTCCACAGGGCTCGAGAGGCCTGCAAAATCACTGCAACTTGACTGCAAAGGGCCTTAAGGAAGCTTTCAGAGAAATGACATGTATCATTTCTCATTTAATGGTTCAGCACATGCCATTAATAGAATAGTATTACTTTCAACCTAATATCTAGAAAATCAAGAATTTTCCATTTATGAT
Source organism: Phainopepla nitens (assembly GCA_013400175.1). NCBI lineage: Eukaryota > Metazoa > Chordata > Aves > Passeriformes > Bombycillidae > Phainopepla > Phainopepla nitens. The sequence goes on from VXBQ01016938.1 coordinate 66,002, forward strand.
AAATCTGTAGGTTGACAAATATAGCTGGATAATCCTAGTGAGGAATAACAGCCAACCAGCCACATACAAAGTTCCATTTTAAACTCACTTCTTGTGGGTCTTGTTTGAGCTTGTGAAGGTAGTTTGGGCTTTGACAGCCAAGGTCTGGAGGGAAATCATGCTCATGTAATTTATTCTAGGACACTATGCCTCATTCTTCTGCCAGCCAGCAAAGACAAAAGGACATAAAGCTGGAGGTCATCATACTTTGAAGTGCTTTTTTTAGTGCTCAGCAGGCAAAAGCCTGATTTCATTTCTCTATAAATGCAGATGGAGGAGCCACAGTATTTTCATGGGCTTTATTACTTAAAAACTAGCGAATCTGAAATTCTCTGGTGTTGCGCCATCAAAATGCCAGCTCTGCAAGACCTGGCACATTCACTGTGTATGCTCCAACTTTTTGTGGTTCTTGAAATTTTTGCCCTTGTACCATCCACTATTACAATGGTCTGTCTGCCACAGTAAAGGCTCATAACTTTTTGTGGTTTCTCAATGCTGTACTTTCTACATAACCCTGAGCTTATTTGTCAGTCAGATTATTTAGTGATTTTGCAATTCTAGCATCTTGAACTCCGTCTTAAAGTGGAAATGTTTTGCATTTTTTTATCAGCTCGAATAATTTTGCTCATCATGAACAAACAGCAGTTCACAACGAGCACACAAACAGCCATACTCCGTGGTAATAACTGCATCTCAGCAGAACTCCCCATGGGTTTACAATTATTACCAGACACATCCAACTTCATTTTCAGGCTGCAGACTTTGTGGCCTAAATATCTTCAGACACTGTCCAAACCACAGCAGCATGGGGTACAGTATCAACAGGCAGTTCCTGCCAGCACTGTATGGCTCACATCTACTGTTACAGATACTATAAAGAATATCTTAGATCTCTGTTCCAGGTATAAAGTTACATCAGACATCACCCAACCCATAAAATGCCTCACCTGTGCCCAAAAGAAGGGCTGACTTCACTACACAACCCTTCCATGTCTTCACCACAAACTCAGGCTCATAAGATATTCTGACAATCGTACTTGTGCTGTTTTTTGCTGGGGTAAAGTTTTTTTCCACAGTAGCTGTGTTTTGGATTTGTGCTGGAAGCAGTGCTGGTAACAGGGATGTTTTGGGCACTGCTGAGCAGAGCTGACACAGAGCCAAGGCCTCCTCTGGCCCTCAGCCCACCCCACCAGCGAGGGGCTGGGGGGCACAAGGAGCTGGGAGGGGACACAGCCAGGACAGCTGAGCCCAAGTGACCCAAGGGATGTCCCAGACCATGTGGGGCCATGCTCAGCACGCAGAGCTGGGGGAGGACAGGGACATTCCAGGGACATTCAGAGTCACAGAGTTTTGTCTTCCCATGCCACTATTACATAGGATGGGCCCCTGCTCTCCTGGGGATGGATGGACACCTGCCCAGCCATGGGAAGTGGTGAATGAAATAGGAATAGGTAGATCCATCAGGCCAACACATGGCTCCACGGTTGGGCTCAGTGGAAAACTTTGGGGGTTGTTGACCATGGGAAGATCTACTCAACAGCTGGTCTACTCTGATACTTGACTGGGTACACCAATCTCAGAGAGGAAAAGGAGTTCTAGCACAGGAGCCAGCAGCTCATTGACAGAGCTTTAAACCAGCTTGGAGAAGGGAAAGGGACGTAACCAGGCTCGCCAGTGCCGAGGGATGGGATGCTGTGGCAAAACTCGAGGAAACAAGCACTTACAGATACCTCAATGTGCTTCACAAGGTGTTGACTACAAATTACCATACCTAAAATGTTTCTACACTAATGCACACAGTACCAGGAACAAACAAGAGCAGCTCCAGGCTTTGGCCCAGTCCCAGAGTTTGACATCACTGTATGAGTGAAACCTGATGTGATGAGTCTTGTGCCTGGAATTCCCTGTTGGATGGTTCCATGCTCTTCGGGTGGGAGAGGCAGGGCAGAAGAGGCAGAGGGGAGGCACTATATGGAACAGAAGGGTTAGAATGTATGGAGCTCACAGCTGGCAAGGGCACAGTTGAGAGCCTCTGGATAAAATCAAGGGGCAAACAAGTAACATGGATGTCATCGTGGGAGTCTACTATAGACCTCCTATGCAGGACAATGACACTGACACATTTTTCTTTGAGCATCTAAGGGACGCTTCCAAGTTAACTGCCTGTGTCCTTATGGAGGACTTCTACTTGCCAGAAATTAACTGGTACAACCCAGGCCAGAAAATTCCTAAAAATCCTGGATGACAAGTTTATGGAACGGGTCCTAAGGGAGCTGACTCGGAAAGACTCGCTCATTGACCTGCTGCTTGTCAACAGAGAGGATCCTGTGAGTGAAGTGGGGATTGGGGCTGTCTTGGCCACGGTGACCATGAAGTGATTGAGTTTAAAATCTCTGCTGACAAGAGGAAAAGTGCCAGCAGAACTTCAACCCTAGGCATGAGGAGAGCAGACCTCAGGCTATTTAGGAAATTCGTAAGCAAAGTCCCCTGGAAATATACTTTTGCAGGTGCTGGGGTCCATCAGTGCTGATCACTTTTTAAACATCACCTCCTAAGTGCACAGGAGCAGCAACTCCCAAATGTTGGAAGTCAGGCCAGTGAGGCAGAAGGCCAGCTTGGCTGAACAGGAATCACCTCTTGGAAATCAGGCAAAAAAGGAAGGTGTATGCCCAGTGGAAGAAAGGCCAGGAGACACGGGAGGAATACAGATATGTTGCTTGCCACCCTAGGGATAAAATTCATGAGGCCAAAGCTCAAGTAGAGTGGAAGCTGACAGAACTTTAGGGGACAATAAAAAGGAGTTTTTTTCAAATATAATAATGGCAAGAGGCAGTGTAGAAATAACAGCAGCCTGTTCCAAGATGCGGATGGTCACCTCCCAAACAGGAACACGGACAAGGCAGAGCTGTTTAACGCATTCTTTGCCTCTGTCTTCAACACGGATGATGGACCAAGGGGATCTCAGTGCCTTGAGCTGGAGGACCATGACTGAGAGAATGAGCAATTCCCAGCTGACCCTGAAACTGTGCAGGATCTGCTGCTCCAGCTAGATCCCTACAAATCCATGGGGCCTGATGGGATTCATCAAAGAACTGATGATGTCATCACAAAGCCTCTCTCTATGATTTTTGAGCTGTTTTGGGAATCCCAGCTAACTGGAAGCTGGCAAATGTTGTCCTAGTTTTCAAGAAGGGCAAGAAAGAGGGCCCTGGAAACTAAACCTGTCAGTGTCACTTCAGTGCTTGGCAGTGTAATGGAGAAGATTATTCTGGGAGGCATTGAAAAACACCTGAAAGAATGCAGTCATTGGTTCACAGCCAGCACAGCTTCACAAGAGAGGAGTCCTGCTTATCAAACCTGATTTCATTTTAAGACAAGGTAGCCCACCAAGTCGATCAAGGAAAGCCCATTAATGTAATCTTTCTGGATTTCAGTAAATCTGAATCTGAAATTTTGATAGTCTTACCCAGGATCCTTCTGGACAAAATATGCAGCTCACAAACACGTTATGGGATGGGTGAACAACCGGCTCATGGGTCAGGGGCCAAGGGTGACAGTGAATGGGGTGGACATCAGACTGGTGACTTGTCACTAGTGGGGCTCCACAGGGCTCCATCCTCGGCCCGGTATTCTTCAACATCTTCGTAAGTGACTTGGACACAGGACTGGAAGGGATAGTGAGCAAGTTTACAGATGATACAAAGCTGGGAGGAGCTGCTGACTCCGTTGAAGGCAGGGAGGCCTTGCAGAGAGACCCTGGCAGATTAGAGGACTGGGCAGTCATCAACCATATGAAAGTGCTGGATTCTGAAGGTGGGACAGAGCAAGCATCTTTCCTCTGAGGGACCAGTGACAGACCTGGGTGAATGGCCTGAAGCTGTGCCAGGGGTGGTTTAGGCTGGATTTTAGAAAAAGGTTTTTGACCCAGAGGGTGGCTGGGCACTGGAACAGGATCCCCAGGGAAGTGGTCAGAGCCCCAAGCCTGAGAGACCTCAAGAAGTGTTTGGACAATGCTCTCAGGCACATGACTCTTGGGGATGGTCCTGTGAAGGACCACAAGTTGGACTTGATGATCTTTATGGGTCCCTTCCAACTCAGCTTACTCTGTGATTCTATGTGAAATCCTTGCCTTTATTTGCTTGTGTGCACAACTTTTGTTTCATTTAATAAACTGCCTTTACCTGAGTCTGTAAGTTTCCTCACTTGCACTCTTCCAATTCTCTCCCCTGTCCCACCAGGGGTTGGGAGTGAGTGGCTGTGTGGGGCTTTGTTACCAGCTGGACAAACCATGACAATATTTTACAAAAAGAGAGGCAAAAAATAAAAAAATGCATCAGGAAATTTTTCATGAAAGAACTGCCTTTCCCTCTGACCTTTCATACAGTTAAGACTCATAAAATAACTTTCTGAAGAAATACATTCCACAGATGAACTCCTTTTCTAGCACAGGTTCTCACTTGATAATGTTTTGAGAGATCTAGGAGATGGTCAAGAAGCCAGCTCTTACATCATTAGCTATGAAAAGGCCTATATATCAATTCCCAATCATAAATGCATAATATTTTAGTAATCTTTTAAAATCAGAATTGTGACAAGCATTTTTAATAAAATATCAGCAATCAAGCAGCATGATGAACTGTTTAAAATTACAGAACACTTTCTGTCGCTGACGTGTAGGAAGAGTACAAATGAAAGTCCCGTCTCCGTGTTTACCAAGTGATGTGTAGGTTTTAGTCAGTCAAGGTTTTAAGGAATGAAATTCTATATAGGAATAGGGTTTCTCTATGTACCAGTTCAAGTGTGTTGAAATTATTCCACCTATGTTTATTTCTCAGTTTTATTTACAGCTTTGTTTCAATTGCCTCTTTTAATTGCTTTTTCTCCAACACTTCATTTCTGTGCATTCAATAAAAAATGTAGAAGTCCTAGCTTTTTGAGGATCTGTAGTTACAGGTCATCTTGAAGGATTTCTGCACTGTTTCACTGTGTTTATTAAACTGAACACTCCAAAGAAGTCAGGAATATTTTACTATTTAAATCACACCGTTGGAGTTGCAAAACTTAGAATTCTGTTGTTACCAGCTGATGGGTTTCCCTGTGACTGCAGCCTTCGAGTTCTGATCGAAACTTAACGAAAGAGTGATAACTAGCAATTTGAAAAGGCTGAAGTGTAAAGCAGCTGCCAAGAGCGATACAATGCCACTACAGAGCCTCTTGGATGAATCAGCACAACCCCCATATGCATCTATAGGGGCCGTTGCATGAGCGAGGAGGAGGCTTTCGGTGCCCATAGGTGCTGTGGGAGCAGTGGATTCCCTGTCCAATGAGGTGGAATGCTCCGCGGGCACATGGTTTACGCTGCTCAAAATAACTTGGGACCTGCAAACTGACAAATGCTATTGCTCCGGTGGTGACAGGTTGTCCAGCTCCTTACAGCCATCCTCACAATAACGAAGGTTAACTTCCTTCACTCTATGGACTCCTAGCTGTTTCTGTTCCTGAGGACTCGAAGAATCCCCTCGCTTCCCTAACCTTAATCTCACCCTTCTGGATAACTGTCAGCGCTACTCACTGCCAGGTTGGGCAGCAACACCTGGAGGAATTAAAAAAGGTAAATCCCTCAATTTCAGATTGGTCTACGTTTTGATTTTGCAGAGTGTAGCAGAAGGGTTTGATAAGCATGTATATCTGAATGCTAATTTTAGCTGGTAAGGCATATACAGGGAACAAATACTTTTTAAACCGACTTAGATCATGCTGAGGTATGTGCATTGCAGTGGAAGAGAAACAGTGTTCTGCATCATTATAAAGGACCTGAATAGCATTGGTGGGGTTCTCGAAATCCCTCCGAGCCAGTCTGACTCCTCTAAAGAGTCAACAAGATTCTAATCACCTGAAAAGTTCCTTGCTGGGACTCTTTCCTCTTCCTGCTCATCTTCCCTTCATGAAATAATGGAGGATTGAAATATTAACATTCTTGTATTCAGCCTTAAACCAAGATGCCATAATTTGGAATTCCTTCTTAAGCAAGATCGAACCTAATTTAATGCGACCCCCATAGTTAAATGCTTTCTATTTATTTAATTATTTATTCTGTCATGTAAAATGACCCCCGTGGCTATATTTAGTGCAGGGAGATCTGCTCTCTGGATTAATGTACACAACAGCTGCAGAAACAGTCCTGCTAGAAGGGCATAGCTCTCACCCTTGAGCTCTCACTATCTCCTTTGCTCTCTTTCTCTCTCTCAGAAAAGTATTTGACTGTCAGTAGCAAATGTTTGGCCCAATATATTGCAACATTAAGCAGTAATCAGAAGCCCATGTTAAGTTTTACCAAATAACACATCAAAAATTGACAAGAGAACAGAGTACGTCCTGAGCATATGTTAATAGAAAAAGGTCAGGATCATGCTGAAGACACTGATTACTTTATCAGCAGTTTTGTTTCGGTCATGAGGTTTACATTTGTGAAGATGCTCTGGAGTTTAAGAGTGAAAACAAAATCAGCAAGTGTAAAGGGGACAATTTCATAAACTTCAGCTGTGCTCTTCTCCCTCTCCTACACATCCTGAAGGTTCCAAAGGTCAGGTATTTCTTTGGTTTTGTCTGTATTTAATTTTTTTTTTTACTTTCAGAAACAGCTAACAAAATTGAACAGCAATAGCAAATGTGATAGTTCCTGTAGCTGAGCAGAATGATATTTACATATAAAAAATATTTATACTCAATTCAGGAGTTAGGTCTTGTACATGGCAGAGTACCAAGCACAAAGAGGAAATATGTGCTCTGTCCTGGTTTTTATTCCTGTGCATTCTTTAGAGATTTTACAGCAGGTCTTGCTGTGGTACTGAAGGAATTTTTTTTTATCAACAGCTGATAACAATTAGTAGTCTAGGCATATTTGCACATAAATACAACAGTAAGATAATTTGTTAAAAATGTACACAATATCATAAAGGCAATTGGGGAATGCAATCTCAACTGTAATCTGATGTAAATCGTGGGGTGGGAAAGAAAAAAAACATCAGTTTACTTTTCTGTTTAAAACTGGGTTAGTGCTTGTTTTCGTAAAATTGTACAAGAATGGGCAAATTATTCCTGTAGAATATAAATTTCATTCAAACATTGCAGTTTGAAAATATTATTAAAATATGAAGGCTTTTATGTTACAATGTTCTTAGGGAAGACTGTTGAAAAAACATAAGAAAGACAGAACAGTAGACAAAAAGAAATATAGTGAGACTGTGAAAAAAGAAAGGCACAACCGTTGAAAAACCTGAGGAAAAAAATGCAATCCAGACTTCTTTTGTGTCTAATTCAACACTTAAGTTCTCTTTTCCACTGGGAACCTGTATTTGTAGGAAAACGGAATCTCATTTTAAAACCAACAAGCCCATGGATTTGAAATTTCCAGACAAAGAGATGTGCAAATGCCATGTGGTTTGCACGGCCCTGCTTTTCAGGGCTCTTCTTTGAGCAGTGTGCACTTGTGGGGTCTGGCCACACAAGCCAGCACTGCTGCAGTCATCAGCACACGTGTGAGAGTCCCTCACTGCTGCCACTTACACACACTCAGGGCTAGAGTCACAGTCCCTCACTGCTGCCACTTACACACACTCAGGGCTAGAGTCACAGTCCCTCACTGCTGCCACTTACACACACTCAGGGCTAGAGTCACAGTCCCTCACTGCTGCCACTTACACACACTCAGGGCTAGAGTCACAGTCCCTCACACTGCTGCCATTTACACACACACACAGGGCTAGAGTCACAGTCCCTCACTGCTGCCACTTACACACACTCACAGGGCTAGAGTCACAGTCCCTCACTGCTGCCACTTACACACACACAGGGCTAGAGTCACAGTCCCTCACTGCTGCCACTTACACACACACAGGGCTAGAGTCACAGTCCCTCACTGCTGCCACTTACACACACTCAGGGCTAGAATCAGAGTCCCTCACACTGCTGCCATTTACACACACACACAGGGCTAGAGTACAGACTTGTGCTCAGCACTTTAAGTTGTGGAAATTCTCGTTACAGTTCCAATGCAGTGCTGTAATCTGTCAGTGTAGACTGAGCCTGTGCAGTATCTTTGAACACGGAGAGCTAAGCTGTAGTTTCAGTTCCAAGCTGAAACATTACAGTAGTCCTCAACCACCTGACATGTGGATTTCTGCACTGCTCACGCATACTGCCAGCAGGACTCGCAGAAATAACTGAGTTTAAATTATTTGGCTCACAATCCATGAAAATGGATTTGCAGTTTCAGCCATGAAAAAAGGTGCGCAGAGTGGTGTGTCTCTGTTTAAACCAGGATAAATGAATATTGTTGCCTGTTAGCTACATTTTCATTGAGGACTTCAATATGTACATTCAGCATCAAATTTGCATCTCTGCTGCAACTGTTTTGGCCTTTCATAAAAACTTTTTCTCATATGGGCAATCCTTGAAGGAAAGAGGACTATATACATTACTTGAACCAATAAAAACTTGTCCTACATTGCAAGCACTTGAAGTACACTCAGAACTTGTCCTGATACCTGAGGCCTGGCTGCACAGATCATTGGGAGGGGAGGACGGAGAAGCATCCTAGGCAGGTCTCAAGGACAGCCATCACCTGTCTTCCTTCCTGAAGTTCTAATTTGAAAATCAGCTGAAAATGTATTTGTTTCAATTTGATGTTGTTTCTTCAAGACATTGTTTGCTTTGCAGTTCAAGGAGATTCACTGAGGAGGAAAAGGCAACATGAGGCATGGGATAAAGGGTTTCAGTTTTCGTTTTGAGAACTCCTAAGAGACAATATTAATTATGAAATACGGAAGAGTTTTTGTGATCAGAGTGAAAAATAAAAGGTCTGTTTGTTATATGAGAGTACAAAGGAAATGCTGGAAAAGTTAGAGAGCCCTTAATGTGCTTTTCCCTTGAAGCAGAGTTGAGTATTTCCTCCTGCTTAGGATGTCTAATACTGTAACAGTGAGGTCATGGGCCAGGGCATGACTCCAAGTGCAGACAGGGCTCTTGCAGTGTCTGCTGCAGAATAGCTTGGGGAGAGGATTTATCCCATCCCATTTCTGAGGGATTTTGTTTCCATGAGAGGTTGTTACACTTCTGAGCCCGGAGATTCTCCATTTTCCATATTTAATTACTCCACTTGGAACTGGGAGTTTAGTTATCTGACTCATTACAGGGAATGGAAATCAAAGCCACTGAAGTGTCTGGAACAGAAAAGTACACACAAAAGCACTCCCAATGGAAGTAATGGGAGCTTGAAAAGCTAAGTCAGGAACAACATGTACCAACTGAAATTTCTCCTTTTAACTTTTGAAAAGAAGATGTTCCAATGTTTTGTGCATTAAATCTGCTAATTGCATATAACCTGTTTATTCTGACACAGAAAAGGAGAGTTGGAAAAATTATCTTTAGGGCATCAAGCATTAGAAGCTGTTCTCATCAAATAAAACAGAGATAGATCAGATATATCTGGGATTCCCTTAAGCTTGCTGAGATTTCACTAGTGCTGTTTCTGTAGGAAAAGCTTGGATTCTTTTGGTGGTGACTCAGGAATGAGTCTAAGAAAACTCAAACAAGGAGAAATGAAAGTGTTTGGTGTCACACTATGCAAGACCCCCTCAGTACATATTTCCTCCCTTCCATGTAAGGATTTTCAGGTGAAGCCACTGCCAAAATAAACTGTGGAAATGAATCCTATTTTTGTGAATATTTAATCCTAAAGATCACTTGGCTAATAAGAGAACATTGCCATAACCATAGGCTCTTGGAAACTCAAAGCTTGTTCAATTAGTTGCCTAATGGAAACTGAATTAGCAGAGTGAAGAAATTCATGGAGAGGGTTTTGTTTGTGGCATCCTCTGGCGCCTTTCAAGATAGCAGGTGCCCAAGGTCAGTGCTGTTGGTGTCCCAGGAAAGCCAAAGATGCTGCCCTCGTGGTTTGGTGCTCCAGGTAATGAGCCAGTCAGGAGGAGAGAACTGCAGGCTGCTGGTAGCAGTCACCCCATTTCCCCCCAAATAACTCCAGTTTAGAGACATTACTTGTAACCAGCAATGCAATTCCTGCCCTTGATGCAGGTTCATTACAACACTTTTGCAGCCAGCAAAATTATTGGTGCTTTCATTGCCACCACAGATTGCTGCCTACTGTGTTTTTACTAGTTTGTCCTTCCTCCTGCCTGCTCAACACAGTTATCTGCACTTATCTGCTCAGCAGAGACATCTGCAATTACAATACCATTAGCACAGTTCTTTGAAAAAAAAAACACAACAAACTGGATATCTCTCAACACATAAGGAAGGCAGAATTAACAAATGTTATGGGATTGCAACATTTGCTGAAACTCAATATTTTCCATTAAATTAAAAATATCCAAAAATTCAAAATATTTTAAAACTTCAGTACACAAGCACTGCCTCAAAGTGCTACATTTGACTAGAACCCAACTACTTCATTACTAAAAATAGAATAAAAAGTCATCTTCTACACAAGCTGAAAATAGAGAAGAGTTAGATATAAAATTCTGACCCTGGGTGAGCTCTAAAGAAAAGTGATGGCCCTCTAAGTATTAAGAATTTGGCATCAGATTCGTTCTCACTAATATCTTGCTTCCCAACCCTAGAAGAACTCTTCTCCCTTCTACCTCTTCTGCTACAATAAGCAGAAGGAAGGAAGTTGTTCCGGGTCCTTTGCTGGAGAACTGTTTGTTTTCCTCCCTTTGCTATCAGACTGTGGCATCCTCACTAGGGTTTTTCAAGCTAGAATTACAAAACTATTTTGCCTAAACACATCTTTGAGAGTAGCTCCTTACATTGAAGTAATACTTCCTAAGCAAGTCAGCAGAAATAATTTCTTTCATGTTTTCAATGCTTTCAATTCAATTCATTTCTTCAATAGAAGACATACAAGAACAAAGTATCAAATATACCCAGAATGAAGCCTCAACCGTACTGAACACACAGTTGCTTTACTATGGTTTCCTGCAGAAAAGCTACACTGTGATTAACAACCTCTGTTGAAACAGAAATAGCACTTATGAAATCCTGAATATTCTCTGTCAGATAATTTTCATATATTCTTTAGACAAAACCATTATAGGAGTTCTTCAAGATCATTTGACTCCAGGTTTTGATCACACAATATTCCTTCCCTACTTAAAGTGTCCAGTGTTCTCTAAAGATCTTTTTTCAACTCTAATGACCTTTATAGACACTGAGATGAAGATGTGCCATTCTGAAACGCTGCAGAAAGAGTGGCCAAGAAATGCAGCAAGCTAAATTTTGCCACCTTGTAAAATACATACTTCTCCAGCCACGTAAAGTACAGCCTTCCACTGTGTCCTGTAAAGCTACAAAGAGCTGGATGTTCTAATTCAGCCAGAGCCACACAGAGTGGACTCTAGGTTCTAGGTTCTCGGGCTGCAGTTCATTCACGGGACAGGTCTGTCTTCCAGGCTGTAAACTCCCTATGTTAGAATGTGTTTAAACGCTTGGGAGCTGAAACTGTAGCTTTAGCTGTGACCTTTACAGCACATAGTCTGCTCTCAGTACAGAAACAAGCTACTAGAGCCCCTGAAACATGTTCAGCTTGTCCAAGATGGCACAGCTGCCCAAGAAGTTAAAGCTGAGCAAGCAAAAGCAGTTTCCACTGAGCTGGAACTATTTAAGCCTCATGGAGACCTCTCTGTATTCTTAAGAGGTTAAATTATAAACTCTGTCCAGTCATGAAACAGCTCACGACACTATCTATGTGGGCTTCCCAAATCAGTGCTCCCTCTGGGCCACAACTTCACTGAAACACTGTGCCAGATAATTTAATGCCAAATGTTCAGCTAGTATCACAGACCCTGGCTCAGCTGCAGGGACTGGACGGGGTGCTTAAAAGCCTACAATTTAGATGGCATTTTATTTCTCATTCTTTGTACGGATACAAACTTAGCAATATTTTGATTGGGTGCCTCTGCAGTCTTAGTGATTTTCTTTGTTTCACATTATGAAAATAAAGAAAAAACAATAAATCTAAAATGTCAAATATTTACATCAGGAAAAAGATTTCACTGTAAAAATTGTGCCTCAAGCAGAGGGATTAAGGTCTCAAAATGCACACCAGATTATGATAGCTGTATGTTCATTCATTGAAGAAGAATATAAACAGTTTAAATTTAAGCCTTCCTTTTTATAAAAAAGTAATAAGGGCTGGCACTCATATTCCAGGAAGAAATACTGCAGTAGTATGAGACATCACCATTTCATTTGTTCTTAACCAGCCCTTTTCCAGGGACAATTGTCCCACTGGAAAAGCCCAAAGCCTTTCACTGCAGAGATACCTTTTTAGCTTTTCTTTCCCTGGTAACCTCGGCTGCTACAGAAGGCTGTGAACGGAGATGGCCGATGCTAGGGCAAGGATGTTCTCTTCTCTTGATGCCGTGACAGGAACAGAACCTTCTGCAGTGTGACAAACCAGACAGCCTGGGGTTGGAATACCTGAAACCACTGTGGCAAGATTTGCCACACCATAAACGAAGCAGGAGAGAGAGAATGAGCACTGCACAGTCTGAGAGACAGACGCAGCAAACAGTCATGCACTCGTATCAGTGTCTGTGAGGAATCAGCTCTCTGAGTGGGGTAAAGAATGGGGTAAAGAGCAGCAGAATGCCCTCATATTTCGGCCACCAGAAGACAAGGGTGTTAGCAGGGTGTCTGAATCCCTCTGCGTTCCTCATGGCTCTCATGTAAATAAAAGGGAGAACACCACACAGTTATACCTGCTGAGGTATCAGAAGGGATGCTTCAGCTTTGCTTATCAGGCATGCAGGTTAAGTATGGGCTTCCCGATGCTCTCATGTGGAGCATTTTTCAGAATCAGGATGATCTAAGAACATGATTCTGAAACCCCTATAGTATAAATTATGTTTGCATCAAATAATGACACAGTTCTCTACTTATTTTAAATAAATAATGACATGGTTCTCTACTTACTTTAAATAGCTTATTAGAAATAATGCTGGATTTAAGAAGGTTTTTTATGGAACATTTAGGACCATTATAGCTTCCTATAATGCATGAAAAATTGTCATTATAGAATATTTTAGTTCTTTTTCCTTCCTCCTCACATCCCTCTTATGATTTTTGAGGGTTCATTTACTTACTACTTCAGTGTTTTTCAAGCTAAATTTACTTCACTTTAAAGTACTGTTATTCTCAACAACTTTCAGTCCCTGAAATATCCAACACTTAATCTATCTGATGAGATTGTTTCCTAGCTGAGTAACACACGTCAGCAATGATGAAGATTTGACATTGAAACTCAGTTAATAGTTCTGTAGCTGAAGTTTTGCCTTGAACAGAGTAGAAAATACCACACGTGCAGTTGCTTTATGTGAGGCTACTGACAGTAGGAAGTGATGAAAGATGAACTTTACTGGGTAAAGGCAACTGTGTGGCAGCATGTGCAGAAGCAGGCCTTTAACACAAGGCCATCCTTATGCTTGGAGTGTTTGTTACAAGTACTTACAAGTATTCAGCACACAGATGCAGTTTGAAAACATTGTGTTCTGCTTTTCAGAAACCTGTCATTGTGTTCAATCAAAAAAATTGCTATTGATAAGGCGTGGTCCTATTTGTCCTTTTTGTTGGCAGCATGCAAGACGACAGTTTAGAAACCTCAACTTCAATATCTCAGCTTCTGAGAGAGAGTTATTTAGCAGAAACTAAGCATCAAGGGAAGAGTGAAAGAAGCAGATCAGAGCCAGTTTCTCATAATTTTCACTATGGCAATGCTTCTGGTGATTCAGATGAGGTAGCTGCCCAAGATGACCTCCCAGATCTCTCTGCCTTTTTGAGCCAAGAAGAGCTTGATGAAAGCGTAAACCTGGCAAGACAAGCTATTGATCAGAATCCACTGGAAACTAAACAGGATGAGCTTCAGGCACATTCACAGTGCCCCCCAGATCAGCTGAACAACACGGGAAAACACAAACAAATGGCCCAGTCTACAGCTTTGAAAACATCAGACAATGGCCTGCACTCCAACTTTTGTCAGGAGCATGTCAGAAATACAAAGGGGTCCAAAGGCAGCTCTCAAGATCTAAGGAAACACCACCTCCCTTCTGAATCAGAATCCAAAAAGGAATTCCTAAACAAGGCGGCAGATTTCATCGAGGAGCTCTCATCACTTTTTAAAGCTCACAACTCTGAAAGAATACGACCCCGAACATGCAAAAATTACAAAAGCAAAATTGATTCTAAGAACAAGTCTGCTCAAAAAGGTGGCTCTAGCCTGTCTCTCACGTCAGAAAACAGAGAAAGGCTTTCCATTCCAACACCTCGAGACTTGGAAAACAAAGCAGAGAAAACTTTGGAACAAACAGATGTTCAACAGGCAGCAAACCTGGAATCTATCAGTCAATTAACAAGTGCAGAGCTGAAAACAGAGTCAGAATCTGCATCTGTATATTCTGATGAGCCCATTGGACAACCACCACGCTTTACTCAAAAACTGAAGAGCAGGGAAGTTCCTGAAGGATCCAAAGTGCAGTTGGACTGCATTGTGGTAGGAATCCCAGCACCTGAAGTCAGGTAAACGTATTCTGCACTTGTCATTTTGTATTTCTGTAATGGTAGGTGTGTGCTGGCAGGAAATGCCTTGTTTGGGAAGAAAATTTCGACTATGCTTCAGTCTAAACTCACTGCTTTAATTAATAGTTATCAGGCATTCCCTTGGTGGAGCTTGTGCTGTTACAAATGCTGTATTGTGTTCAGCCCTTAAACTCGTAGACGAGTCTGACTAAAAAGAGAAAACAATGCCAGAAATTCAGGGTTTTTTTAACAGAAAACCAACAGAAAATATCATCCCCTAGGTATTAGCACAACTCTCTGAACACTTCTCTTGCTTATAAAGCAAGACTCCAAACACCTCTCTTGCTTATTTCTCCAGGCATTTGCCTTGATAAATCCTCTGGATAATAAAAATGTCAGTAGGATCCCTAGGAGTGAGAAATTATTTTTCCCACTTTTATCATTCATAGATTATAATGAAAAGACAAGTGAAATCATATTTTCTTATGTATCTGGACCTGTACACAAACTCAGTCTGGCTTTCCTTGTATTCAGAATAGGTGAACACTGGATTGCTTGTTCACAGACTGTACTCCAACACACAAAGTTCAATTCAGGTGTTTCTCCAGAAGGCCCCAACACTTCCTTATACCAGCAGTCATGTTTGTGTTGTTGACATACATAAAAGTGACAAGGTGTCCATGTCATCCAAGTTTAGGTGTTTAACAATCACCAGAATTAGAAGCTGACACTATAAAGTCACCGAAGCCTCGCAAGGGCAGATTGGAGAAGCCAGGAACGATGGCTCACCCTACAGACATCCAGGGGTGATCAGAATGCCTGTACACCCAAGTCAGGAACCACTTGATTCCACCGAAATGGATGAAGGATATCTTTGTAACTAGGGTCCATTTTTGCCCCAACAAAACAGAAGCTTTTAAATCGACATTTCTATTTCAACATTTGATTTTGTTAATTATGATTAATTAAATAAGCTACTTATGTGAATGCCATCAATACAGGAGCTACTACACTTCTGTAGAATAAGCATCCATCAGATATAGGAAATCAGGGAGAAAGAAGTCCCCCAGGGAAAGTTAGTCCTAAGCAGTTAAAGCTCAAAAAAAAGATCAAGCTCAGCTTTCAGTTTCACAATTTAAACTAAAAAATAAAAGATAAGTGACAAGGGGGGGAACTCTGAACTCTCCCACCCTTGTGTTTGTATGCACATACTATATTAAGGAGAAAGCTGGGAATGTTAGCTCCTTGAACAGTTTCCTGATTATAATTATTTATTAACAAAACTTTGTCATGTTCATCCAAGATTCTTTCAACTCCACCAATGTGCAGAAGTACCACTAAGAGAGGGTGTAAAAATCATCACTTGACTGAGTGATAAATATTCACATACTTCCAGTGATTGTGGCCTTGTTAGTCACTGCTACAGCACAAGGAAACCAAAAAACAGAATGTACTTTGGGGTTTGTGTACCATTAATCATGGGGACTAGAAGAATGCAGCATTTTTCCCCTAAAAATAGTGCTTATCTTTGATCTGCTGTGCAAAGCTTCCAAAAGAGTGAAGGAGGCATCTTGTTGGCCATACTTGTGGAACTGTGAGCAGAACTGTGCTCAGAACTGCCAAATATCTTGTTTGGAGGGTAAGAGTTTTCCAAGGTTTATGGTGAGTTAGTTCACTGTCTGCGGAGCTGGGCAAGGACAGAAGGATTCTAATAGATGGGTAAAAGAAATAAAAAAAATCAGCAGTCCCAGGAAAGGACCAACTGGCAAGGTAGTAACTGATGAAAGAAAGCTTAATCACCTTTGACTTAAAATGGACTCCTTAACCACAGAAAGAGATCCCAAGTGACTTAAAATGCATATATGAGATACAGTTACGAAGTGGAAGTCGTACTGTGGGAAGCCAGAGCGTTGTGAAACAAGAACAGGATTCAGCAAGCTCTGTAATGTAGTTAATCAGTCAACACTAGGAGCAGTCTGATGGTTAAACTGATGTAATGGGGATTAGAAGAGAGAAATTAAAGACAGGATATTTAGAAAGAAGCTGATCACAGGGATAGAAAGGACTGGAAAATATGAAGGGCAGATGCCACCTCTGAAAGCAAGATAGTACTAAACTAAATTGATGTAAAAGATGGTGTAAATGACATTTGTGATGGATCAGGATCAAACTACCATTTTGATTATTTATCCAATTACCAAACCATGGCGATGATAAAGCACTAGAGGTGTGGTACGGAACTATCCAGCACGAGGGCTCACTGAGGGACAGAAAACTGGATGGGGGAGCAAGAGGAGAAATGGGGAACTGATCTGAAACACCAGGATATGGAAAGTTAAATCCTCTCGGCCGAATAAAGAAAGACCTGCCCGATAGTTTTTTAAGGTAACTCAGCCTTAATGTAACAAGCCCACAATTCAGAGGAAGCTCATTTGGCCAAGCTATTTAGAAATTTGGGGGAGAAGTTATCCATTTTTCAGTGTCATCAGCTGAATGCAGCGTCACAGAAGAGACACAGACTGATACCACAGGATGTGTGCCTGCAGCTAGCTCAAACCTCAACTCGCAATTAAAGAGCTCTACTATAATTACTGCTGATTGCTTTACTCTCTACTGGGGGTTAGAAACAAGCCTTTTTGAGAAATGTGTCGTGTATTTCCAAAGTGTTTGATGACCTCCTCATGCTCCCTTCTACAGCTCTGCTTCTCTATGAGTAATGGTAGGTGTGATTTACTCCCCTCTGTGAGGAGAGCACTCCTTTTCCCCTCAAGTTCAGAGGTGTCTACATTTTTCCAAACTGTTTGGCACATCACTCCTAGGTTAATTTTACTGATGAATCACATTGCATGGTTTGGCATACACAGCCATCCTGGAAGTGTCATGAGGATTTAATGTTCTAAAAACAGGTTGTATGTCATAAAGTTTCCATGAAAACATTCTTTAACATAGGCATCCAAAGCATAAAAGCTGTATTTTATGCTGCTTTGTTTGAGGAGACCAGACCTGCCACTAATCACAGATATTTAGAAACTCTGCAAGATTAATTAAGATTTTTCTTCCTGCCTGCCAAATGAAAGCATTTCTCTGTTTTAGTGCTCAAAGTCTAAAGCCAAACTTCTCCTACATTCAACTCCAGTCAAGTCAATGGATTAAGATCTAGGATGAATTTGGCACAGGAGATGACACTGCCTGTGCTCAATGTGAACCTCCCTTGCATGAGGAAGCTATCGTTGCAATCCATGGCAGGAATGAAATGTCAGTAACAGAGCATTGCTACTTCAGTCATGCCACGTATCTCAATGTCAGAACTCCCCCTGGAACTGACATTTCATTGCTACCACGTACCACCTTTTCATGGTAAGCAGAAAATAAAACATTAACAACGAAGGAGTAGATATGGCCATACCAAAGTTTTCCATGAAGCTTAACTTCACAGAAGACCATTTGTTTTGATTTATAAGCATTACAAAGAGACAATATTCACACAACATGCTCTTTTTCCCAAGTTAATCTCAAAGTACTTGAACATTACGCTGAAAAGAGTGACTATAGAACACACTGCATAGACAACTAAACACAGGTTTGAAACAGGAGTTTATTCTTGAAGTTTCAAATCACTCATGCTGCAAATTTGGGACTAACCAAAGGCAAAAATAACTGCAAAGGAAACAATTAACTCAATCCTCCTTTGTGGTTTGAGTCTACTAAAGGAATATAACACTTGTATACTAATAAAGAAAATGTAAATTGGCTTACAAGGTGTTTTTAAATTTGCTTATAGGAAAATTAAATTGTGCCTCACAAAAGCATGTGATACAGACTTAACTCTACACAAACACAACAGGTTAATTGGCAAAGCTGATCAGTAACACCATGGGTTCTACCTTAATGGCAATTATATCATGGCATTTTGTGCAATGTGTTTTCCTCAATGTGCCAGTTCAGGAAGGAAACACATTTAAGTGGACACAAAAATATAATATCACTGTACTATGCAAGTTATTTTAATGTTCTGAAAAGAAAATGAAATCAAATTCTAGAACATGGGTATTCTCTTTAATGCTTATTCACATCTGCTAAGGCTAACATGCTAAAGCAAGACTACAATATAAGGAAGAGGCATGGGGTAGGTATATAAAAAGACATGAGTAAGTGCCATGACTCATGTCCCAAAGTACACAGTTGCCTACATGAATTACACACCTAAAAGGCAACTTGTACATTCATATACCAAATTTGTGCCTGTAGTCATACAACTGCATGAACCTTCTCTCCTGATAATGTGACCATTTTCAGTGATCACCAACTGCAGTTCTTGAGAAGAACAGTAGAATAAACCACATTGTAGATAGAATTTTAAAAAATTCTCCCTTCAGTATCACAGGAATCCTATATAATTCCCAAGTCTGGAACTTGAAAAGGCACTACTAATTGTCAAAGGACATTTTCAATCGACCCTGTAATGCACATTACCATACTTCTCCCTTGGGACTGCTAAACATTTCCTCTGCTTGCTCCTGGTAGAGCTGTTCATCTACCCCAGGCACTGGAGGTTTGTGTTCTGGATGCCAGCTATGAGCTATGGTATCTGTACCTACACATGTGTAAGGACAGCACTGACCAGAAAAGAAAATGTGATACTCCCTTCTGGGAGACCAGTCCAAAAAACCCCCTTTGTATCCAAGTTTTAGTGGTGAAAATTCCAGATTTGGGCTAGCCATTATGGGCAAAGTTTAAAATAGATGCAGCTGTTCATTCTGTTTGAAGAGTTTTGTTTTAGAGGATCTGACAGGACTGTGATAGAATATGACCACTAAAAGTCAATTAGAAGAAGGTAGAAAGAGAATTATTTTTAAACTAAATGTTTTTTGAATGGAAGTGCAAACCAACAGTTTCAAAATAAAGATAACATAAATAAAGATTAGTATTTTCAAAATAAATGTTAGCAAGGAACCATACAGTCTAATCTACTGGAAAATAATGGTAACGGTACTGTGATCATGAAATCCTTACAGGGAGAGGTAGTTTATAAATAATGAGTTTAAGACCAGTGATTTCACATTTTTGGAACTATTTTTAAGTGCTGCTTCACACCTTGAGAAAGAAGTTAAAGAGAATGGTTACACAGTCCAGAGCAATAAGTGAATATACACACATGTACACGTTCACTCTGTTCTTACAGCCTCCCCTCAGTGCCTGCTTTTGGCCACTGTCAGGAGAGAGTGCTGGGTTAGGTGGATCTGTAATCCGAGCCAGAACACCCAGGGGGTTCTTCCTCATCCTCCCACAGGTGCCAGCTCACCTGGCACCCTTGGATTTGTGCTGCTGTTACTGCTCCCTTTTGTGTGAGCACAGCTGGCTCTCCAATTTCCAAAGGTGCTGCATGCTCTATGGGTTTGGCTGGTGGCCAGAACACTGCTTGCATCTTAAACAAGTTCCACTGAGCTTTGAGAAGCAGCATGAATGGCTGCTGAAAGCCACCTGGAGTAAAGTGCAGTCCTAGGCAGAGTAGAGGGTAGCTCAGGGCACCTCTGGTGGGAATGAAATACAGGGAATTCCCTGTCTGCTTGAGAAAGCCATGTTGGAAGGCTTGGACTGATGGGCACAAACAGGGCCTGGTCCTCTGCTTAGCTGCAGAATCAGCATTTAATGTCTGTACTCCTTCATACCTCAGACACTCCTTGAGATCCTTTCTCAATTCTGCATTATATTTCTGTTATATTCTGGGTTTCTGCTGCTATGGACTGTTTAGAGACTTTTTTTTTTTAAATATATTAATTCAGGGTTTTCTTGATGCTTAATTTGTGGCACAAACTTGTTTAAAAGTTCTGCAATGGAGTGAGCAAACAAATTTATTTATTTATGTTTTTCTAAAATATCTGAGATAGATATGTATTGAAGTATCTTATAGCGTAAGACAAGAGATATTAATTATTACAGTTTCTTACTTAAAAACATATCCTTATCCTTTCCACAACAATCTTATTTTCTGAAGTACCAGTCAATTGTTGATAGGTTCTTTTACCAAGTTACCATAAAAGGTGGATTAAACTATTATTAAATTTTTAAAAGTCAATTGAATAAAAAATATTGCCAGTATGACAGTCTCCACCCTCACATGCAGAAGATGCATTAGCTAACTGCATGTAATTAAGAAAGTCACAGTAAGAAAACACAAATACTTCTGTGGCATTTTATATCTATCACCTATCCATCTATCTATCTATCTATCTATCTATCTATCTATCTATCTATATATCTATCTGTATATCTTTATGAGAAAAGTTACAATGAAGATGAATGCACTTAAGCCTGGCTTTTCAAATTTAGCTAGTTATCTATAATTACAGGCATTTCTCAGTATTATCTCAAACATTTAACTCTGGTTCTTAATACATAGCACTACATCTTCTTTATAAAGCCCAGATTTAATTTGAATCTGTTTCTGCAGACCCACCTGCTTTCTGTGCTTCTGTTCTGCCTTGTAACCAGCACCCATCAGTCCTGTTGTCCCTTCCTAGCAGCTCAGAGTGAGCTCGTGGTTACTGCCAGTACCATGTCCTGTGGAGCTCTCTGTGAAGCTGCTGCTTTTCCTTTTGTGGGGATTCCTGCATTTCCCACTGAAACAACCCTTCTGAACACCGAGGGACTCAGGAATGCCTGAGATCCCAGTGTGAAAGCTCCAGAGGGCCCTACAGATTCTTGGATATGTAGCAGTGTTTAAAGAGGAACACAGCAATACTGTGCAGAAAAGCATTCCAGGTGCAGCTGTCTCAATGGCTGTTTCTGTGTGGAAGTACATCTGTATTGTAACAGATCAGCTCTCTCACCTTGTGATACACTTCTGCCATCTTTTATGAAAAGCAGATTGTGTTAAATATATGACAGAAGAAAGACAAATTTCAGTCACATTCTGATTTAACATGAATTTGACAAACCCAAGTTTGAGGGATATTTGTTAACTTAGGGTTGGGTGTTTTTTGCTGCACTTCAAGCTGCTACACAGATCTGATTGTACCTCAAGAGAAATTCAGAGCTGGATCGACAGTGTTCCAAATTCAGAGCTCTTTTACTCTTTACTGAATATTACAAAAATCATCCATATTCTATTCCTATGACTCTTGATTCAATACTTGCCTGCAAACTTCTATCAGGATGTTCAATTCTGACAAAGTACCGCAGTACTACAGGCAAGTATTGAATCAACAGTCATAGGAATAAAAACCTACCAGTTTTATCATCAGAAAGACTTCAAACATTATCATCCTAGTTATCAACTTGTTTGCATTGAAAAACAATTTCTTTTTGCCTTGCAGGTGGTACTGTGAAGGGAAGGAGCTTGAAAACTCACCAGACATTCAGATTATCCAGACAGGTGATCGACACTCACTGATCATTGTTGAAGCTTTTGAGGAGGACACAGGGCGTTACTCGTGCTTTGCTTCCAACATCTATGGAACAGACTCCACCTCTGCTGAGATTTACATAGAAGGTAATGTTACAAGTGTTGCAGAGACTGATGGTTGAAGCTGGTCATACAGGACTAAGATACAATTATGTATCTTTGCTAACTGTGAGAGTTTTGGCATAAAAAACATAGCAGGAGTCAACACTTTCCATTGTTACTAATATCATAATTATTTTCCTGTAAAACACTCTTCAGACAAGGGACCAGCCCTTACATTTTATTGTGTTGCTTCCCAGAGATTTTATATATCTTACTGAAAGATCCAAGTCTAAAAATATTCAGATTCTGAAATCACCTTGTATTTTTTGCCTGTGGAACTCTATAGACGTGTAAGAAACTTAACTTTGTGTCTAATTCTTATTAATCCCTCTTCCCTACAGTCATTACAAATTGAATGTAGGACAGCTTCCTCTTAACTCTCTCTTGGGACCTTGTAACCAAAATAAATATGCCATCAACTTGATATTCTACTTGCCCAGTGGATGCTGTAAGTCAAATAGAATATATATGTGCAGATTTAGGTGTCTTCTCTTTCTCCTCATGCTTTTTACTATACCCAGTAGGCCTAAGAGAGGTCTATTCATTATATTCCTTTTTTACACTTTCTTGGGTAAGATTTGAGATGGAATCCATTCCTGTGCTAGCAGGACTATAAAGTTAAAATAAACACACAGGATTTTTTTTTCTTTTTCTCTCATAGAAACATACTATGAGCACCATCACTGAGCACAGTGGGACCACTCATAAATTAAAGCATTGCCCTAAAGATGAATTTCGTTCTGCTGTTATTCTTCTTCCACATCTCTAATTTGACAGTGAAAGGACAAAGCCTCTTTTAGTATCTGCCCTGCCCCTGACACTAATGGGAGATGTCTGTGCGCGGCAGGGATTTACAAGTTCTCCAGAGAGGGGCCAAGGTCTGCTTTTACCCAACTCAGTGGATGCTGGATGGGAGCCATGGCTGATGGAGATGCTCACTGGCAGGAACTGCAGAGAAAAGGCAAATTCCAAGCACAGTGAAGGCAGAATCAGAAGTGTAAAATGTCTCAGTAACTGACAGCTGTTAGTAAACAGAGCTAGTATCTTCTTCATATCGTGGCCCAAGGCATTAGCTGGAGAATAACAGCTATGAGTCCAGGTGTCTCTCATTTTCCTTTTATTCTGATAGTATCAGGTGTCTGAGAGAAGAAAGCTCTTACTTGATTCACCACAAATATGGACTAAATCATAGTGGCATTTGAAAGAGAACCCGAGGAACACCCAGGTATTCATTCACTCTTGGATGTTGCTCTCCTTACTTCAATTGCACCTCCTCCCAACTCTGCCTTATCTCAACAGCAGTTCTGCACCTTGCACAGCATGGAAGGCTGCTTCACTTCCCCTGCTATGGGATCTTTTATCTGGGCACAGCTTTAAAATACATATCCACAGAGTGGTCTACAGGAAATCTGAATAAAGGTTTGTATCATTCATAAAGAAACTCAAAAACCCCTCTGCTAAGTCATTTTTTTAAATTTTTTCATAGGCATCTCTTCTTCTGACTCTGAAGGTGAAATCATCAAACACGAAATGGATCAGTGAGTTTAAAATCAATTACATCTTCTGTATTTCTTACAGTTAAAAAATCCTCAAGTGCAGACATTTCAGTTTGCAGCTTCCAACATATTATCATTCTGTTTAGGATTAGTTGGTTGGGTTGAATTTTGTTTGTGTGCTTGTTTGTTTCCTTTACAAATAATATGGAACAAACACTTGTTTGCTTTTGTGTCCTCAGCTTTAGACTAAGAATTGAAATTTTCATAATAATATAAGAAGAAAGATGTTACCACAAAGATTGAAATTCTAAAATTAATTTACTAAAACAAAAGCCATTTGACTAGATCCAGCTTAAATGCTGATTTAAATGTCTGACTTGGACAAAGAACGTAGTACAATTTCTCACATGAAAATACACAAGTTTTTTGGCAGAATATAGGTAGAGATTGATTGTTTAGATTTAAGATAAATTAATAGATGTGCACTACAGGGAACTGAAATGATGTTATAAAAGACTACTTAATTATAGACACAAAATATGTCACATGTAACCTAAAGTATGGGAAATATTTATTTATTCATTCATTTATTTTTCCTCCATGAAATCCATCCCCTGATGATTTAGAACCTGATCCAATGCTGTTAAAATTCTTTCAAAATCAAAGTCCTTCTATGAATTAGAAAGGGAGTCAGACTGGTTGAAAACTAAAATAATCAGTCTTTTATTTTGAACTCCTTTGTATGCACAGATTCAACATCAAAAGCAACCATTGCTTGATAAAAGAGGCATTAATCAGATATACTTATGCACTCTGTTGGTTTTTTCCATCACTAAGGAGAATTATCCTTATTACAAATGCCAGTTTTTAAAATGCAAAGAGAAGACATTTGCAGTGTATTTGACTGAAGACCTCAGGCTGACAGCAAATGCTGTTGTATGCAATTTAAACTTCAAAGTCATAAAGCACTCCAGATGGAACTGGTTTATGGACTTTGACAAATGTTAGGGGTTTTATAAAACTTAAGGTTAAGAAAGTCTCAAACTTGGGATATACTGCTAATTGGATTGGGATGAATTGTGAAGTATTCCACCCTAGCTCAGACTTGTCCAAATGTCACAGGCATTTTCTTTTTTCACATTCATCTCATCAGGTGTCAATGTAGGGTTGACCATGATCCTGATCACCTGATGGCATCTCTAAATCACTTACCTCATTAAGCTGCGAGGTCATTTTTTTTTCAGAATGCTGCTCTGGCATCACAGTAGGATTTCCTAAAATGGTCACATTATGAAAGACCAGGTTTGGGTATAATGAGAGTGTCTTCATTCTTGCTTAGCTTCCAGCTGTCATCACACAAATCAGAACACCTGTAACTAAAGGGAGTTAATATGAGAACAGGTGCTAAAAGAAGCTCAAAAGAGAAATCAGTGATCACAAGAGTTGTACCCTCACTCTGAGTAAAGCTTCCTCTAATTTGAAGGCTACTTTTCCTGTGGGGACCTCAAACTGAATGAAAAGACCAGCTCTTCACTGTCTGCATTATTTCACCTAGCAATAAAATTAAAAAGGGTCAACTCTTCTATTTCCATATATAAACAACCACAAAGTGAAGCGTCAATCTGTACACTAGAAAAATTGATGATATGTTGGTCAGAAAGCATGTCTCTTTTCATTTTTCAGCAATTAATTATTGAATCTGTATCCAAGCAAACTGTGGTATTTTCATTGGAGACCTTAGAGCCCCAGCTCTTCAAAAAATAGAAACTAGCAGTGTCCTCTCATGCTGCTCTGAGCTGGTAACAGCCACAATTGGGTTAACCCAGGCCATTTATTGCTTTTGGTGTGGCTGAACCAAGCATGAGATCTTAGAGTGGCCAGATATGCAGGCTGACTTACAAATTGCAGTTCTACCTAGGAGTACAGATCAGCTCAGGTCAAGAGGAATTCAGTGCCAGAAGTGAGGCTGGGGTTGTAACTGAGACAGATCTCAATACCTCAGGGGCACACACACAGCTCTAGCTTCGAGTTTGAGAACTTGTTCTTGGTTAATATTTCACAGCAAACCACAGCCAGCCAACACCTCTGTGAATGCAGCATCTCCTGCTGTCAGAACTGCAACCAAGCACCAAGAAACCCCCAAGGCACCAGCAGCTGTGGTTCAGCCCATGTCTGTACCTGTCCAGACTGTGCCAACACCAGTTAACCAGGTAGGGGGGACACCATGGTGCATTTCAAGGACTAAAAGCAAGCTCTTAATAAAGTGTTTCTTCTACAGTTTGTGACTGAGAACCCCAAATTTTCCAGCATTTGCTTTGCTATTGAACTTCAGCTTTGAGCCTGGCAGCCATACAGCCCACAGAGGAGAGGCCCTGCCTCCAAGGTAACCTGGAGTGCAGGAGCAGCAGGTGCTTGTCCAGCAGTGGGAATCCGTGTGCACTGCAGCAGCACAGGGGCTGCACGGGAGCCAGGTGCATTCAGCAGCACGGGAGCCAGGTGCATTCAGCAGCACAGGGGCTGCACGGGAGCCAGGTGCATTCAGCAGCACGGGAGCCAGGTGCATTCAGCAGCACAGGGGCTGAAGGGCACCCGGGTGTGCGAGTCACCTCCCGCCCTCTCTCATGGCAGACCGGCTCCTCCACTTTCCAGCCGGGCATGTTTTCGTCTCCCTCGCTACAGAACTCACGTGAAATCTTTCCCTTTCAATGAAACTTATTTGAAGCTGAATCGTTTCTCTACTGCGTTTACTTTATGTGTAGATAACCTTGTTTGGCACGTGACATTTTAGCATCTACATCAAAGGGGTTTTAATTAACATTTCCATGCATTTGGACTCGTTTTTGTTGCAAACTGACAGCCTATTCACAGCCGTGAATTCTTTCCTGGTAGGAAAGAGGAGCCATACTCACTGAAAAAGGAGAAGTTCACCAGTTCTGAGTTTCTGTCTTTAGAGTGCCTTTTCAAAGCTGACAGCCCAGAATCAGGTGGTAACCAATAAACAGACACTGAACAGGTGAACTACTGCACGCTTACTTCTGATTAGAATGAGAATAGAACTAAGCCTCTGCAACACTTTGCCATTTTGAGAGAAGATGCTTAAGGGTAATAGTTACTTCAAAAATCACTACTTTTAAATTGTGCTGATTTATAAGCCACCGTCTATGTAATTTGGCTATTTCACGAGATATTGAATCATTAATTCTGCTGTTTTGCAGCAACTCCTATAGCACTAAAATAAAAAAAAACTATATTAAACATTCAACCTATATAACAAAGTTTTCCAGAAGGAAAACAATTCCAATCTGTTTTCACTGAGTAGGATCAACAGGTTGATATCCCATCTCTGTAAAAGGTTTGGTTTTGGCAAAGAAGAAGAATTATAGCAGCACTCACACATGTGGCTTGACTTAACATTTCCTTATTAACATCAGTAACTATTCTGTAATTAAGAATTTTTAAAAGAAGACTATGACCAAGCAGACAACATATATTTGCCTTATTGATGTACAAAGAAAAGATGCTACAGTACACTGTGCCAAAGCTTTTCTTGCCATGATTAACTGAGTAAGGCAATAAAGTAAAAACAGCATTTTTGCTGTCATCCCATCCAGGAAGATCACCAGCAGTTGTCCACAATAGCATGTCTGTTCATTGCATCAGGTGTTTTGCTTTAGACTTCACCCACCAAAATCTTTTATATCATTCCAAAAGCACATTTCTCTTGTATATGAAAAAATAATGTATGTACACCTAAACATCATCTTGTGATGTTTTGCAATCTACAGGCTCAAAGCCCCACTAACTATTTGCAAGGACTGGATGGAAGACCTATAATTGCTGCTCCTGTATTTACAAAGGTAATCTCTTCTAAGACATATTTGAAAAGAAGAGGTCAGATAACTGTAAAGAGAGATAATTAAAAATTAGCTCTCTCTCAAAAAAGAAAAAAAGAGAAAAGAAAAAAGAAAGAAAAAAAAAGCTTTTCCTAAGCCATTCAAGGGTTTAAGTGGCTTTATTAAATCTTACTGAAATCAGCATTACATCCAGACCATTAAGGCATTTACTGACTGTCTATTCATTTTCTCTGTTAGATGTTACAGGATATTTCAGCTTCTGAGGGGCAGCTTGTTGTTTTTGAATGTCGGGTGAAAGGAGCTCCTTCCCCAAAGGTTGAATGGTATAGAGAAGGAACACTGATAGAAGACTCTCCAGATTTTAGGATATTACAGAAAAGTATGTTTCTTGTGTGAAAATATTGTGTCTAATAAAATGTAGGCAAGCAACAAAACTGCTAACATAACAACACTGTGAATTTCTTATTACAACTGTAATTTTAATTTTCAAATGCAGTCAGAGTATCTGCAATTTTCTCTAAGTCACTGAAATGCTAAAATTGTGAAAATTCAACAGAAATTCCTTAAATACCACACTAAATTAAACCTTGGTGAAACAATAATTCATCATATCGTGATTTTCCTGTGGGTCAGAGTTTCAGAAATTGACAAAATAAATCTGTTAAAATTTATTAAGACAAGATAAAATTGTGCTAATATTGGGAAAAAAAGAAAAAAAGACACCAAATTACTTGGAGTATTTATTTCCTACTCCCAAGTTCCCAACAGTGTTCATAAGAGTTCACATTGTTCAGTGGCTTTGACATACCATTGAGTAAAAGGCCTGTCTGTCTTCATCACCCCTTAAACAGAAAACTGGATCAAAAAGAATATTCCATCATATTTAGAAGGTCAAACTTTACATTTAGTGCTTAAGGAAAAAGAAATATTGGCAAAAATAACTGTACTCTATCTAATAATAATATCCTGCTTTTCTTCCCTTTAGAACCACGATCTATGGCTGAACCAGGTGAGGATAATCAAAAAGGTCATAATTTTTTATTACATAAATGTAGTGATTTAACTTCACAAAATTTTAAAACTTCATTACTTAATTAACATAATTTCTTGTTCTCCACATGTTCTGTTGCTACTAGTGACATATATTTCACTTTAGACTGTTCCACAAATATGTAATTTGGATTAATTTTAGTCTCTTTTGAAGAAAATGTTTCCATTCCGCTTTGACCCACTTTTAACTCAGGATCTAAACGAGCTAAAGATTAATAAAAGTAATGTATGAGGTTCCCTGTACATCTGAGGTCCTGAAGTATATGAGATGAGGTAGACCTGAGCTATTTTTATCTAGTTTACCAGTTAGGGAACATTGCATCAGATGTTTAGCCATGTCAGCCATTCCCTGTGCTCCCTACCAGCGTAATGTGAGAGTACCACATCAGGTGTTCCACCCCTGATATCAGCAAATCCTAAAAATGTGGCAGGATCTGCTGAGATCAAGGATCAGGGCAGAATGTGGACTACTTCTCATGGTTGGAGCAGAGGAGCCTCACAGCTTTGATTATTTCTCCATGAGAGATTCACTCTCCTCATTATGCTTTTTTGCCATTAAAAATATGAAGCTGCCCCTCTCAAGACGGAAAATTACCAAAGGAGTATTAATTTTTTTGGAATATAGACTTCTGTATTCTCCTTGCCCTATTCAAAAGGTTTTTAACCAAAAAGAGTTTTGAAACTGTCTCTGTCAGAGATTTAGGGATGAAAAAATGGAGCTTCTACCAGAAGCCACCAACCCTGTTCTGTTACTGTCCAGTGGCATCACTGCTGAGTAATGTGAAGCAGTTTTTAGGGGATAATCAGTTGGGTGCAGTTGTCACAGCCTCATCACCTGCTGCTCGTTCAGGAGGAATCTGGACTTCCATGCATGCAGTGGTTGGCAGATCCCAGCACAATAAACTAGATACTATAAGGCCTTAAACTAGTTCTGTTATCATACTGCTATAATAAACTCTTATTCCCCTACAGCTGATAGCAAACAATCTCTTTGCTGCTATTAGGTTTTCCCTGGTGACATGAAACATGATGACATGAAACAATCAAGTTTAAGTGTGTTATGGCCTTCTGCAAAAGTACTCACAGAATATTTATCCTGTAGGGTTTTAGGAAAGTCTATTGCAAAATTGTAGAAAAATAATCACTGAGTAGGTGGAGAAATTTTATCAGCCCACATTTTAATTCACTTTAGATGTTACTGTCCCTCCTCCTCCCAGCCACACAGCCAAACCAAAAGATTTCAAATCCCATCACGATAGGTATTTATCAGCTGGCACTGCTGCCCGGACGTGTCAGATACTGGTCAGACAGGAATGTCATAACCCAGACTGACTTTTCTAGATGGAATATAATTTTTCCTAGTACAAATTTGCTAGCATATTTTTGGTGCCCACTAGTCATCTTCACAGAGAAGTCAAAAGGCAACTTTCTCTAAGCACAGTTAGCACAATCCCCTCAATCTGCAAATCTGCACTGGTATTTTTGAAAACAACAGTCTAAATGTCTCCCCCTTACAGAATGACTCCACTTGAATTGTTCCCAGTCAATTATAATAATTCATCTTTCAATCCGCAGAGATAAAAATACCTATATTTTAGTGAGCTGAGAGTGTGGAGTACACTATATATTTTTCCAAATTAAATTTTAAGTTCTTTTAAGTCTGTACTTCATGTGTTAGGAAAACATTTTCTAATGTTTTCCACACACTGCTGACACCTGTTCTTTGCTTTCATTGGGCTTGCTGGAGCACAGAGGGTACCAGCTGCTGCAGACAATGCTGATAACAGCTGCTGCACACAAAGGCTGCCAAAACTGATAATACTGATGGAACTAGAAACAAACTGAGCAAGGTGGAAGACCTTAAGGAAATCTCCCCAAAGGTAGTCAGGGCTCTAGGTGTTTGTTCACTGCATGTTCACTTCAAGTACTAATCCTGCTCTGATGCTTTGCAGAGGAGATCTGTACTCTGGTTATTGCTGAAGTATTTTCAGAAGATTCTGGCAGTTTCACCTGTACTGCAAGCAATAAATATGGCACAGTGTCCAGCATAGCTCGCCTGACTGTCAAAGGTAAGAGTTAGTTTGAGTCCTTTGCTCCCTAGTAAATACAAGCAGAGCAGGCTGTGATTTATGCCGTGTAGTGTTGACTCCAATGCAGCTCAAGTTGTGGCAACATTCTTCATAACTAAAAAGTGGGAGAATTCTCTGGGAAAAAAAAAAAGTTTGTATTTCAAAGGTGTAGTGGAATAATTCACTGGGGACATGGCTGAAGACCACTGATTGATTTTCCAAACTGGAACCGTGTCCCTTTTCCCTCTACCTTTACAATATTCCTTTTTCCAGCAAATTTTGTTCTCAAACAAACAAGGCGAAACAACTCAGTGCAAGCGCTGGCAGGACATCAGAGTGAAGTTTCTTGAACCGTAACTTTTGTGATTTTATTTCACTAGATTTCTGGCATTTGCACATCCCAAAGGTTTGACCTTTCCTCTTTCAGCACCTGAAGACATCAGTAACGCTGCTGCCCTTCACACGATGAGCTCCATCGACTTTGTCGCTACCGAGCACCAGCCTCCCCCCCAGCCTCCTTCCAGCCACGGAGCAAATCTGACACCCAAACCTAAGCTGGAAGGTGTTCTTGTGAACCACAACGAGCCCCGGGCCAGTTCCAAGGCAGGGCTCCGTGTCCATTTCAAGCTGCCCGATGATGAAAAAGGAAGTGAGTCATCCTCAGAGGATGGAGCTGGTGCCACAAACCAAACCAGACCCAACCATTTCCCAGAGAAGATAAATGGACAGCCAGTGAAAATACCAGAGCCAACATCACCATCCAAGGAACCTCCCCCAGTACTGGCTAAACCAAAGCTGTAAGTAAACAGAAGTCTAATTCTCAGGAGCATCACTGATATTATTTAGTATTTATTGACAGTGACACTATTGCATTAGAGCAAAAACTCAAATGCGGAATAAAAAGATTACATGGCATTGGCCTAATTAACCATAATCCTAGAAAACAAATTCTTCAGTGCTAGATTATTTTTTCTGTATATCCCCCTCAGGAAAAGTGAATTCCAGTTTAAAAAGGAAAAGGTTTTCCCTTTGAAATGTTATTAATTCCACAACGTTTTCTGCTACACTCAAAAGGTGAAGAACACTGATCTTATGCAGGCAAAATGAAAGCAGGTTCTTCAAACACATCTCACTCAATTATGGGTATGAAATATTGCTCAGAGCAGACATATTCAGTCTTACACGTCGTACAGACTGGCAACCAGCAAGCAACTGTCATCCCAAAGGCCATGCCTCATGACTTGTACCTCCCATAAACATCATCTCCTCCTGAAACAGATAAAATACTTGGAAATGCTTGATAATGTGAAACCACTTGAGCTGAAAAGCACCTGCCTGATTGGTGCACTGGCAGCTCAAGGGGAAATTTGAAGAAATAATGTAGTGTTCTTAGATGACAATTTATGGAATTCACACTGCCGTTTATTAAGAAAAGTATTTTCAGCTTTTTTTCAACCTCCCACACACAGTTCAACAAAAAGCACGCAAACATCTTCATCTCATTTCTTAAACAGGCAGAAGCTTTACCCAAGGGCTCAGGAAGGACTTTATAAGTAATTCACTGGTACTCTTAAGCAAGGATATCATTTTAGAGCATAAACATTACAAGGAGAAGACAGAACTTACATTCCTTGCAGCAGATGAAGAACTTGGAGCACAGGGTTTAATTTGTGAAGCCCACATTCACAGCCCTACACACTTTCTGAGCTACAGTGAGTTTAAGGGGGGGGGTTGCAGAAGCAGTATTTAAGTACCCTGTACTTGAATAAAGCAGGATTTCTTTCAGATCTCTCTCCCAAAAAAGCCATGTTACAAAGGATTGCTTTATTATGCAGATGTATATATGAAGGGCACAAAATCAGGCCCACACAAATACTAACACGCTAACATGCTATTTTATGAAAGCTAGAAATTGCTATCTTCACCTGCCTTTAATGTGATTTCAGTTTAGCACATTGTAGAAACAAAGCCTTTTAACTAAAACCAAATTACGTTGAGTATGCATTCGCTTTGTCAGAAGCAGTTGTGGATGGTCTCTACATCTACATTTTCCACTTTTTATCAGTAGTTATTTAATACTTCATAGTCTATTACACACTTTCCATAACTTCTATGTCTTTTCTGGTTTTGGAAGGGAAAAAGCTCTCCTGTTTTTCATGTGTTGTATTTCCATATACATAACAACTAAATAAACCACTTGACAAAACAAAATGATTTTCCTTAAGAGGAAAAAAGCTCTGAAAAACTATCTGGTAGATAGCATCTAGAAAAATAACAACTGCATGGAATGCAAGTCCTCTCTGGATTATCCACTCCTGCCTGCCACTGAACGTCAACACCACCTAAACTACGTTGGTAATATCTCCTATGGTGGATTATTACAAAGCTTTATCACTCAAAGTGCTGGTTTCAGAACCCACTTCAGCAGGAGGTAAATAATACAACCTGGCTTACAAACACTCATTTAAACTATGATACGCCAAATCTCACTCTTAGTTACACAAGCAAAGAGGTACTAAGGTGACTTTGAGATGCTATCCCTTAAATATCTTTGAGTAAGATTTATATTTATATTTCACATGCTAAAATGTAAGCATTATCTTCGGTCGAATAATTTGCAGACAAAAAGCTTCGATACCTCTGGCAAAGAAGGGGAGATGAAGGAAAAAGTTATTTTAGTAGCAAGCTAATATTATGCTCTTCTCATAGTGTTAGAGAATGTCGTGTAGCATGTTACTGTATCACAGGACATAGAATTTTTCTCTTTGAATTCATACACAGAAATGCAGCCAACTGGCTCATTCGGCGCTCATAACCGATTTTGTTCATCTTTATTTTCTGTGCAGTGATCAGAGCCAGTTAAAACAGCTCCACAACCAGGTCTTGCTTGAACAACAGCAGGTGCATCAGGCATCTCTAAGAGAGCTGTCATTCAGCAGCACTTTGGTGAATTCTGCCACTTCCCTCTACCAACAGTCCACCTCAACCCTGTACAAGCAAAGCTCAGCCTCTGCTTCGCAAGCCTTCGGCTACAGCCGCCCCAAGCAGTTCCCGGCAGCACAAACGCCCCCGCCGGCCAGCCCCTCCGCCAGCGCCTCAGTCGCCTTCAGCAGCATCCCGCAGGCAGCTCCGAGAACAAATAACACGGAAAATGCCATGGGGAATCCTCCGCCTGCCCCAGCAAGGTCCTCGGGAGGGTTTACAAGCAAAAGCGAACAGTCTCTACCAAGCCCTAAAGAATCCGCGGCGCCCCCATTAACACTTTCTACGGGCAGTGTGAAGCAGTTTCAGCCACAGACTGTGACTCCCGCTCCCCTCTCCCCGACCGGGCGGATCCAGAATCCCGTAGCTTTCCTCAGCGCCGTTCTTCCTTCTCTTCCGACCGCGCCATCCACCAATGCCATGGGACTGCCCAGAAGTACACCAGCCACGTAAGTAGCAGAAACCGCCTGTGCAGAAGCAGGGACAAATGATCAAAGGAAACTGGGATGCATTTCTGTTCAGGCGTTCCGTGCGGGAGTCACCGAAATGCAAGGCTTTTGTAAAACAGAAAAGTGAGTTATTCATACATTCTGGTTATTTAATCTAACCTTTACATCCAGTAAAGAAAAGAAGGGATAATACCTTCTGTGATGAGACAGAATTCAAGATAGAGAAACGTGAGTGTACAAACAGATATACAAGACTGCGGGGGCTCAGAGATCCATAAGACTGTACTAGTGTGAGAAAAGAGATCTCATGAGCGTGCAGGAATAGTCACTCCAAGACTCTTTGCTTGCACCAGGTATAAAAACATCCATACCTACTGTAAGCAACAAGTTTTAAAGGTACCTTATAGTGGAAGGTTTTTTTTAAGTCCACATGAATCTAAGAAATCACTGATGTAAAGGTATTTTTCTGGTTGCAGCACTTTCCACATTTGAAGTCCCCCAGGAAATCTCAGGAGAGTCAATGGTTTGCACATAAATACTTTAATTAACAGCCAGCATGATTTCTATGACAAAATAGCTACCATGATCCAAGCAAATAAGGATGATGATGTACTGGCAAGGTGGTGACCTTAAGAGTCTCTTCTTTACTGGTGGAGTTGAAGCGAATTTCTCTTTTGTGGACTATTTGTGTTAGCATGGCCAGCACCTGTACATTGGTACAAATATTTACCCATAGAACTCCAAATCCTGCAAAAAGTAAGGAATATTTTCCCCTTTTACCAATGGTACAGTTCAGGGTAGTGATAGCCATCAGCAAGTCACAATCTCCTGACCACCCTGCTGATACTACAGCAAGCAATCTGTTATTACAACAGAAAAATGTGTCCCTGTGTCTAGAGCATTCACCACTCTGAGGGCCAAGAATCCTGCCTTCAAACCAGTACTGCACTGCTACTCACAGACCTCCCAGTTGCCCAGCACAGCCACATAATTGCCACCACCCCATGGCATGTGCCTGGAGGTCTTCCCAGCCCTGGAATCCTGATCAGGCACACAGCACAAAGCTATAAGGTCACAGTGAAGGTTTTCACTTGAGCCAGCTCAAGCCTTTGGTCTGCTTCCACAATGCTGCAAGAGCCACCAAAATTCAGCTGCAGCTGTCACCAGTCCCCTTGCACTCCTTGAGAGTTGGGGCACAAGTGCTCGAGGGCTGTTCTCTTTGCATTAACGTCACTTAACCTCCACAATGTGCTTTCCTTTTCCTCACTGCTGCACCGGCATGGCCACACAAGTCCTCACAATATGCCTGCCAGGGAGATGACTAGTTAAATATGTTTTCTTCATTTCAGCTTTCCTGGGTCCCAGCCCAGAGCTGAATTCCCACACAGCTAGTGCTCCTTTTGCTGAGATTCAAATCTTGACCTCTGCATGGGAGAGTCTTAGCAGGGCACAAAAGGTCAGGAAGGAACCTGAACAGTATCTGTGATAATCTGTGAATACCTATTGAAGCTTCAGCTTCCCTTTTTGGCATTATCAATGACAGTAATTCTGGTACAAAAGGAGTGAGTGTCTGCAGAACACAAGGATGATACCTTGCAAAGCAATCGCCATTTATGCCTTTACCTAGAGCCTGTTATCAAGATGACAACATCTGTTCTAGTAAACTACCAGAATATTGCACCCTTCCTAGCAGTGTCTTGCTGCTGCGCTCCAGCACTGTGCTCTCATGGTCTCTGACAGTCTTATTTAAGAATTCAACTCTTTTCAAACCTTAAACAGACCACATCTATAAAATAAAAACAAAAAAAGAACTGTTGATGTTAGGGGTCATAAAAGGGTGAGAGAAATTAAAGAAGTAAAAGTTCATGGAACAAGTAGATGATCAATGATAAAGATCAATGAGAGATTGTATTAACTTTTAAATTACTGCTTGATAGCAGCCAAATATACAAGTTGTACACCTAAGGTAACACTTATACTCATTTCTTTAGCATTTACTGTAACGTCCTTATTGCAGGATAAATATAAATGGAACCTAGATGCTTATTACAGCATTACAACCCTTATTTTCTTTAAGATGTACATTTTTAATTTTTACTGCATGGGAATGGGATGGCCCATTAAGATAATACCAAAAATAAATTATATCCTGTATTGTGTTTTGGCTTCTAGGTAAATAAATAATAGGTTCCACCATAACATATGATATCATACAGGTGAAAAAAAAATATATATACTGGTTACTGCATGTTAATATCAGAATTTTCTTTTAATAGGCCAACCCAGGGATTAACAAAGAAAAACCTGAAGCCTCTGCCATTAACAACAGAAGATTCTATTCGAGAAAACAAAGTTGCACTTGTAAAGGACCTGGAAAGAAAACTGCATTTCAGAGAGGATGCTAATCAACCAAGTGGTCAGCAGGTAAGAAAATAGAGTGTTATTAAATAAATTTCACTCATGAACAAGCCATATATGATGATGTGGAAAAAAAGGTGTTTGTGTGGGTGAGCTGCTGCACAACTCTTCAGGGAGAGCTTTCGTGTGAGTACTGGTTTGGAATAGCAAAATGGAGCTTTAAACAGAAAGCATGAGGGATGCAGCTGAAGAAAATTTACTTTGTGACTGAGCAGCACTTTTCATTTCTGATCATCTCAAAGGCTGGTATGAATGTAAAACTTCTTTATTTTCATGGAAGCTTCTGGACATTGGCTCTTACTTTTTTGCTTTACAAGTTGCTCAACTCATTGCACACACACATTCACACATTCTGTTTTAAAACAACGAGTAGAGTAACAGAACAGTTTAGGATAATGTTTTTGTTTTTCTTTTGGTTGAACTAAAATGGGCTTTCAATTTTTTGGCATTAAATCTATTTTTTCAAAATTTCCAAACTTATATGAATTGACAGGGACTTCTTGGAGAACTTCACTATAAGAATTTACCAAAATAAAAAACCTTTTATGAAGTTCAAGGAACAAAATGTCAGTTTACTCTTAACTGGAATCGATAAATGCTCTGGATCTGCACACTGTCTATGAAACTAAAGAAGAAATAAAAAATGAAATAGTACTTAGAGGCTGAAATGACTGTCAGCCGGGTTGAAGCACCCTCAAACAACAGCAGGACGTGCTAAGGGCTGTTAGATAGCTGCTCTGCCTGCAGGTGGCTATTCTTCTCTCACCTTGGCCGTGGAGCCCTCCATAGCTGTCCCAGCAGCTCGGGCTTAACGCAGCAAATCAGGGTTTGCCCTCATCTGCTGTCAGCCAAGGAACTCTTCCCAACATCCATCAGCCCTCCTGAGAGAGAACATGCAGAGAGAAGCAAAATACCACCGAGGCTCTGCAGCAAAGTCCCTTCTGCGGACAACTGCAGCGTAATCCCTGGGGGTTTTTTATTTTGCTGGTGACCTTTCCTTCTGGCAGACCACACTGCCAAAGCACTTTGAGTAAAACAACTGGCAAGCAGAACGTTTTGCAGATGAATCACTAGTGTTACAATTTGTACTTGCTATGCTAGTAAGACAAATTATTTAGAGAGCTACTGTGAAATACCAGTCAGTCTTTGGAGTTAACTGCATGATAACCCCTTTAGAAACAATGATCGCTACCAGTGTCAAAGTTATCTGCTGACAGCAGAAGTTATTTATACACTTATTTGCTATTCTGTATGAGACTAAACCAAAATCTTGATTCTCAAATTCCTCAAAGACTGAAAAAGTTCAAAGCTGGCGCTTCTCTAATTGTTATAGCAATTGGAATGCCAATGGCAACGAACTAAAACCAGTAAGTTTCCTCATTTTCCCCTCAATCCCAACTTTAATCCCTTCTGATTTTACTCTTCTCATCTGAGAAAAGCCTACTCCAGCAAATTCATGCCTGAGTCTTCTCCTCAATGAAAGCAGTGACTATTTCAACAGATGACAGGATGAAAAGTATTTTCCAAAATTCCTATTGCTTTACATTATATAGACCAACATCATGAGAATAATATGCTGAGTGCTGGTTTCACACCCATATATTTTGTCCTGTTCTTTCCTCACACAGTTAAGACAGAATTACAAAGGAAACGTTTTCATTCCACATATAGAATATCTGTATTAAATCAATTATTGTAATGCTAAGGAAGGGCTTACTCTCTCATAAATACAAATGCAAGCCTCCTCTGTGTGAGAGATCACTGTATAAGGGAGTACAGCACCAAGTAAGAATTTCAGATATTGGTTTCCTTGTATTGTCTACATATTTTTAAAATTCCTTCTCAAGAAATGTGTCCTGTGGCGTATTTTTACTTAGAGCATTGTACTGGGACCCCATATTTCAACAGCAGAGCTCATTCTCATTTACAATACCTGCAGATCATCCAGAACAAACGCTGCAGATGACAAGCCTGTGCCTTAAAGTCCTGGTATTGTCTTGTATTACTACATAAAGGGCAGTAATGAACAGGAGGGATTTGCATTCTGGTGCTCTCAATTTATTACCTAAAACTGACTTACGTATGAAAAATGTTTAGCTCACAAGATGAGATTTTCCTAAGTGTCAGCATTATGCACTCAGCATGATATCTGATAATCCAGATGTACTCCTTCTGTTTCATCCAGTACATCATTCATCACCAACAATAAAGAAATCCAGGATCAGAACATAATTGGGAGTTTTGCTGAAGCTGCACGAGACAGAGCAGATTAGTCTCTGGGCGTCTACAGCTCTGATGACCAGGAGGTGCTGACAGAAATACAAATAGGACTTTGCCAGGATTCTGACTGCAACTTTGATCAAGTACATGCAATAACAAGCTGTCATTTTTACCAGAAAAAGCCATCACACCCATCATTTCTGCAGATGATGGCAAGCTCTAGTGCCAGGTGAAATTTTGTCACAATCAAGAGTGCTGAAAGAAAATGTGATTCAGTTACACCCAAACATCTTCAGTCAGATTTGCTCTGTTCTTACAAACAAAAGGCACACTAATGGCTTTATGCAATCACAGGAAGACATCAGGGCAAATCCTAGGATAGAGGAGACTTGACTCAGTGTCTTCCTTGGCTTGAAGACAACCAAATTCATAACTCTGAACTCCCATAAGGTCAGGCTTCACTCCTTGCCACTGGGTTCGTTTTGGTGCTGTCCCAGCTCAAATAATTAAGCATTCTTTAACAGCAGGAGAAAAATCTGGAAATTCCAGCTTTCAGAATGGCTTCTGAAGAGGTGACCTGAGCTAGAAAAGCTACAAAGCTAGCTAGGTGGTAGAGAACCACCTTCTCCAGCTCCAAGAGGAAAGCTTAAGACTTTCAGGCACCAAAGACAGGCCCTCAATTAGCAGGACATCTCAAAGAGCATTTCAGCTCACTGATTAGGGTCCCCTAAAGAAGCTGTTAGAATTTTTCCTTCCAGGTTGTGATGGAGAAAAGGAACAGAGACAGGCTGAAACATAGAAATAAAAAGAGAATCCCTCTACTGCCCAGAAATGAGGACAAAAAACACCTGCATCCTTGTCCTTGCTGTAGTGGATATTTCAGTATTTCTGCAAAGTGAAGGAGGACAAGGACAAAGAAGATCCCCATGCACTCCTCTCCACTCCCAGAATGTTCTATTGGCGCAAAGCTTGGAGTTTTCTCTTGGAGACTGAGATTGAAATGCTGTGAGACCAAGCATCCAAGTCTCATAACCTCAGTGAGTGTCAGGTAACTGCACCACCTGATGAAAGGACAGCACAGTCAGTGTTACCTGCACTTCCCAAAATCTGCCAGTCTAACCTCCACTGGGCCTTTCATCTGCCCTCCAAGTAAAATATCTCAGTGATGTTCAGTTAGAATATGTAATGTAGAAACAAAAAGATGTGTGGGGAGAAAAGGATGGAAGGAGACATTGGGGAGACTTCAGCAAATGGAAGAATATAAATGCATAATGGAAACTACTTCTTTTCCCCTGGTATTTGAAAACATTCACAGGCTTCACCAATATAAATAAATCTATAAATATTTCCTCTGTTAACAGGGAAATTCAGCTTTACAGGCAAAACTTAGAAATTAATGATATTATATCCTCAACATTTCGTTATACAAATAATATAAAATAGAAAAATGAGGTAATTAAACCTCAAAATCCTGTACAGAAATAAAACTAAATTAATTATCCACGGAATAATAAAGGAAAGCAGAGTCAAATACCAGGGCCTGGTTTATACATTTTGGTTAGAAGAACTACAAACCGTGCTCACATATCTGTGTCATTTACTATGAGGAATAATATCATGTGGCAATGTTGATTGGCTGTGTCTTATGTAAGACTCAGATAGCACCCTTATTTTTAGGACAGAAAAAAAACCCCACAGCTGTTTAGAAAATTATGCACAGCCCTCACATGAATATTCTTTATCTTTGCTAGACAATACTTGAGAAGAAATTTCAGAGCAGAAGAGATGCAGAGTTTGTCCAAAAGCTTTCAGATCACTAAAAGCCAGAGCCATATGCAGACCCCACCTCATCACACAGGCCCTGACAGCAGGAGCACCTCAGCACTGACCACACAGAACCAGCTCCTTGCAGTTCCCATACTGAGCCCTCAGTCTCAGAAAGGCCCATGGACCACCCAGAACTCTGTTCCCTGGGCACACAAATTACACTTCATTCAATCACTCCAAAAACGTCGCTCAAAATCAAGCTTCACAACATCTCTCAAAGGTCAGCAAATGTAGGCAATTGTAGACTAGAGATGGGAATTTGACCACAAGGAGATGGGAATTTGACCACAAAGACTCCCCATGGAAGCTTGTCTGCTCTGTAGTAGAAACAAAAAGAGATTTAAGAATCTGACCAAGACAAATTGATAGTAACATGTATAAACTCCCTGTCATCATGGCAATAAACAGTGCAACAACCACTTGAGGCTGTCTTCTCAAGACCTAGATCTAATCAATAAGAAAGTACAGGTTTCCATGGTAGGGATCCTTGCTTGCAGAGCTCATGTTGGAGAGGGAAGCTGAGCTCCTCATGCCTGCACACACTTGCTCCAGCTGCTAAGTCTGTAGGAATTGGAGATGGCAACTCCATTTGCTTTCTCCTCCGTTTCCTTCTTGCTTAATCACTCTGAACTGTATTTTGAATATTGTCTAGCTAGACAATGACTTGCTAGGTTCTTCATGGGTTTGTGTTCGGGTAAGCATGAGATTCATGCCTAGTGCTGTGTAAGATGCCCCATATAATTCATCTGCAGGAAATAAATTGGCCCAGTGCTACCTCTTCATAGGACATGACAAGTGGAGAAAAGCCTGTAATTGGATCTGCTGCTTTTTGATTCCCACTGCTGAGAGGGGAACAGGGAGAGGAGAGAGAATCCAAACTAATCAGCAGATTTCAGTCAGAGTAGTCTAGATTAGGCTGTGAAATTAAGGAGTGTTACAGCGTGGAAACAGATGCTGAGATGCAATATATGCCACTTTCTTAGATAAACTGTTACATGGATTTAGAATAATTCTGCCAAAAAGGCAATCTAGTAAAAGTTACAAAACTGGGATTAAATTGGGAATTTTGTCTAGCATTGGCATTAAGTTGGCAACAGAATTGTTTTTATATAGTATATGAGAATCAACATTCAAGGAGAGCTCCACTAGCCTCTCTGTTTGTGGTAATTTCCATGAGTTGCTATGCTTACATGAGCTTATTTTGATTCTACAAGCTTCTACTAACTGTTAGTATGCATATTTGCTAAGATCTGAATCCTGCTAAAGATAAATTTTAACTACAGCAGATGCAGGATTTTAGAACTCGCATTCATACACACAGGTGCTTAGACTAACAGATATTACTACACTCTATGCAATTCCCCTTTTTTTTTTGCCAAAAATGTTCACAGGTAGCAGAAAGACCCAGGAGTTACTGACAATTTTGTCAATTACTTGACAAAATCTAGAAGATCATGATCCAGCTCTCTGCTCTGCCACAGATTTTTTTTGTGTTACCTTAACAGGTCCTTCAGCTTCTTTAGGCCTCAATTTTCCACAGGTAAAATGCAGGTAATACCCCTGCCCTGAAGGGTGCTGTGCTCTCAGATTGTCAAAAATGATGGTGATACGGCCAAACAGATCCCTCACAGTGACAAAATGATGTGAACCTGTACCTTCAGCAAGGCTGGCATTGAAAGAGGATTTTGTTTGTTGTGAGGGACAAAGTACAGCCACCCACCAGCTGCCTACTACAATATTGCCAAGGCAGAGCAAAGGCAAGCAGAAGGAAAGCTGCATTTCACTTCTCTATCTGCCACAGAGTTCCACTAGAACAGTACAAAACCACTTCAGATACACATTCAGCACATTTCCTGGCTTTGCTTTGGCCAGTTTTAAGTCTTTTACCCTTCAAATTATACTGTGACAATATTAATACAAGCACCACTGCCTACTCCCCTTTTGCACACCATGCACACTACACAATGTGCATTAGATGTAGGAGAAATAGCCAGGTTTCCAAAGCTGCAATCTACTCAGTCTATAAATATATTCAATTATAAATGCATTATATACATTATACTTTGTACAGAGCATTACACCACTGAACAGGAGCTTGAATTTTTAGCTGGTAGATGTAATAATTTTAAATATCTAGCTACTGTATTGAACAAGTGTGTGAATTACTGCCTGTAAAAGTTTCATGTTCTAGGAAAACTGCCAAAAAAGGAGCTGCAATGCTACATTTTTGACTCCAAACCAGGGCTTGAACCTTTGTACTCTTTCCCTCAGTCTCAGCATACTGAACTGCAGCCTAGTTTTAACACTGTACCCTGTGGCTGCATGGGCTTGTTCTTTGTGTGACACTTTATGAAATACTTGTTTGAACCACAACAACAACACTTTGCCCTACACCACTTTTGTAATCACATTCAGAAATAGGCTCATGGCTTCTGTGATAAAAACAGCTCTTCAGAAAGCCATATTAACAACTCCTTTCTATTCCTGCTAATCCTAAAAGAAAACCTACCAAACAAGCAAAAACCTCCAAGATTGTGCTCCGCATACAGAAGCATTCTCACTTATTTCAGAAATTTCTGTTCTTTATAAGAAGTTTGGCGTAACACCTTCAGCCTCTGAATTCATTTTTTTTGAATGCATTCAGATTTTCACAGCAAGGTTAACTTGGTCTTGTTGGTCTGATTGTAAATCTATGCAAGTGTATATATGCACAAAGAACAGGTTTAGGAAAGCAAAGACTGAAGTATGAGGGCAACACAGAGGAAAGAGGGGCTGTGGGTACCCCGACTTCAATGTTCTTTAATTTAAAATGTATTTTTGAATATAACTCCTTCAAATGAGCAAACTCCTGCAGTCAGGCCGCACAGTTCCCTGCCAGAGACTTGCATTTGTTCAAGGACACTCGCAGCTTCCACAGGCAGGGAAGCAGCTGCCAGCAATGCCAACCCGGTGCTGATGGTGCAGCAAAATGCTTCTGTTGTCACAAAGTGCTACTTTTATACCTCTTTCTGTGTATGCACATGTATTCAGGGTCACATGCAAAGAAATGTGGGAGAAAAACCTGTCCATGATTAACTTCAAAGGGTCCCATGAAACACATTCCTTCCTCTATTGTATTTTCTTCTGCAAGCAGACATTTGAAAACAAAGAGGTGCCCATATTTCTTAATGAAGTAATTTGTAGGAAGTTAATATCCTCAGCACATCAGCCAGGAAAAAAAATTACACACTGTGTTCACAGAAAACTTTTTAGGATCCAAAGCAG
Source organism: Phainopepla nitens (assembly GCA_013400175.1). Classification (NCBI taxonomy): domain Eukaryota; kingdom Metazoa; phylum Chordata; class Aves; order Passeriformes; family Bombycillidae; genus Phainopepla; species Phainopepla nitens. The sequence goes on from VXBQ01016938.1 coordinate 109,769, forward strand.
ACGCAAGGTTAATTCGGTTACGTGAAACTTGAAAATGATTGCTCTAAGTTTTAGTTATGTTAGTTGGTTTGACCACTTAAGACAGATCTGCATTTTTGTAGTAGAGGAAAAGAAAAGATGTTAACTGTCTCTATCAGCATTATTTGATTTCATAGGTAGGCAATCATGGCCACAGCAACTCTATGCTATTAATTTCTTATACCATGACTTCTTCTGGACAGCAATGATTCTAAGAAAAAAATCCATATGAAAAACTGCTGACTAAACTCAGCTGTCTATAAACAATACTGGACTGTGCCATCAGCTTACAATATTTCAAAATTTAACTCTGTTCTGCAGTCAACACCTTCCACAGTAACCTGATGCCTTGAAAGTATAAATGCCTTTCCAGCCCCATTACTTCCTTCTGCTACAGCAGCCACTGCCTGATTCTTACATGATTCTGCCTTCCTAAAAAGACACAGGCCTGTTCTCAGTATCACGGGTAAAACACAGATTGTTTAACTTTCCCTTGGAACACCAGAACCAGTTCTTACCACCTGCATGGGAAAATGATCAGCTTGGTTGGTGAGAAAGCCCAGTTTTACACTGGCTGTAATGAGATGAGCATTTGATCTATAAAGCAATTTGCTGAGATGTGCGGCATGAGAGAGGAAAAGCTGAAGGAGATGAAACTCTACCAGGCTGTTGGGGCTCCCCAGCTGCCGGCAGGCCCCGGAGGAGGTGGCCGGTACCACGCCGTGCCCGGCTCCCGGCCTCTGGCACGGCTCGCACGGGGACAGAGCGGCCAGCGCAGAGCGCTGCTTGCCACAGCTGGGCTCGCAGGACCGCGTCAGAGAGCAGAGTGTTCCCGTCAGTGGGGGAAGGTGTTAAAGGTGAGGAAGGGATCTCGGAGAGGGGACTCGGCAAGCCCAGCTCCCTGCGAACGCTCCCGGAACCTCGCAGCTCTCCGCAGCGCTCTGAAGCTGCGGGGAATGAGCAGCCCTGCAGCATCAGAGAACAAGGGGCCAGCGCAAGGAGGAGCAGCTTCATTCAGCAAATTCCCCTCCTACCGACTCCAAGCTGGCTGCCTTGTCCTACCATAGCTAACCTTCAAGCAACCTCCCCAACACAGACATGCTAGATGAAAACACACGACATCTGTCGCGGCAGATTTCTCCTGAGGGATAGAAATGAGCCAAGACACAGACTCTTATTTAATAACGTGCAAAGGGTCCCATCCTGACTCTGGCTACAGCAAGCTCCTACTGCAGGGTCCCGCTGCAGACTCTGACTGCTGATTATTTCCTGCTGGACTGACTGCAAGTGTCTGTTTGCAGACTCTGAGCACAGGCTTTCACCCAGCTCAACTGTGACTGCAGGCTCCAGCAGCAGGATCTAGCTCCATCAGATCCAGACTGATCTCACAGCAGATCTTTCACAGCAGCAACTCTCTTCCTTGTACTGTTCTTCTTTGTGTCTCTCTGGACAGTTCCCTCTCCCTAAGGACTCCTCTACCTCCTCAAGCTCCAGATCCTCTTCCTCAAAGACCTCCCACCATTAACACCTCTTTTATCACATTTATTTTTACTAGTCACAGCTGCAACCCATTAAGGGCAAGGCTGTTCCTCTTCTTTGGTAATTAGCACAACTGTGACTTATCAGGGGCGAGGTTGCCTGTAGTCCCTTCTTCTACACCTACAAGCATCTACCACTGCAGTTCCAAAATTTGATATTATTCCACCATAGCAATTTCCATCTTCTTCTACTCTGTAGCTGCCACATTTTCCTCCTCTCACCCCCAAGCCTTACAAACTCCTGTCTCCTCAAAACTCCACTGTAATGTTCTAAACTTTTCGGCCACTACTGTCTCCTTAGTCTCCTGAAGAAAGCAGAAGAGTTTGTCAGCTAAAATTTTTTGCTGCCTCTCCATTTTTTCTCCCTGCTATATGGAAACTGTTGGTCAAGAGCATGATCAGCAGTAAGATGGAATGGCTAAATGATCAGGCATGTAATTGCCAGTGTTTTGGGATATCTGCTGGTCCTTCAATTAACCTTCCATAAGATTTCAGACAAGAAGCATTTTCATGAACCTTGTTTTTTCAGCAAATTGAATATATCTAAGGATTGGCTACAGCCTTTTTTACTACTTGTTGGTCTCTAAAATTCCATTTTCAACAGAAGCAGGAATGCAAACTCTGGGCTTAAAACCTGCACAAATCCAGGTCTGAGCAAACTGATTTGTCTTCTACAATAGAAGATTTCCCCCCAGAAAGGCAGCTCGTAATGATTTAAGCAAGGACCTCTTGCAGGTGTGTATGTCAGTGCAGCAGGCAGAGTGTGCTGCCTGAGAAGTACATCCAGGTGTAGCTGCAGTGCTCCGCCATGCCCAGGACAAACATTGGTTTGGAGGCACAAACTGAAGCTGGCTCTTGGTCTGAGGCTTCCCAAGTCACAGCAAGAGACATTTGGTCAAATGCCTCCTGGTCTAGACAGGAGATTTCCTCATGAAGGAAACAGCTGAGTGATGAGACATTTCTAACTGAATTTAGGGGATCAGACGAAAGTTCATTTTCACACCAAACTATCTGGAAATTTTATGTAGGAATATGCTGGGTTTATTGCATAATCTGTTCAATCTTCTAAGAATTTCAATATAATACATTTTGCATTTCAGTTATGCCAGCTAGAAATCTGTCCAAGTTTAATTTTAATCTGATGTTAATTACTCAAAATATTTCCCTTTCTTCCTAATTTTCTCTTTTAGTTGGTGTAGTTTCCCTTATTTAATTATGAACTAAAATATATAGCATTCATTTCTATAATTAGCAGGTGACTAACATCTGAACACAAAATCCTCAAAAATTTGGTGTGTTTTAATTATTTTCTTCTGATCAACAGTGTGCAAGAGTACAATTTTTTTTTTGACAGGGACTTAGAGGAATTACATGTTTGATTTCTGTTGTGAATAAACTCAGTGTCATTACACTGTGCAGACTCAAGACGCAGTATCTGTGCCTGCAAACCAAATTCAGACTGTTTCAGGATATCCTAGGTTTACTTAGGCTTTTTTATTTTCACTTGTTGTAGAATGAGTCTAAAAGTGCCAATGGCTGCAAATAGCCCAGGACATGACAGGTTTTGCTCAGAGCTGTGCCCCTCTCACCCTGCAGGAGTACAGGATTTCAAGCTTTGAGCAGAGGCTGATGAATGAAATAGAATTTCGCCTTGAGCGGACACCGGTGGATGAATCAGACGATGAAGTCCAACACGAGGAAATCCCGACAGGCAAATACATAGCTCCCATCTTTGATAAGAGACTCAAGCATTTTCGGGTCGTGGAAGGATCCCCTATCACATTCACCTGCAAAATAGTTGGAATACCTGTTCCCAAGGTACGTCATTCTCACTGTAACTGGTAAAGGAACAAAACCCAACTCCCCACTAGTTTCTGTACGTCCCTCCTAAGCACATGGCTCTGTGGAGAGAGCCCTGAATCATTTCCCCCACTGTTCTAAAATAACAGTATCTGCTTCTGAGCACGCATCAGGCCTTGAGCTCCAACCACCTGACTCCAGGAGACACAGAACTGCACAACCCCCAGATCTTCCCAGAAAGATGAGAACTGATCTAACCAGTAACGTGCCTAGAGCCAAGAAAAGACAACCTGACAGGCCCAGCTATGATATGCAGCTTCCTAAGTTCAACCTGGAATCATTCTATCATTTCACATTATAACTTATCTGCAAAGTATATAATATTCTAACATTTTATTAGCTATCACTCAACTTATGTTATTTTTCTAGTCACTATTAAGTCATGGGGGTGTGTCTGATCACTACAGGTCTACTGGTTCAAGGATGGCAAGCAGATTTCAAAGAAAAACACACACTTCAAAATGAACAGAGAAGAAGATGGAACATGTTCTTTACATATTGAAGCTGCTACTAATGATGATGATGGCAACTATACCATTATGGCTGCAAACCCACAAGTAAGGTGTTTTATTTTCTTTTACAAAAACGCTTGTTTCATCTTTTTCTAATATACATTAATAGGAACACAAATTAGGCCACATAACTTTGACATCAAGCGGTGACTAAATCACAAACCAGGTGCTTCAGAGCATAGGAGAGGAAGCCATGTAAAGATGACTGATGAAAGTACTCCCCTTTTACACAGACAGTCAAAAGCACTAAGGACATTTTTTCGTGTCAGTAACTCCTGCCCTATCTCCTTGCCACTCTCAGTTGCTGATAGGGACCTTCTGAGATATGCTGACAAGAGAGACAGAAAGTATAGACTAGGAACAAACAGTTACACCAAATTTGGAACTGTTACCACAGTTATATTCTTTCTCCAGGATGCAAATATGTGGATCTGCAAATAGTCTCACTCCCTTACACCACCCTTCTCCTTGACCCCATGTGCTAGCTTAGCTGTTTATACAGAAGTACATTAATCAGGTAACTTTTTCCAGTTTAAATGTTCCTCTTTCTTAAAATTATTTTTTTCTTTTCAGTTTCTATATGGCTATATGTTTTAAAGCAGGCCAATACAAAGGTACTAGCAGACAGTACCTGTGGCACAAATAAATAAGCAGGGACAGGCACCACTGCTAAAAGCACTGCCACAGCCTGGAAGAATTTGAGAAACCCCTGCCTCAACTGCAGGCTAACAGCATTTGCTTTGGGGAAGTGGGATTCTCACAACAGTTCAGCTACTTCATAAAAATAAATCCTAATGCACCGTAAGGGTTCAGTATTTATACTTTAAAATGAAATAAGCCATTAACCAACTATTAATTCTGTTTCCATTGTGAATTGCAGGGGAGGATCAGTTGTTCAGGACACCTGATGGTTCAGAGCGTCCCTTTTCGGGGACGAATATCAACAACTCAGCCTCACAGGTGAAAGAAAAAAGTCCTGCAGACCTTCTTTATGCTTTTTACTGAAGGCATCCAAAATAACCACTGCATTCACTGAACTTCAGTTCTCAATCATAAAATGGAAATAACATCAGCAGTTCCCTCCCAACAGGTCACTTCTTTGTTTTTGAAGGTCATCCTCAAATACAGGGAAGTTTAAGTACAATTTCATTTACTTGTTGTAGCGGAGCTAAAGGCAAGGGATGGATTAGCAAAATGAAATGCAGCCAAAAAAAAGGCAAAAAGAAGCAAAGACTGGCTTGGGAATATAAGGATAGCACATGATATAGTTAACTTGATAATCTTTCTAAATGGAAAATATGTGAGAATTAAATTACAATCAGTCCATTTCTTTCTGCCCTTTTATGTAACTCAAGCTATCTCTCCATTCTTTTCTTCACTTTCTTCCCTTTTTTTAAGCAGTAGGGAAAAAAACTGACTTCCAAACACACATATGTGATTTTTGTGTCGCAGAACACGACCCCGGGTGCCAGAAGGAGACAAAGAGGCAGTTCAAGAACGTTTTTTCAGGCCATACTTCCTACAGGCCCCAGGTGACATGGTGGCACATGAAGGGCGACTCTGTAGGTTGGATTGTAAGGTATTAACTAGTTTCTCTGCTCATTCTCACTTTCCCTACCTCTGTACATGTAGTGCCATGTGTTTTCATGTTCTTTACTGCATGTATGTACATTTTCCATTCAAGTTTTAATGCTTCATTTTTAAAAGTATTTCTTAATGCCATTGTCTCTGAGCTGATTCCAGGGATTTCTTTTGAACAAATATTCTATGGGATGAAGAACACAGAAAACACAACCCAGAAACAGAAGGCTCACTTACAAGGTTGTTCAAATTACTAGACATGTTCACTGTGTCTTTTACCAGTATGAACTCCAGAAGTTCTGCTCCATTATCAGATTCTTGAACATAATCCAGAATAGCACAAAACTCTGAGAAAGACAGGATGCAGCACGCTGCTTTGTGTTCAAACAAATGTTCCCATTGCATTGGACTGAATTACTGAAGAGTAATACTCCCTGAAAAGAGGGAACTGAGCCCAGTTTATTTTATGCTTCCCCAGCATGCACAGAGGCAGAAACATCCCCATTTGCTGATTGAAATCCTGGCATGAAAGAGTTGTCAGAGGTTCGAGTACACAGAGCAAACATCCTGTTATGGAACACTTTGAGGAGAATCATCTGCTCCAATATATTCTGGTAGCCCCTCTATGTCCCTCAGTGCAGCAAAGGTGGCAGTGCTGCCACTGACCTCTTCCCTGAAGAGGGATGAAGCTCTGAGGCAGAAGTTAATGCCCTGAAGATGAGCAAGACACATTACTACTTAATTTATGATGTAAAGTTTATGAGGAGCATGCCAAAGAATTTGGTTATTCCTAGCTCTGCTATCCTGGCAGAGCTTGTGAAACCTTAAAGCATGTCTGGCATTGCACAGACCTGGGAGAGAGCAGTCCTCACTCAGGCAAGTTCCACTTCCCTCTTTCTCTGCTTTGCAAAATGTTGTTTGGAAAGCAGTATTTTAGACATGAGTAAGTACTGATCCCTATTGAAAAGGTTTTTAATGCTAAAATAGTAATCTTTCAACAAATACTTAATTTGTAGTGTTCTAAAGCATGTAGGTTGAACACCTATGAAGTATTACATCATTCTTCATCAAATTTTACAAAATACAAAGTAATTTGTATAGAACTTTTTTTCATCTCTGTTAAATGCTGTAGTCATTTAGATCGAGGAATTTGATTTATATTCAGCACCAAAAAAAGGAAAACTAGCAGATTATTAAGAGTCTTTTGTGAATCTCATATTCTAATTTCATATTTCAAACTAAGTTTCTTCCTTTCTGACTAAGAAAAATGTAGCGATTTCATATGTTTTTTAATCTTTTTGCTTGTTTGTTTTCTGGTCTTCTCCCTTTTGGAAGTAGTCAGCAGAGAAACAAAAACTGAGAAATAATTTTTTAAAAATTCTAGACGTAGATTTTGACATGATTCAGCTGGCATTTGTAAAAAGGCCTAGCTCTGGATTTTCTTACCTCTTCTCTGTCAGTTGGACATTTGTCTCGAGCTGTTTCTCTGTCTCACAGGTGAGTGGGTTACCAACTCCAGACCTGACGTGGCTCCTGAATGGCAAACCCGTGCTCCCAGATGGCAGACACAAGATGCTGGTCAGAGAGACTGGAGTGCACTCTCTGCTCATCGATCCTCTCTCCCAGAGCGATGCTGGGACTTACACTTGCCTTGCCACTAACAAAACAGGACAGAATTCCTTTAGTCTGGAGCTCACTGTTGTAGGTAAGAAGCACTGAAAAACTAATCTCAGTGACGAAGTTATCTGTATGCATTTCTTCAAAATCACCTTACATAGTTTCCTTACAGACAAGTACAGATAAATAGTTAATGCACTGAGAGTAGGAGAATCAAACAGCTGTAGATACAGATATGTAATTTATATATAGATATATAAAAATTCCTCCTCAGCTGACGGAGGGAAATGCAGCTGGTGCTCAGATGAGCGCACTCCTGTTACTCCTGTTAAGAGAGTGCTGTGAGAATTCTGCCTCATCATCACCCCTCCTCTCTTGTCTGGGCAAAATGACATTCTTAACTTTTTCCCCAGAAAATGCTTAGGGCTTGAATTCATAACATATATGTGGAGGTATCCCAGATTTCAGGCCAAATTTTATTGGTTTAAAAATGTTTTTAAATAGAAAAATTTAATCTGAATACTGCTCTTTAATAAAGCCTTAAAAGATGTGAGATATTGAAATTTATAGATCTGGCATTTATTACCTGCAGTGGTAGTATGTTTAGACCCATTAGACGTGCATATATTCTTTTAGGAACTTCAGTTCTGCCTGTTATTTACTTTACGTTCCCTTACAGAGGCTATTTCATGGCATTTCACTTCCCTTCCAACACCCCACTAAAAATTCACAACCTATTTTGGTATCACAGGAGTAATTTTTATTGTGTTCTTCCATACTACTCAAAGAGAAACAAAGAATAAAATATGTGTTGCTGAATAATTCTTTTTCCAGCAAAGGAAGTAAAGAGAGCCCCCATGTTTCTGGAGAAGCTCCAGAACTGCGGTGTTCCAGAAGGCTACCCCGTCAGGTTAGAGTGCAGAGTTGTGGGAATGCCACCTCCTGTATTTTACTGGAAGAAAGACAACGAGACCATCCCATCCAATAGAGAGAGGATGAGGTACTGTACCATAGCACCCATGCCTGGACCAACTGCTCCCCTGAAAACCTCTGGGATAAGTGCTTTACAGCACCTTCTTTCACCCACGTCCAGCTGTGTAAATCTCGCTTCCCTGCGGGGGGAACAGTGGCTGTTTCCTTGGTTCAGAACAAAGGCACCGTGCCCCACTGCCTCAGAGAGTGGGGACAGAGCCTGTGGGCCTGACAGAGCGTATGAATGTCCTTAGCACACATCCTCTGATGGTATTTTTATGCATTTCAGCATAATGCATAAAGCATTTTATGCATTTCACCTTATTCCCTCTAGGCTATTTGTTCCCAGTTTAGTTCCAACTAGGTATGAACTCAAACTCAGAACAGTTTCAGTGCCCCAGAGCACGGGGTAATAGAGAGTTTATCATGTCAGATAGAGAAACTTAACAAAGCTGGTCACAAACAAAGGCAAAGACTTTGATCCATGCTTACAAAATACAACAATGTTAAGGTTCAGCTCTTGCAGTCAAATGCATCATTATTTTTTAATTTTTGCAAAAGAAAAGTCGATGAAATAATGTGCCTGCCTGAAATTAATGATAAATTAAGTGCCTTTTTTTTTAAGACCTCTACTTCAGCGTATATCTGATTTTTAGTATTTTATTTCACTTGTATCCAACTAACAACTCAATGCAGTCACTGGATCTTTGAGATCAACTTCAAGAAGAACCACCCCTTCACACACACACCTGCAGGCTGTCAGTACAGAAAGCTGGCTCTGCAGCAGCACCTGTTAGGGATGGACACCAGTCACAAGGGAAAGCATTCTCAGAGAACTCTTTCAGTGGTCACCCTGTCCCAACCCAGGGACTGCTGTCCCCCTCCAAAAACCCAACCTAACCCTGGCCTTCTACAGCCTATATGGTTTGGGCCCAGTGCTGTTTAATATCTTCATAGATAATCTGGAGGAGGGGACTGAGTCTGCCATGAGCAAATTCATGGACTACACCCTACAGATGTTCCCATTTCATAGGGACTGTGGTTATACACATGCACACACTGTAGTTACTGGAAAATGAACAACTGTCCTAAAATGCCACATTTCCAGTTGTTTCACAAAAGGTTAGAAAACAAATTTTTGCTTCAGCTCAGCAGAGGAATGGCTAAGGGAAACCTCCCACACCCCACAGTGCCAGGAGCAAGCATAAGGGTTGTGACAGCTCTGCTATTTCAGCCAGTTGAGACCAGAAACCCCAAAGGCTTCTAGTGGCTCTGCACAGACCCACGTGCAGCAGCGTCCCTGCCTGTCCCTATCTTGCCTCACTGTTGCCTTCCTGCCTGAAGCCAAGAGAGGTTTCTGTATCACAACAGGAACACACACCAGCTCCTACACTACTGCACCCCCAGCACAAGGCAAACCGTGTAGTGCAGGGGGCAAAAGGTGAATGTTCCCTTTTTATTAGAGCTGTTGGAAGCACAAAACGTCCTCTTGTCCTGCAACTCCGTGGCTTCATTCCAGCTCATATGGAAACAAAATCTCAAATTTCAGAACATCCTGGAACTTCAAGTGTTCTGAAGTGCTCATCTCGCTCCTCTTCCTTTATAATGAGAGAAACACTTGAGTTGATAAAAAGCCTCAGCCTAGAGAGCAGAGGTTCTGGTATATCCGACTGAAAAGTTTTTCCTGGAAATTGCAGCCACAAGGTCTTACATCACTGGAGAGCAAAGGAAGTGGAGGGAACAATGGAGCAAGTTTCTTTCAGAGTGTCGGCTAAACTAATCTTTCTGATTTTCCCACTTGGTCATTTTCTCATGGAAAAGGGTGCCCCACAAAAGTTTCTGACTGACTCTGGTTGCTGTTGTGAAAAATATCTCAACTTTGTACAAGCGCTCTTGGTATTCCGATATGTTCTTGTTCCAGCTTCTGAACTAGGAAAAAATATAGTATGATTGTGCAGCAGCGTTGCACAGCTTTAGCTCATTAGTACTCAATAAATAATGCTAATATTAACATATACAGAGTAACAATTCAGGTCCCACAGTCACACCATGGCTGTGCACAACTGAGAGGAGCCAGACCAGAGCTGAGATTTCCCGATCATTGTCTGAGGCCATACCGAAAGCAAATCTATTGACTATAGACTCTTTGGGAACAGACATGACAAAGTATCTGTTTCATATTTATTATACATATTTTAAAATCTGAAAGCTGATGTGCTCTTGAGAAACACTAACTCCCCAACACTTGTTTTCCAGCATGCATCAAGATACAACAGGGTATGTCTGCCTCCTGATCCAGCCTGCCAAGAAAGCAGATGCTGGCTGGTACACCTTGTCTGCAAAGAACGAAGCTGGCATTGTCTCCTGTACCGCCCGACTTGACATATACGGTAGGTACTGGCTGGGAGAGAAAACAAGGCCCCAACTAGTCCTCAGTCTGGGTTTGACACGGATTAGAAATCAGTGGCACAGCATGGCCACAGCTTCATAAGGCCCCAGAAGAGAGCTAATGATACAGCTAAATGGCCAAACCAGCTCTGCTGCATCGGCGTAAAGGAGGGTAAGGACAAAAAGCCAAAGCAGGAGTTTTGCACAATATTCTCTACTCCCATTTTCCACCTCCCAGGATCCCTAGACAAATAAGCATATGTTTTCAAGTTGAACCTTAACTCTACTGCCTCTGATGTGTCTCTGCTACAGCCCTGACCTGACAGACCCCTTCTTCCACAGAGCATGGGGGATGCAAACAATGCCTAACTGCTGGGGGCTACTTTCCATCCAATACATTTGTCTAGGACTCAGGAGGCCCCAGCTCACTTCAAGAACTACAGCACATCATTTAAGCATTATCTCTGCACATGGAATAGAAAAAGCAGAGTATCTTGATCACTTAAGCAGCATAATAAAACAGAAAGCATGATCCATAAACTGGATTATATATATACTTTTTTTTCCCCCACAAACTGGTTGGATTAGCAACAGACCCTTAAAAGGAAAAAAACAAAGAGCCCATGTTTTCAAACTCATATGCCTATTTTGTTTTTTAAACCCCACCTAATTATCAAAAGTAAGTCACCAGTGCATCTCTGTCAGCCTCCTGCCACCTTGTGGTGATATGGGCAACAGTGTGGAAGGCTCAAGAGAGGGCTAGGGGGAGGCTGATTTAAGAAAGGTGAAACAAAATTTAAAAATTCCTCAGGTATCTAAATGTTGAAAGACATAAATTTTCAAATGGAGCATTCAAAGCACAAACAGGAATAATAGAGAAATTAAGAAATGCTCTCCAATTCCAACCACATTTTCTAAGACATGCAACTCACACCCCAAAGTGAGTGACAGAAGTAATTTTTCTTCCTATTATTTTGAATGGGTGAGGTCCACAGACTGAATGTGTGAATGTGCAATTCTGAGTGCAAATTAAAATAAAAATGAGTAAATAATGAGTTCAAGTAGAAAAAAATTGGGTGCTGCAAGAAAAAAGGAGGGTCTTTTCAAAATATTTCCAGATAGGGTCAAAATTCAGCATGGAAAGATTCAGCATGGAAAGACATTTCCTATCAATGCTTAACATGTAGATTGTTGTCTCCCACGCCAGGTTACCTCAGAGCACTGGAGCCTGAACTTTACTTCTATTTTCATACCTTTCATTTTAACTGCTGACAGATATGTCTATCTAATTTGGGTGCAGACTTATATGGATAAACACTGGCAAAGATAATACAACTTCCCCTTGTCTGAAGTGTTTTAGGGATAACAACTACTAGGTATTATGTAACATAATATTTTTACAAAATTTTAGCAGTATTTGTTCATATGGGAACATGTAGAATGCTGCTTTTAAATTACTGAATATGTGTCTTTGGATTACATTCCCTTCAGTATTTAAAAAAATCTAGAAAACATAGCAGTAGTTGTAACTACCATATGGCAATAAAAATTGTAATCACATCCTTGAAGAAAAGGATGAAGCAGTACAGAATCAGAGCACTTTGTTCATCTCTGTTCATGCTATGGATGTTTTTAGTTTTGATTGCAAGGGCTTTGGAGGAGGCTCCAAAGACTCAGTCGTTAAATTTTGGACTTTGTGAAATCCATGCAAACATTGCCATTGAATTGTACAGGGATAAATTTTGTCTGTAGACTTCAAGAGAAGTCTGAACATACAAACATACTGAACATACAAACAATGCCAATGATGATATTTGACAGAACAGACCCTAACCCAGAAAGAACAATGCTGTGCTCTCTTCAAGGATGTTGGAAGCAATTTTCCAGGTCTGAGTATTGGTTTCCACTGTTTCTCTGTGACCCGACCTAGAAGTTTATACAGCCCATTGTGTTTCTGTTGCTCCAGCTCAGTGGCACCGTCAAATTCCACAAGCACTGAAGCTCCGCCCCGGTGGCAGCCGCTACACGAACCTCAGCAGCCAAGGACTCGACATCTTCTCTGCCTTTCCAGCTCCTGAGAGCCCCATGCTGTTCTCATCCCCAACCCCAAAGCTGGTGGAGAGTGAAGAACTTTGAAAAACAAACACTTGTTCCAGCTGCACCTGAGGAGAAACTTAGAACTGTGAAAAACTAAATAATAATAATAAAAAAAGGAGGTACAACTCATGATGCTCAAGGTTTACAAGCAACTTGTTTGTAATTAAGTGTTCTGCTGCTGCAAATGCTGCAAGTAATATATCGTACCAGACTTTTGCAGATGATTTTAATGCAGGATAATTGTGGTATGGAGTGTTGTGCAATAAATTCAGTACTGTGTAGTTTGCTAAGAATTACATAGTAAACATAGTTTTCAGCACCTAAAAGCCAATACCACTTTTACTTCTTGAATCAGAGCTACTGCACTGTAGCTGCCATGGTAAGGATTGATGATGATTAGCTGGAATACTGCCAGTGAAAACACTGACATTACAGGAACACCAATCCTGAATGAGGGTAAACAACAAGACTTTGAATGTAATTTTTAAAAACTTGCCAAAAATCACAAAGCACAAGGAAAAGATGTAACTCATTTTTATATATGATTATTATGCCAGCCTATTCTAGAATTTTTGAACTCCAGACTAGATAAATATAGCATTTCATGTAGGTACAGCTGTATACCCTAAATATTTATATCTGTGTGCGTGTGTACTCCATGAACTGTGTACTCTTGGTGTAAGGTTCATAAAATAAGGTACAGGGCATGTGCATAAGGCTCACAGGAAATGGAAATTCCTCTTGTCTGAAGCATGTTCTCTTGAGCCCACAGCTGAAACTGTTCTCCAGATGTGCTTCATACCTTTTTCTTTACCATGTTAGTGATCCTCTGAGTTTAACCCAGATGATACCAAACTTGTCACTTCATGGCTTTTAAATATCAGTCTCTTTTTCCTAATTTTTAATGTGCATCTACCATCTAGCTCATTCCATAGCTAAATGGAAAGGAATTGTGACCTGGTAAATTTTCACCACCATTTAGGAAACTATCACAAGTGTGGTGTCTAATAGGAAGACAGAAAATTCTGTTAATACACGTAAGTTAAAAAGTTAAGCAACAGTCATATGCAAAAAGCTAACACTAGTAATAAAGAAGGCAAATTATTGAAAACTCAACAGAAATTGTTAAGTGACAACACTTAATGATTGATTTAAATATATTTGGCATCTATACAGTCACATTAATACCCCCAACTGTTAGAATCTGTGAATGTTTAAGATGTTTTCCTGCATTTTTAATTACTTCTAACCCTCTCCTCTAGACATTGTTTTCAAACACTTCTTACTTACTGCTTTCAACATGGCTGCAGAATGCAACAAAGTCATGATCAAAGTCACAGAGATGAAAAAAAATTTTAACAGATACTTTCATTTTAGACTATGTTTGGGGTTTCTTCAGATTTGAAACTTTAACTGTAAAAAATTCCATATGCAAAGAAAACAATGAAGAGTTATGTTAAGAGCAAAGAATATTTGATATAGCCAGAGACTGAGAAAGAGAATGGCTTTCACTGAGCTTCCCACAAATACAGCCTCTGTTTTTCCTAGCTGTTAAATCCCTCAGGATTTAGAGGAAGTGAATTTCTTGTGTTGTTTTACTTCCCACTTGATTGAACACCATAATACAAAACCATCATTATAACTCTCATAGTTTTGTTAGAAATCTCAGGCAACTCAACCTAGACTGGACAGACCAGAAAGCTAAAACACAGTCTTACCCTGAGAGTTAAAACAAAGTGCAGGTATTTCCATGGGAAAGCAGATGTTGCCCACGTTGTACCTCTTCCCTGGCAAATGAAATAAAACTCATGGCTATTATAAGTGATGCATTGAGTTAAGTGACTTCAGTAATGAGATGCACAACTTAAGACATACTGTGGGGGTCTGATCTTCTAGGATAGGGAATCTACTGCTCCCGTTACCTTAGGGATTCCAAAACTACACCCAAAATTTCAAGTTTCCTATATCAGTTACTACTCTTGGAAAAATAATCCTAGAAAAATTATTGGATTTTGTTTACTTAATTCAGTGCTGCTGGAAAATGGAAAGGTAGGAAATTAAGATTCAAAAGATCAAACTCACATCTACAGCCCTGGTCTTCTCATTGTTTCACAAACCAGAGAGCAGGTTTTCATCTCAAGTATTCCAGGTTGTATACTGGCCATCAGGTTTATCCCTAAGCACAAGCACAGTCAAGAGATCACCTGCTTGGAAGTCCCCTGTGGCCCCTTTGCCTGGCTGAGAGTGAGGGGTTGGACCAGATGACCCCCTGAGCTTTCTTCAGACCTAAATCACTCTATGCTTCCTGAACTATTTTGTTTTCCACTGCTGTCTAAATACCCTACCTGGATTAAGTTATCTGTCAGCTGAGTAGAAACTAAGAATTCAAGCAAGCACAAAGTTTTCCTTTTTGCTGGAATCTAACCTATTGGGCAAGCCCAGCTACAAGAGTTCTTTTTCACAGAGTGTAGAAGAAAGGAATGCTAGTACTCACCACTGGCAAGTGTCTGGTTCCCAGTGCTGGAATCATTCTGATCACTATTACTGACAGCAGTAGTGTTTGCACATTTTACAACATCAGACATCACACGCAAAAGCTCAACACAAATTAAAAGACAAAGTGTGCAGGGCAAACCTGCAAACCACATCTCTTCACCTGTACCAGTGGAGTCTCCAAACTCACATCATCACAACCTGAGCTGACTTGCTGACGATTAAGTGGTACAGTATTTCTTAAAATGTGCATTCAGTTCTTTAGAAGTGGGAGGACAAGATCTGAAAGACTTTTCCCAAAGATCTGTGTAAGAAGGATTAATCCTCAGTCATTCAAGAAGGGGCCTCAGAAATCTCAGTGAGAGGCTACAGAAAGTAGATCACCAAAAATGTGCCAGTTAAATTATAATATTCTCTCCTGAACAGTATTCCCTAGCAAAAAGATCAAAATCCTTCACATTTCCCTACAAAATACAGAAGTCAGCAAGTTCAACTCCTTTCAGTAGCTCGGATAAAAACAAACTCATACTCTGATCCCAAACGGTCTGTAGTTGTTACATTTTGTTCCTTAACTGCTACAGGACATTTCTGCCCTGTGTGCACTGAGCCCACAAAGTGAGCCTGCAAAGGCAGCTCGTGTGAATGGCTGTCTACGCTGTTTAACAAGTGGTATTAATGTGCTCATCATGAGGAAGAACTTGCAAGAAAACGACACCAAAATGACATTTGTGTTGTTAAGTGGTGGAAAAGACAAGGGGAAAAAGGCCTGTGGAAGAGAAGGACAGTAGGACAGTCCTGTGTTACCACACTGTGTCAGGATGTGCTAGAGCCGCTCTGCTCCCTCCTGAATAACCTGGCTGCTCATTGCTGCTCTTTACTAAATAACCACTTCACACTAACACAGCTTTTCATTCTCTTAGTCAGGGCAGGCTGCTGCAGCAGGAAAATTTAATGGTAGACCTTCCACTGAAGTGACTGCTAGTCACTAACTTCCAAAAGTCCATGAAACCAGCACAACGTGGAGCATAATGCTGTACAAGTGCGACACAGAAACGCTCAGGTTTGTAACCTCTCAAGTGATAACTGATTCACAGCCTTGTAGGTTTATTCAGTTTCCCACTTCCTCCTAGTCCTGGTTTTGTATACAACCAATCAGAGGCACGGTATATTGCAAACTAGAGCAGAAATGACATCTTTTGCGTTGCAATTCTAGATTTCAAAAAGTATTATTTCTGCTTTAAACTTTTGGTCCAGATTGATGCACACTCAGCCTGCAGCAGCATTACATATGGGTCTGCATTGATATCATTGGACTTCTTGCCTTAAAACCACTGGATTGAGTTCCTTGCTTCCACATGGAAGGTGGAGCAGCCCTTCTGAATGCCTTACATCTGCTAACACGGGGACATGAGAGCACACACTGCAAAAAGGAAAACCCAAGTCTGCAGTTTCCATCTCCATATGTAAACAACTGCCAGTCCCAATTGCTTACAGTAATTGTAGGTACTTCAACCAATAAATCTGGAATACAGATTCATTTAAGAACTGTGTTCTTAATGCTATCAGATTTAAAAGCACTAGTTTCTGAAAAATGTCTTTACAAAACCTGATGAAATATTTATACTGTTAATACTGGAGAAGCAATTCATTGATAATTGCCTTATTATTTCCAGTACAAAAATGTTCACTTTGAGCCTTAAAATTCTAGTTAATATTTCTTCTTGATTAAAGTTGATTTTTTTCCCGAAGTCACTCTCACTGGGAAGAAAAATGCTCATGTCAGTTTTGTAATATATTTTAAGTGCACATGAAAGGAAAAAAACAAGCATCTTGCCTGTTCACTAATGTTTACTACGCACCCCCACCTGAACTTAAATAAATGCTTCAGAGTTGCATACAAGGCTGTGTCCTTCACATGTTCAAATAATTGTGAAAATGTGCAACAGTGCCAGAAGTTTTCTCAGAACTTTGCTGTGACAGCCAATTAATGAAATCAGACCTTACATTATTTGAAAGAAAATCATAAATATTGTCAAGTTATATACTAGCCATGCTTCTAGCGGGTAGCTGTGAAATAAAGTTGTTGCTTTTTTAAACAATTCTTGGTATCAGTTTCCATTGGTTTTAAAATATACTCCTATTACTGCTATAGCTGAACTCCATTGTGTCTCAAAAATTCACTGAGTCTGCCTGTTCCACGGGTCACCTGGCCCCCAGCCTGCCCTGGAATACCTGTTTGCTGCATCCAGACCAGCACTGCTGCCACTCTCTGTGCACTCAGACACGGGGCCCTAGCACAGAGCACTGATCTTTTCAACCCCTGGCTGTGCACCCAGCACCTGAACAGGAAAAATCCCAACGAGACAAATCAAACACACAAACCACACTGAAGCTCACTTTTCCTGCCTTCAACACGAATAACTGAGCATCTTCTTTGTGTAAGGGCCCATTGGTACATTTTGGAATGGGTTTTAAACCAGCTGCAGATGCAAACCAAACACTTGAAGGAAGCTGGATCTCATAGCTCAAGTACAGAAGAGAACTGGACCAAAAAAAGGATGAGTCCTGTCATTTTGCTCTCCCATGTGACTGTTTTGCTCTCTCCATTCCCAGCTGATTTCCATGTACTTCTGTGCCTGCCAGGTCAAAGGAAACGTTCTTAAAACCATTTTCGCTCAGCTACAGCTCCATGAGCTGAAGGGGCTCCTTCACATTTCATCATTTCCTCCAAGCAGCAAAAGTTGCTTCTATTACTGCCTTTGTACATCCAGTCCACTGTAAGGAACCATTTATTGCATAATCAAAAGGAATCTTGGGCCATACATGTTTGAATTTAAGTGGAGTTCTCCATTCATACCAGTGGGAATTCTGTTCAGAAACTGACCACCCTTTATGATCACACAGTCTGCTAGTAACAGGAAACACAGTTCTGTAAAGAAATGGAAAAACATTGAAGACTATCTGAAATGTTGGGAAAAAAAATTACTACGCACCCCAGGCTGTAGGAAGTCAGTCAAAAATGAACTTCTTATTCCTTGGCGTTACACACGCAGACACTTCAAGAAAATTTTGTAAGACATATTTTGCATGCTGATTTCTGTACAAATGAAAACTGAACTATGAATTAGAAAAAAAAATTAGTAGACAATACTAAAATGTACTCTTTAGTAGAAGACATGTTTAAATATTACACATGAGGTTGGGTTGGTGGTTTTGAAGCCAGGTTTGCTTAAAGTGTAATTAAAGTTTAAAATATAGAGCATTTTCTAAGAAGTCCACAAGTACTGGTTGAAATCAATGTTTTAAGAGAGCTGTGTAGAGGAAACACTGGACTGCTTCTTCCATGAATATAGAAACATGTCTTCATCCTCAGTGCACTTGGATTTTTCCCCTAGATATTTTGTAGAAATAGAAGAGAGTTGAACATACTTAAAGCAAAAAGCAGCTCTTCTGTGAACTGTTTTCAAACTCTGGACAAATTTCACTCCTAAACTACAAAGAACCACATCTATATTGCTTACCTCAAATAGCTGGAATCCCAAAAGTAATTGTACCTAGGTTAAGGCAAAAGCTTCCTTTGGCCCGGAAATAGTACTTCTTAAAAATCTGTGCTTAGTAAATCCCATCACAGGAGGGATTTCCACAAAGATTTCACAAGGAAAGTTTTACTTAACAAGTCAGAGGAAGTGAGCTAAATATTGAAATGCCTAATGATAATCACACTTCCCCACAGGAGGAAGCTGCAATGTCATTGACTTCACAAATGTATAGCTGAGGTCAGTCATGGTTTTACTTGTTGCACTGTTTCAGAATTCCAGTCAAGAACTGAGACTTGCCCTGTGTGTATGTATAGTACAAGATGGACTGTGCACTAAGTACCTCATAAATGGTGAGATGGAAGACAAAAGCCAAAAATTTGGAATGAATGGACGTGGAAAGATATGCTGATGATGAAGAAGAAAGCACTGACTTTTTATTACTAACATACGTTTCGGGAATGTGCTACTCTAATTCTGCTTTTAGCCACTGCAAAGTCACTGCAGTTAAAGATGCCACTCTAGTTCCAAGCTCAAAAACAACCCTGGGCATGTCAAAACAGCACCCTATTTGAGTGAAAGAATTGAAGATTGAAAGAAATATGAGTAAAAGAATTATAGAAGCAGAATATCTGTAGCTTCAAATAGAAAACCCTGCAGAAAGTCCTTTCAGAAAAATAGAGGTTCATTTCCTGCAAATAGTTCATTAGAATTTCACCCTGAGTTTCAGTAGTGAAACACATATCTGTATAGTATACAAGACACATTTAATGAAGCAAGCATTTTTCATCCCCAATGCTCTCACAATAAGGTGGTTCTGGAATTACAGTGATAACTGGACAGATGGATCAGATGTAGTACTGATACTACAAACAAAGTATTTCAGGTTTGTACTGTTGTTCAGTGGGACAAAGATCTATGAGCAGACAGAACTCACCAAGCTCTGAGCATCTAAGCTTTTGCTTATTTGGAGGCCTAAAAGAAGTCATAATTATTTAAGGGTAGGGGATATGAAATGCCCACACCAACCGAGTCCAGTACAGAAGGTGGCTCAGAGCCATTACTTGACCAGCATCAAACAGTCAGTGGGGAACAAATATTTGGGAGCAATAATCAAACCCAAGTCAAACTGTCAAGTTTACATTTCACAAATATCACTGAAGTATTTGTAAAGGAAAGCTATGAAAAGAAATCAATTATTTACGGTATAGTTGCTGCATTTGAGAAGTCTCAACCAGCATGGACATTATCTGCTTTTCAAACTGCACTCAGAAGGAATTTTTTAATGACCAAACTTTCCCATTACCTCAACTAACTCCCCAAAAGGCTTTGACAGATAATCAATAGACAGCCAGCTGTCTGAGCACTACGCAGAATTTACTCTACTGCCTTCACTACTACAGTAAACTGAAAATCCCAACTTCAACACCGCAGCCTCCCAAGAAACAAAATCAGTACAGCAGTAGATAAAATCACAATTTTCCCAGCAGCAATATTACCAATTATAAACAAAGGTATCAATAAACATTCATGTCCCATTAGCACATCGAAATCTAAGAGAATGGGGACTACAGGGATTACAACCTTAACCATATTGTTCAGCAGCAGAGATTGATACCACGACCTGATTTGCAAGTGCTCACTACTTACATACTGCACTGAAGTGCTCTGCAGAGCTTCAGTTTCAATTCTTAATAACTTTTGGTAATGTGAGCACAGATATTTTATGGTTTGTGTTGCTTTGTTCTTCTCTATGAGAGTTTATTACCATTTAATCATTCCCTACATACTAATCCATTATTTTTTCAACTATATCATCATATGCAGTAGAAAATCAAGTACAATGCTGCATGGAAGAAACAAAATTGGAAGATAAATGGCTGTTTAAGTACTTTTATCTGAATTACTGCAATGTCATATCCCACAAAAACAAATCATATGCCAGTAGCACAGAAGCATCAGTTGTGTTCTTGCGCCCTATTCTGACATTTATCCTTTTGTACTGTATTCCCCTTTGCACCTCAGCTTCAGGCAATCTTTCACTAGCCCAAGCTTTCCATGTCATATAATCACATGATTTATTTGCATCCTATTCCTGTTTCAGTATGGAAAACCCACTGCTGTGTTAGCAGTGCAGGTGAGACAGTGTCTGCCTGAAGTTTACAGCTAATACATTAGGGTAAGATAACACATCATTTAATTAAGAATTGTATTCATTGTTGCTACATACATAAACTTGCCACTTAACGGCAAGTAATATTCATACAGTAGTAACTTGACTATATGATGGACAAGAATTAATTCTACTGCCTGAGTGACGTGACTTCATATCTCTGAGGCTGAATCCACTTTCTGCTCGCTGATAAAGATCTAATATCATTCACACGAAGCACGGTCTACATTTTAATAATTAACACTATTCATTACCTGTGAAGAGGCTAAATATACATTTAAAACCCCATTCCTGAACGCCCGCGTTTAAAGGAGAGAGTTGCTCAGAACATACAGTGTGTCTAAGCCAGCCCGAAACCCAGCTTCCATGGCAGGAGCCACGGCACTCCCAGGGCAGGACACGCGGGAGCCGGTGACAGTGACCGAGCGGGGAACGGCAGCGAGGGACAGACACACGGGCCGGGCAGGTCTCTGTCCGGAACTGCTCCCGCAGCACAGCCCCTCTCCCCCCAAACACGGCTTATTAATGCCTTTGTTCTTCTCTGAAAGCTGCTTAATCGTCGAAAATAACTCCTATCAAAGCCATTCATTTGTCACTCGAAAGAATCCTAAAAGATAAGACGTGGCAGCAGCCAGCAGGGAACCCGCAAGCCTTCCCTGCTGGAAATCCAGCACCAGCTGTTGTGGGACAGCAGCTCCTTTTCTCCTTCCCTCCCTGGGCTAACACCAGGGAGGGCTTTTCCCTGAAATCCCCCCTCAGCAGCGCCGGCAGAAGCACCTTCAGCTCCACAGTCTGCTGCCACCACAGCAGGCACCGACAGCTGAGCCTCTGCAGACTCTGCACCCTGCTACAAAAACATCAGCTTCCCCAGCCATCCTCTCCTGGTTTTTCACCGTCCCAATCTCCTTTCCTCTTCTGCCTTTTCTCCCCAGACCCCTCTATCCCCCACAAGTGAGAGCAGCAAGTAAACAAAAGGCCATGCAGCACATCTCCAGGGCTGAAATGAATCTGCAAGAATGCTCCATAATTCTTTCCTAAACTCACACATAAAATAGACTCCTTACTGTAGCTGGGAAGAAAATTTCATTTGCTGATTGGTTCTTCAGCACATTAAACAGCCAGGATAGGGACAGAAGTAGTGTAACATTTGGGGTAGAAAATCCACTACTAAGTAATTCCTAGGGTAGGAATTCCAGATATTTGGTGAGGACATAGCATAGAAAACACTTTATTTATGATTTACAAAACCTGTTAATGTTTCCAGATAACATAAGATCAAAAAATAAAATCCCATCATTTAAAGCCTACAAAAATCTAGAAGCCTAGATTATTTTCATGCAAGCATTTTCATTTATGGTATATAATCACACGTGCTTTTACAACCACTGAAAATAAAACATTCCTTCCATGACTTGAAACCGGCTCTTTTTCGAGCATACAAGAGACACCATAAATTGGATTAAAGCAAACCTACACAACTGTGGAACCCATATGCCAAACTTACAAAGTTTAAGAAAGTTAGTTCTCTGAGGACTAGAACTCCAATACATTATAAAACTTTTTCCATGTGAACCATTTATGCAAAAAGACACTAAAGAACAACTTTAAAGCTGACAGAAAAAGAAAAACATGGAATGAAGTTCATTTCTGGTAGTACTCCATTCAGTTACACCATGGGCCAACTCATCCCATGATCTGTAGAAATACTGTCATGATCCATCACAGTAAAAAAACCCACAAAAACTTATTTAATTAAAGCATCAAATACACTAGATAAACTAGGAAACAATTGTCGGAAATATTTCAAATGAAAATTATCATTTCCACCAGCGTTAAATAAATTCCATCATCTTAAACGCCTTTTGATTTTACGTTCTCAGAGCAAATTTATTTCGTTAAATTACCGTAAGACGCGAACAAGAACGAGCTGTTATAATAATGCCAATATTACCTTAGTCAAGCAGATTAACTCTCGCTAATTATTAAATTACACATCTGGCCTGCTGCACATTCTAGGCTGGCAACAAGTTCTAATTAGCTATTTGGAAGTGCTCGGGGTGGTAGGTGAACAGCCTCTGCGCGTAAGGGTCGCTGTCGGCGGCGGGTTTCTGCGCCGGGTAGCGGTGGCAGCTGTCGGCACGGAAGCGCTCACAGTGCAGGCTAATCCACTCTCGCTCGCTACCGTACCTTTCGGCTTCGGCCAGGATCCTGGTCAGAGCCACGATGTAGCTCAGAGCCATCTGCAGGGTCTCGTACTTGGACAGTTTCTTGTCCTGCCCCCACTGCGGCACCACCTTCCTCAGGCGGTCGAAGGCCGTGTTGAGCCCCTGCATGCGCCTCCTCTCGCGCGCGTTGGCAGCCAGCCTCCTCCTGGCAGCGGTCTCCATCCTCTCCGGAGCGCACCTGGCGACGCAGCCCGCTCCGCTCCCGCACGGCGGCTCCGGCCCCGCGCCTGAGCCCAGCGCGGCCGACTGACAGGGCTTCATGGCTGACGCGGCTCCGCTTTCACACGCACCAAGGTCGCCTCGCAAAAACCCGGCGTCTAAAAAGCGGTAAGGAAAGCGCTCATGGAGTGGCCTTCGTACCTCTTCAATCTGTTTCCTGGTAACAGTTATGGAGTACTTTTCTTGGCTTCTAAAAAGATAAATATAATAAAAGTTCTTCTGGTTCTTCTGGAAACGTCTGAAAATTGTTTCTTATCGCTGAAAGAAAGAATGAAGCATTTTTTATGCCTTTCTTCAATCTCAAACAGAGAGAGAAAACGACGAAATCTCCATTCTCAAAATGTATGTTCCTGAAGAAAACGGTCCGTTTAATCCAAGAGGGATCTTAGTGGATTAGAGGCACAACCACTCCAAAGGGCAGTTTCAAATGAGACAAGTTCTGCTTCAGTTTAGGAGAGCATTTTGCGATGGTGCTGCGATCTGAAGACGTAACTTCCTAAGACAGATCTCTTTTCCTTGGCTCTTTCCTTCCCTTTCCTGCTGGCCAGCAACGATTGTGCGGAGCGGCCACGATGAGGCTTTATAGAAACTGCAAAAGCTAAACAGGTGGCAGCAGGTGGGCGGGCGGCACGCTGCTGCCATCCCAGCACCTTCCCACCCTGGGAACTACAGGGGGAGAAAAAGCCAAACAGTAAAATCCCAACATTACAGCCTTCATCTGGTGAGAAGTCTTCCAAAGCCATTCTGTCCAGCCCTAACAACTTGCCATCTGGAGCAGTGTCTGGCTGGCCCCACAAGACTCTGGGCAGTTAAGCAAAAGATCCTTTCAATGGATAATCTGTTGCAACTCAGGGAAAAAAAAAAAAATCTCTGTGCCTTGTAGTATTTGTACATTAAAACAAGTGAAAAGTCTGGATAAGTATTGAGAACAGAAGAAATAACTGCATTAATGGAACAGGAGAAAGAGCTAAAAGATACATGGACAAGAATACCACAGTTTTGCACATATGGTATCAAAATAAGTGTACTCAAATTATTAGAAACCCTCCGGCATTCACAATTTTAATATTGTATAAAGCACACAACACTGCAACCAGAGCAGAATCTCGAGTAAAAATGGGATTATATATTTACTTGAAACCATTAAAACAATTTAAATACAGTTAAACTGGTAAAATGTAGCTATAGATTTATCTAATAATTGCAAAAAATATTTAAATTGGTTAGATAGCTATACACAAAAACATGTATACAAATCACCTGCAAACTGCCCTTTTTAATACACCCTATCAAAGTATGTATGTGTATTTGACATAAATTAAAGGTATCTTTTTAGTAATATCTCTAAATAAGTGACAAGAATAAGAGGATGTGAAAAACAAATCTGCTTGCTGGCAGCAAGGGATCAATTCTGCTACCGACTGTAATGACAGAGGAGCCACAATATACACCCACCCACTCCCATAATTAAAACATCTTTCTTTTACTGTATTTATATTACTAAAATCATAACATAAACTTACAAGGAAATATCATATGATCTTTTTATGATGCCCAAAAGGAAAAAAAAAAAAAACCACACAATGATTTATTATCTGTATTGATTTCAAACTTAATTAAATTGTTACCAGCATTCATAAATTGGTAACTTTTTTCATTAGAGACTGAATACTGTATATTTATTTAGAACTATAGCTCAATTGTTTTCATTATGACTCCAAAACTTGGTGTAGTTGTAAACAGCTGATTAATCCCTAGCAAAAGCAATGACAATGAAATGAGGTTGAATAATCCAAAAACAATAGGATGCAATTGAACACTAATGGACTCCAGCATGACAGATGTTGGACGTCGGCTGTTACGCCCAGTTGCTCTGCTCTTAATATTCCACATCCTAATGATCATGAACAGAGATGATAGCTGGGGTAGGGAGTCTCCATTATTCCATTATCAAAATGTATGCCACTTCTTCAATTTTTAAAGAAGTGCAACTTCATCAGGTTTCATTAGAAATGTTCTACTTGGCTCTCTGTGTGCGCTGACCTGTTCTCCCAAACATAAAGAGCTACTGCCACACGCTAAAACGGCACTTTCTGACAGACAATTTCTGATTATCTGTGTGAGAACAGCTCCCTCCAGAAACCCACAGAAACATATGTCTTTCCCAAAAGGATCAGCAATTAGAACTTGTGAGATTTCTGTTTCTGAAGATGTTCCACGGGAAGTACCGCATGTGCAGTAGAAAAAAAAAAGAAAATCCACATCTGATCTTCACGCCATTGCTAAAGCACATTTCAGCACTAATGCAGCCTTCTATTCCAAATAAGTTTGTTTGCTAAACCCTTCGTCTCTCACTATGAATGCCAAATGATTTTTCATGTAAAAAACCAGCAGAGAATTAAGGTGTTCTCTAAGTCAATAAGTACCGCGTGTTCCCATGAAATAGCTGTTATTCAGTTCAGGTAATTAATCACTCTTCATCTTAAGAGCACTGCTAACATCATCCCATAAATACGAAAAGCTCCCCTTTCAAACAGAGGACTGTATTTTTTCACTTTTTCTTTTTTAACTTAATATGCCCTGCCAGTATAAATTACAATAGAGACTTCAAATATATTGAAAATCCCAGTGCTTCAGAAACCTTGTGTTTTACTTCACTAAAGTAACACAATACACAGCAGTTAATTCGCCTTTCCTAACTGATTCACCACCATTATCATGCTTTGACTAACACACCGCTGTAATCTCAAGAGAGAAGCTGTGATTTATCTCTCCTACTGAACACCCTGTAACTTCAGCTGAAATGATTTACTACCAAATCACAGCACAAGAGCCCAGATCCATTGAGACTAATAACAGGATTTTATAGCTCATAGGCAAAGCTAAAAAATGCTGGCTGATCAAAATACTTGCTTTTCAACATTTAAAATTCTGTAAAGTTCCTGCTTTATGAAAGCGAAATATCAAACATTTCAGGATCTTATCCACACCAATCTAGTTGATTTGCACAGCCCTCATGCACAGCCTTATGATAATGTTACCTCAAACTAAAAAATAATCTGCTTTATTGCTCAGTGAATAAGAGAAAGGGTATCAGTTGGAATTTTCACAGGTTTCCTTCACTTGGTTTGATTTCTTCTATATTTCAGTTTGTCTCAATTAGTGCTTATGTAATCTTATTCCCTCCTCTCTTTACTTTTAACAGTTTCTCATATATATTAGTATTTGAAATATTTTTTAAATTATTATCAATATTATATATTTTTTAAAAGCTATTACTATATCCTGATGTGATAAACTGCTGTGGTGCTAAAACCTTTTCTTAAATCCTAACTTATATTAGTTTCACGGGTTTTGTACATCAACCA
Source organism: Phainopepla nitens (assembly GCA_013400175.1). NCBI lineage: Eukaryota > Metazoa > Chordata > Aves > Passeriformes > Bombycillidae > Phainopepla > Phainopepla nitens. The sequence continues at coordinate 136,366 of VXBQ01016938.1, forward strand.
TTTCTCAAAAAATTCCCTTTTACTCTTTTTTTTCCCTCATAAAATAATGTCATGCCAGAAAAACACCAGAATCACCAGAAAGAAGTTCTGCGCCTACCTAGTAGCTCAAATTTCAATCTTTGATTCTCTAACTATGCAGGTACCAATTTAGTGCTACTCCATGACCCTTGCAGCATTATTCCTGAGTCACATTTTAATTCTAAAACAGTGTCATTAACCAAAATACTATGTTTCCCTCAGAGAAAAACAAGAGACAGCTAACAATGCTATTTCAGTCACAAACCAGATTATTTTAGCAACTTCAAGTTACCACCAGTATTAGGAAAATAAAGGAGAGTTTCAATCCCTTAAAGAAATAAGCCAGTTTCAGGATTTATGACTACATACATAAACCCATTCAAAATTGTCTGCTAAGTATCCAAGTTAAAAACTCAGATGCAATTAGTGCAGCACCCACTAAGAGATGAGTGTCTTCCACCAGTGCTACTATGGAAAACACAATCTACTTACTTTTATTACTCTTACTGGGGATTGACTGCGACCAGATATTAAACTTAAAATGAAATGAAAGCAATATTTCTAATACTTCAAGTCTAACTCCTCCCTACTTTCTCTATCTGTATTTTTAAAAACAAATACAAACAATGTACGAAAACAAGAATCTTACCTCTCCCTTCTAGCCAGAACTATTTCCTCTCAGGCAGATGCTTTCTAAAAGCCTCAAGACTCCTCACCACTGTTGTTTACCGTGAGCAAAGCAGAAAGACTGGCATGCTGTATGCTGCCTAATTAAGAGCAGGTGGGTAACTACCAAAATATGACCATCCTTAAGGGCCCAATTTCTTGTAACATTTGACTCAGCTCACAAGACAGGCTAGAAATCCATGGTGTGCAGAATCACTTCTTTTTTCTGCCTTGTTTATTTGCAATGTTTTCCCTGTCACAGCTGCAGGACTATCCAAAACCTGAACAATTCACTAGAGAATGTTGTATCCTGAATTAGTCACTAATGCTGGAAATGGAAAAACAATCTCCAGCCTCAGGAGGAGTCTGCAGTCCTTTCACCCTGGTACTGGACACCCTTTCCTACAAAGCAAATAGAACTGTTCACTTTCCTCTTCAGTCTCTCTGGGCTGAGCTCTTCTTTCTAGCAGCTCAAGTAACTGTCCCAACTACACTTAAGGCTCTACCTGCCATGCTACCCTCCAGTTACCACTTCTCAGTTCACCCATTTCTCTTCTGTTCCACATTATCCTTCTCACCTGCCTCAGGTGAGGCTCAAAAAGCAGAGCTCTCCCCAGTGATCCTGCACAGAACACCCTTTCAGCAGAACTTGGTTTGAAAGCATGCTTTTACAACAGGAGGTCAAAAACCTCTTAAAAAACCACAAAGGAGAAAGGAGTCCTTTTAGCACGTTACCAGAGGAACATGTCTTGAACGTTTAACTGTTTCTCACCTATATTATATATTGAATTTGGTTACATTATGTTCCTTTGTATACACACACACGAACAGATCAGGAAAGAAGTTTCCACCTAGAATCATATTGCAACCCACTGCACCACTAGAGCAGCAAAAACCTCTGACCTATTACAAAGCTAGTGAATTTTCCAAGTATCATATACATCTCATGTGCTTAAAAATACAGTTATCTATCAAGGTCAACTGCCCCTGCACATGCTCAGCAATTTGCAAAAGCTGTCCTGATGTTTTTCACAAGGGAACCTACAGACACAACACACCAGGGCACACACAGCAACCTGGCACAACGTTCACTGGTCACTGCTCCAGCAGAACTGTGCAAGGGAGATTGGCTGCTGCAGTACTACAGCTGTGGGAGCTTTGTTCCACAGCTGAACCAACAACTCTGGGTGAAATACTGACTCTCTGTTCATCTTTCAGCTGTGAATTAACTTGATCAGCACTATCTCCAGTACCACTGGGCAATACAAATTTTAAAAAAGTTTAAAATACTTGTTAAGCATTACATAGGCATTCTGACACAGGCAAGAGCGGAACCCTTTATCATAGTATCATTTATTTAAGATGTAATTCAGTTTCTTTAGGCACATTTTTTTTCCCCTACGTACTCAGTTTCAATGAGACAAGGGTCTTCCAGAGAAGACCTTCCATTACTATACAGCTTGAGACTTATTAAAAGCACTATGCATGCTCTGCACCATGAAACAGAGGAGGGAAGGAATCTACTTTATCCTCCTGATTCCAGACAGGAATTAATGTTTCTATGATCCCTGACAGATGTTTTCTTAACCTGTTCTATAAAACCTCTAACAGGGTAATTAGCAGCACAAGTGAGAAATTATTATCTTTTCCTAGACCAGATTAGAAAGATGAGGTAAATGGTCAAGACATACTTCATCAGCTGATTTGACCCCATTTCCTCACAGCAGAAGGAACTATGAACTCAGGACTCTTGGGTTCAGCACCAGATTCTGGAGAGAGCAATTCTCCAGAGGCTGTTTACCTCTTAGTCCTGAGGATCTTACCTTAGTCCTTCTCTCTTGTGGCCCCAGTCTTTTTTCTAACTTTTTCAGGTGTCTCTCATCCAATTATCACCCTGCCCATTCCTCACAGCTGTGCATCACAGTCACCTCTGTAAAATACAAGGGGCTCTTTGAGGTTACAGGGATGGGAATTCTCATGTTTACCCCCTGTGCCCACTGACCTCCAGAGGTTGGTCCTTTTAGCCTCAAACCAGAGATGTTTGTTCCAAATGGATTCTGCAGAGATGGCAACAACCAAAGCACAGCTATTTAAGAACCTGCCTGTGTGAACTAGGAGGTGTGCACTTGTTTATAAACTTTATAAACGTAGCTAAATTAATCAGGAGCTTGACACTGAAGCATCTCCACTGCTACAAATGAAACAAAACCAAAAATCCCAAGCTTGCTGCAAAGAATGGATGAACTGATACCCCTTAATAGGAAATCAGCTGTGTTCTTCCTTAATCAACAGACATGGTCAGACAGCCTCAAGCAGAGGTATGATTTGTTATTACATTTTACGTGCTGACAGATCAGCCTTTTGCTGGATCAGGTGGTGTTATGGCTTTCCTGTCCCTAGGAGCTGCTTCCTCCCAAACATCAGCATGGGAGGCAACACAGCAGTCACAGACTGAGTCGGTTGCCCATGCCAACCTTGTGAAAAAACTATCTTTCTTACCCTCCAGTAAGTTACTCTTAAATTACCTATTTGCTGTGACATCAGAAGCACAAGAAACACATTAACATTATTCCAATTACTGCTAAAAAACTCTCTCAATTTCATTTGCTCTACATTCAAATTAAAAAATACCAAGACCATTCTCAAGTTAGCCTTTAAAATTTCTTTTTTTTTACCTTTGGAATTGAGTAGAAAGCCTGCAAAAAGTCCTAAAAATAGAAACTGAATGGGTACTATGCTGAGAGACAGTAGGGAAATTCATCATGGAACAAAATTACTTCCCTAGAACACTCTCCCCAGCTGCTGAAGATCATCAAATATCAAGGCCTGAAAACACAAGCCCTTTTTATTTTCTGATAAACCTGTTTCTCTTAATATCTGGGGACTGTATTCCTAATACACAGGAGAACTAAACCTGCTCATACAGTATCTACACACTCAACTATTGGCAAGGAACTGACTCAATCACAGCCTGTGGACGAGAGAGCCGTTACAGGAGTGGAGCCTTCTGTTTACTCTTGAGGGGACAAAGAGGAGCAGAGAAAGAGATATAAAAGGTGTGTCATGGTATCAAAGGAGAGGAGTGTAAGAATGTGCTCCCACTCAGTTTCCCAAATACCTCATCAGAAAAAAATCTTACTTACAATGAAGCAAACAAAAAAACTGCTTGCACATGCAGAGTTTGGTCAAACAAGGACTTTGGTATACATCAAAAGTAGGAAAAAAACCTGCAGCATTTTATTACTGAATTACATCTTATTTTATTAAAACTTTTCTGCATAATTTGTAACTGTGAAAAAAATGCACTCCCTGAGTAAAAGCACTGTTTCTCTCCCCAGATGTGAACAGCTAGTCCATCTCACTTCTAGTGAGGTTTTTTCCCTCACATGCCAACTGTCTATGGGACAGGACCAATGACAGCCACTCTGAACATTCAGCTTTTTATTCCTTCCACCCAGAACATCGATTTTCTCATTCTTTCCTACAGTGAAAAGTCACTGTCTATTGTCTATTCCCTATCAAGAGGCATAAAGAGCTCAGACTGAAGCTGACATCTTCCTGCACCTGTTGCCACAAAACTCAAGGAGACTGCAATCCACCCATGGGACACCAAGACTTGTGTGGTTCCTATACTGTAAAGACTTGGCAACCTGCAACCTGCTTCACTCCAAGTGCAGTAAAAAAGGACTGGGCAGAACAACACGAGGTAGTTTAAGGGTGAAAACGAGTGTTGAAACTGCTGAAAACAGAAATACTTCTGGACGAGTAGACAAAAAAACAAAAGCCAGTAGAGAATGGTCCTGTTTTAGAGAAGCAGAAAAGTACACAACGAAGAAGCTCTGTGTGTGGGATAAAATACTATCTAATGCCATGAACCTCTAAAGACCTGAGTATATTTAATATTCAGCCCTAAGTAATCTCACTGAATTGAATGGCAGTCTGCTTACAATGTTAGACACCAGAAACTGGGATTTCATGGAAAACAGAAAAGTGATGAAAGGCAATGTGGAAAAACAAGGGCCACAAGATGAAATATAAGCAGAGATACAGGCAGGAATAGAAAGTGACAATAATTAAACATGGGAAGTTTTCAAGTGGAATGAGTTGCAACAGTTTACAGTGGCAGGAACACACAGTCCCTAAGATAAGAAACTGTCCTTGTTTTATTTCTTCCCAAGCCCTCTGACTGATTGTTGTAACATGGAGAAGAGAATGTAATGCACCTTGGAAATCAATTACAGTTATACAGCTAGTTCCTAGCCAATTAGGAAGAAGACTCTCAAAACTCCTCATCTCCCAAGAACATAATTAATGCTACAGTTAATGTTGCTTCCACAAAACAAAATCGTGTATGGATTGTGCCATAGTTTATTGACTAATAAAAATACAAGAAGGAACAATGGAGAGAGTGGCACCAAAGGATGCTGTAGGCTTTTTATAAAATCTTTTTTCACTTCAGGAGGAGTTATTTTCTTGCGTAAACAGGCATAAAATTACTACCCAGTGTCCTGCTTCTCATTGATTTCTACTTGGCACAGTTTGCCAGATGCTGTTTGGTCTAAGTGTTGCCTTGACCTCCACTGGTGACGCTGGCCCCTTTCTGCTTTGTGGCGCGGCATTTTCCCAGCAGGGAGGTCCCACCCCTCTAATAGTTCAGTTGCAACTTTTGCTAAAGGCTCAGAGGTTACCCATATGTTGTAGTGGAGGGGCCAGCCTGGCTGGAATTAACTCAGGAGTGGCGTCCAGCTTTGTGGCTGGAGCTGGCCCAGAGGAGATTATAAATGCCCCAAAACTAATTAAATATTTTGTCTCCTGCTGGTAAACAAAAGCGAATGAGGGCAAAAATACGAAATGCCTGATTTAACTAGGATCTGTAAGTAGCTTGACAACAGCAACCCCGAAGTCAGTGATGCATGATTTAAAAGCCCCTAATGGGTCAAAGCTGTTACACAAATGAGACTTTTGTCGATTATCCTTCACTTTATATATTTGCAAAACTGTTACATAAATGTACTTCCTATCAGTTTTCAGAGCACTTCACATGAGCATTTCTAGGGTAAGAGCCATGCAGTCCAGATATTTATTTGGAAGCTTTCTTAACTTTCACTTTTGCACTGAAGAAATACAGAAAGTAAATATAACAACCAAGGAAATAGGTTCAAATAAGAAGTGACAGCATTTTCAGTAACATTTTCAAGGATCTGAACTGTCAAGTGTTGCTTCATAAAAATGAGAGAGGAGATTCTCTCAGTTCATAACAGATCTAGTAAAATTTTTTCAAGTCAATTTTCTCAGCCAAGTGCCTTCTTCAAGGCACTTCTATTTGAATATATTATATATATATAGAATATATATAATCAGTTAAATTATTTAAATGCAGAATAATATATATTTAATCAGTTAAATTATTTAAATAATGGATCAAAATGCTTTTGATATATATAATTCAGACTTCACATATTCAGTTGTGTGAATCAAAAATCCACTCTCACGACACTTTAAATATTGTATGTCCGTATGGGTATACTATATTTTAAAATACACTTCTGCAAACTCAGTTTCTTTTCCTTTAGAAATAAGTAAGAATTGTCACATAAGTATTCCATGACAATGTTTTAGAAGGTTAAGTGATGAAAAGCTTCACCAAAATCTCATTAAGAAAGAAAATGAGAATTCTAATTTGATGTTCTGTATACTGGTTTCCCATTCATGCTTAACTTCACACGTTTCTGTAATTGTTCTGCAGCCAATGGGACTAAAACAGGATCCAAAGGTAAAACTAGCCATAAGGTTTGGTTGTCCAGGACCCCAGTGCATAATGCTGTGAACTAGAAAGTGACTTGTTAATGAAAGCAGAACATTCACCTCAGCTAGGAAGACATGTGTTCAATCTTTATATTTTCCATAAGCCCAGTTTCACTTGATTAAAAACAAAACAAAACAAAAAACCTTTACAGTAAGGTTTATCTTTATCTGCTGAAATTTGAAACTTATTAAAAAATGGCAAAGATCAAGTATATGAGTAAAAGAAAAGGAAACCTTAAAACAAATTGGTGTGTGTGTGTATATATCTATACATAAATGTACAAATACACACATATAATATATACAAAATACATATATAGATAGATCTCACTTCATTTTTATTGTACTTTATCATTAGATTTTTACTTTATAATTTAACTGCTATGCAAATTAAGTAATCCTCAGTCATTTTAAGGAAAAGTTTATACTGAAGGCTGATGTTGCAATTACTGCTCTCTAAATTCAGGAGGAACTCTTGGAGCTCTCCTGGTCTGCACCCTGCCCACGCACACAGTGATATCCCACATCTGCTCTTTTGTCTGGATGGACAGCAGGACTCCACAGAGGATTCCCCATCAAAAGAAAGGCAATTCTAAAAGATTAAGATGTTCTAGTGAGGCACAGGGTAACATTTGATGTTTCAGATTTCCAGCTCTCCCCAGTGTCACGTCTGGGAGCTCTAACGAATTGGATGTGACGGGTGGATTCTAAAAGCTACCAGGAAAGGCAGTTGTGGATAAAGAAACACCTAATGTCATGCCTGCTAACAGATAATGCTGCCTCAGAATGCACAAAGGACAATGTTTCCCACCAGGTACAAGGGAATAAAGTGATAAGCCAGGGCTAGGAGAGCAAAAATCTCACTGCACTCCATGTACAGAGCAAACATATGGACTGAACATTGGATATCAAAAAGCTTGGTGTTTGTTTTTTTCTCCGATTAAGCTAATAGTTTCTTTTAATTCCTTATTATTTCAGGATTTCAAGAGTCTTGAAAGTCAGTATTCTATCAGATTTCAGTGGAGTTTTCTTCTGAATTCCAGAAACTTGAGGATGGGAAAGTTAATTAGTATCTTAGTGGAACTTAATTATTATCACAGTGGAAATCTCAAATTAAGAGTTCTAATAATTTTTCACCTGAAATATTTTCAGCCACTGCTGTTCTACAAGTTTCCTTCTTTCCATACAAAAGAAATGACACAATCATTCTTATTTAATGGCAAACATCATGGTTTATGTCATCAACTGCTCATGGACTTTAATTCCTGCAAAAAATGCAGGAAGGCAGCTCTATTTCTGTTGCAGCTGGCCTTATTCACATATAATTGAGAAGCAAAAGGTAATATTACTTTTCTTTCCTTACAATTTAGAAAGAAAAGTCTGGGCACAGTAATAATTATACTTGTGTAATTCACACTCACCGAAAAATGTGCCTCTGATAAAAGTGCTAAGGGTTTGAAGAATTAGGGATGCTTTTAAAGTCAAACACTAGGAAAAGTTTTGAGGAATATGGGTGACCAAACAGGGACATGTATGTATGACTGGACCGGGAACACGTAGCGCTTGTCTCTGCTTTTTTCAGCAAAGCTGTTTTCCTCACAGTGTGTTAATGTTTTCTGCCCCAAAGCAAAAAGATCTCAATAAATTGCACAAGGCCTTTGCACAGGCCCAGCTGGGAAAAGCATGCAAGAAAATTTCTCCTAGTTAAGAAAAGACTGGCATAATCAGTGTCAGGTCTCACTAAAAGAACAAGAAGCCCGAAAACAAACGCGAGGAAACACACAGAACTTACGGCATCTCCTACTTTTCCTTGGCTGCCAGGAAAGGCTAACAGAAGAAATGAATTCATATTGTACTGTTCTAAGGATCGAGATCCCACTTTCTTTTTGTCCACCTCAAAATCCCAGGGCATAGCACATCTTAATCCACACTCCCAGTCAGCCAGGAATGTAGCAAAGACTACAGCTCCTAAAGTACAGTTCCCTTTGGAGCTCTTCCTGGAACTGTTCTTCAGTCAGTGCTAGCGCTTGATGAGACAATCAAATCCTGTGTTAAGAACTTCCAAAATCAAACAGAAATACCGATTAACTAGTAATCTGTCTGGAACTAATTTAATTCAAGTTGTGTTCTAGTACCTTGGGATGTGGTGTGCTCTGCCCTGGAGAGAATCAATCGGTGAGAGATTGATGAGGGGGTGGTGAGGTCAGGTTTGCAAATACAGAACCATCTGCAGAGTCTCCTGGGTTGGTACCTGCAGCACAGTAATTTACAGGAGCAGGTGTTTCCTTTTAATCTACTTTTTTTTTTTCTGCTGAAATTGTAACTTTATTGAAAAGTGCCTGCAGTTTGTTATTAAGAGGGTACTTTGTTCATTTTTGCCATTAACTAACTGCTGAAAGGTTTCTGAAAGTTTTCATGCCCACAATCTTTAAAAATACAGTTAAGAAAAGAGGCTGTGATGTTAAATATGGAAGTCAACCAGACACATCTTCAGACAGCTGCTAGACACAAACACAATAAAGCCCAAAAGTCTGCTCTTAAAACAGAATTATATTTTTCAGGAATGAGCCATTTCTTCTCAAATAAGGGTGACTGAAATTATCCTAGTCGTTAAGATCATAATCTATTTTTGTTTACAGCCAGAACTCGTAAATGAAAAAGGAAGGTTTCTGAAACAGAAAAAAAATTCAAGAATTCCAGATGGAATTTCCCACCAGAGTTGAGCTTGGTGGGATGGGCACTCTGGTCAGTCCCCTTTGGTTTGGCTCCAAAGCACAGCAAAAGGTCAGTAAAGAATATATTTGAATTCAAACTCAGGTTCCTGGCTTTGCTGCACCTCACACCTTGCTCCAGCTCTGCTATAATCCACATTATCTCTTCTCTGGCCTAGCATCTCTCAACCTGACTCCCACATCATCCAAACTGTCTTTGCAAGGGTTTGAAGGGTGCTCACATTCCACAGGCATTACAGCTCCTTCAGCTCCTTAAAACCTCTGCCTCTTCACAATTCCACAAACGGCCTGGAGAATTTTCCTTGGGTTTATCCAACACATTTTACCTACCCGCAACTCTTACCTGGACAAAAATGACATACAGGAAAGTATGGTTTGGGTGTACCACCAAACAAGTCACAGAGCACTGCAATGTGAATAAAACTTGGGCTTATAGGAATCACAGCATTAAAACCCAAGGAATATCCTTTTTTGCCAATCAGTAATAATAAGTAAGGCAAAACCCAAGTCAAAGTGCACCTCTCACAGAAGAAACCAACCGAGTTAGAAAAGTTTATTTTTTCATATTCTGCTTTAGACATTAAATCTAAATGTCTTAGACTAAAACTGACTTCCTAGGAAAAAAACCCATGCACACTATTGACTATCTGGTCATATCCTGGGTTTTGTTCTTTCACTTTCCTGTTCTTTGGAAAATTTTATTTATGGTTTGCAGTAAATGTCAGGAAATAAAAGGACAGTGACTCAGCAATTAAGAAAAATCCCTTGTTCTGTGTTTTTGTGTAAGTCTCTTAATTAATTTCAAGACAGATTTACTCCTTAGGGGGAAAAAAAGATGTGAGAATAAAATATGCTTAATTGGCAGATTTTTCCATTTTTAATTGAACTAATTTAATTTTTACCTGACCAAGCATCACCCTTTATTTTAATTTAGGGTTGTAGGGTTTTTTTCACTTCTGGGAAGGTTCCCTCTGTTCCCCCCTGTCACTCTCATGAATACTGAGACAAAGAAATCTTTCCTTTCCCAGAAATAACTGCCTCATCTGTTGCTAATTTCCCTTCCCATCCCTCATGGAACACATGGCTCCTTTCTATGACCTCTTGCTGTGTGCACATTCATGAAGTCTTTGATTTCCTCTTCTTGCAAAACTTTCCAAATTTAATAACAACTTTTAATATATGTTTTCTGTCTATTCTCATCTAAATAATGCAAAAGAAATGCAAAGTATTTTCATGACTCCTTTAAGCAAACCAGTTAAACAGCTTACGGAATAAAAAAATGGTTTCTCATTTTCTTTACATCCCTTTTCGCTCTACATTCATTTCCACAGCAATAAACTTGCATGGTTTCTGTTGCTCACTAATGTTTCTTGTTTTGCCTCAGTTTTCACAGCTATGTGCTCTCCTCCTCTGCAGAGGCACACGCCAAAGAAGCAAAATAAGCAAAGAGGCATTTAAATATTCCTGTCTGGGCTGCTGGATCTAGCCACAGACTTACTCCAGCCTTACAGTGGCCTGAAGCTTCTGCTGGACACCCACAACAAATAACACTCAAGTGCACAGGAATTTTTGGAATTGTACTTCCCTTCACGTAATTTGCTCTTGGTTCAACACATCTCTATGCCACCAGTCTTAATTAAGAGAGCAGCACAAAGCAGTTCTGCAAATCCTCTGCACCAGAAACACTAAACAAATCCTTTGCAAAAAGATGTGAAACAAGGCCACACAAATTCTAAACAATCTTACTTTAAGTTTGCACAACTTATATTTTGTATTGGAAGACAGAATTTGTCACAACTGATTTCCTTTACTGTTAACTGAAAATGTGCAATACATGAAAATAAGTCTTGGTGAACAATCAGGATCACCAGGTCAGCTACACATATTTCATGAGAATAAAGTTGCTCCTCAGAAAAATAAGTGCTCTCTTTCTTGCCACTCTCAGCAGCCTTACTTGTTTTGCATATGGTTGCATGTTTAATTAGCAATCTTTCTGTAAAGTGTCTGCAATTAGACAATGATGATTAATAAAATAACTCCTTTAAAGCTCCATTTAGGCAGCAGAACTGCACAATCAGGTATAATTAATTCATCATTAATAAATCATGACTGATTAACTAATAAGTTGATTACAAACACATTACTGCATAGCCTCCCACCTGAGCTCTGGTGATTTTTCTACCCTGAAAAGAAACAGAGACAAAGTAGCGGTAAACTATATTTTAAAAAAATGCTTTAAGCAGCAAAGATATTAGTTTGGTCAGGAAATTTAGATAACAAGTCTCCTTAAAATGTATGGGCCTTGTTCATTATTAGTCCCCTTGAGTAAAAGAAATAATTGTAAGAAATAATTGCGGATGGGTGAACAACAACCAGTTCCTTAATTCATTTATATTCCTAAGGAAGGCTTTTCTTCCACAAGCATCTCTGATTATGGGCCAGATTCAGTCCTTGCCTAAGCAGCAGGAAGAATTAAATGCAGCACTGCTGCTCCAGAAGGGCCAGGTCCCCTGGCAGGCAGGGAACACTCCAAGCCATGGGGAGAGGAGCCCAGGGCCAAAGCTGCCACAGCAGCCGTGCTGAGAGCTGCCCACACAGCTCTGATCTGCACTGATCAGGAGCTCATGTTTATAAATCACACTGCAGCTCCACCAGCTTCAGCAAGACTGAATACAGGGGAAGAAGGTGCACTTCCATTTGGAGACTCCTTCTTGCCACCTAGCCCCTGAGCTGAGCAGTGCATTTAAATCACATTTTTGGCATGTTCTTTGTAGCTGCATGAGACAGAACTTTCTATTTAAATTAAGATTCTCACACTGTTGCTTGTCCAGCTACTTGGACTTCAGTAAGACGTAAGTAACAAGTTCTGATAAAATACAAAATAAATGGAAAAAAGGGAACTTGGCACAACTAAGTTCCTCATGATTTATAACAGGATGACATCCAACTGTTCCCACAGTATCAGACTGTCTTTTGAATTCAAAACACGTCACCCTGAAATATTGCAAAGAACTAAAGCAAAGCTTATGACAGAGGTGACTTGAAAGGGAAAACAGTTTTAGCTAGAGTAACTGGAAGTTTCATATCCCTATTAGATCCAGTGAAAGACCACATCACATCATGGTGACAAAATCTGAAGCAGTACACTTCATGAAGATTATAGAACAAACTTTTACTTTAGGAGAAAATCTTCAGGTTTGGAAAAATAATTGACATTGCTGTAACCAATAAAGTTTCCTTTCAGATCTTAATCAGCTTCATGTGCATCACAAGGTCAATCTGCTAAATCTTTCTTCTAAATCTTTAATTTAAAGTATTGACTAAGCAGCAATGCTATGATCAAAGGCAATACCACTCGACTTTGAAAAATACTGTTCATAAAAGAGAACCACAAGGCACATTTCTAAACCATTTCTATTTTTTTCATATTTTAATTCAAGTAAGTTAATGAACATGGCTGTCAATTCAATATAGCCGAGATAATATATACATATATTTTTTTAATGAATTCAGATTCCACGAAAAATTATCTATATGGGAAAAGTTTGATTATCAAACAGATGCTTACAGTTTAATCCAGGAAGCAGTAAGGGTTTTTAACAGAGCATTTGGAAATAAAGAGAAGAATAATTTCAAAGCAGAAAACCGAGACAGCTGTACTCGACCATTTTCATAGGTCAGTGCACACGGGAAGTGGCAAGATGGACGTGAAGAATACCACGGATCTTGAAGATCACAAGTCAATACTTTCAAGCAATTTTTAAAAATGGACAATGACTAATCAAAGACTTTTGAGAACAGTAGTAATTCGCTACCTAGAGCTGAGATAAAATCAGCATAGTCAGAGTAACATAAAGGCTAGTGATCAGCAAGAGGACAGGGAGATTAGTGCCAGCTCTTTCACAAAGTCAGGTTTCCTTTTAATACAAAAGCAGTTTGCCCCGCGATGTCGACTCTTCCGTCATCGCGCACGGAAACCTTCAACTCTCCTCCACGGCGAGAACATTGAAAAGCTAAACAGAAACAAGAACCCAGAGTTAAAAAACTAGTGTGTATCACAAATTAGTTAGAAATCCATGAAAACTCTGGGAAAGGAGGCTTCTGGCTCCAGAAAGCAAGCAGCACCAGGGCAAACAGTGCACCAGGGACACCCTGGCTGAACTGCCTTTATGGACCAAGGCCAGCTGAGGGTGCATTTCCAACTAGACCTCGCCTACTGGGTCTGCTCAAAATCTGCTACTTAACACAAGCAGTGAAGGGTAGTTTGCTTTGTTGGAGCAAGTTAAGTTTCTTCAGTGTCTCTACGAAGTCTTGAATTCTCCCTTCATGGCACATACAGGTTTTGGAGGGAAGAAGGAAGAAGACCAAACGTTGTCTGTGTGAGAATGAATAAGCATTTTACTGCCACTGAACACCCAAAGTTGATACTGCATTCAAACAATGTGCCTGGCTAAAGGGTGAATGAGCTCCCAAAGGCAGTGGGAAAAGTCTACAAAGAAATACAGATGCTGCTTCAGCTGTCACAAACTGACATCAAATTCTTACACAGGCAGCATGATTTATAGAATCTTGAAGATATACTTTATTACAGCTGGTTAGACTTGAAGTAGAAACAGCCTTCTGATTGTAATGGCTTAGAGAACTAAGCTTTTGCCCGAACTTTTGGGCTGTGCACAGGTGGGATGATGTTCACTTAGCACGGGGAGTCTCTAACTTGTTTCAGCAATCTCATTGTGGTTGCACGACTTGACCAGAACATGGTCTGGCTCAGATGGCATTTAGAAAAGATTTGAGTTTGGAGCAGTGTGTGTTGCTTCTGTGAAAGGTTCTAAAAGGATGAGGAGGCAATAATGCTCAGTGTCCTTACTCAGTGAGCTTCTACCTGCTCCAGAAGTTGTCCAAAGCTAAGGGCACGTTTTTCCTCTCAAACCCACAATTTATAAATTGGGTAGATTGTATTCAGATCCCAACAGAGCACAGGCTCTCTGATGGCATATATGCTGCATGCTTTAACACTATTTCTCAGCCACAGCTTTCATCAGGAGATGAGATTCTCAGACAAAGCTAGCACTCCAAAAGAGAGGAAACAGGAGCTATTTAGAGATTGAGACTGACACTTTCTGTTCTTCTCCATTTGTAGAACTATGGGTTGTTTCTAACTTGTCGGAACACCATCTATGAATGGAGTAATGCTTCAACTGAGTATTTTAGACTCTTAGAAGACCCAGGCCACCTAAAATAGATCAATTATTATTACTGCCAGGTGTGGAAACACACCTAAGCTCTTCCACTCCCACATGACAGCAGATTTGAATAAAAGATTTAATTATTTCAACTCTTCAAAGGTTGGTTGGGTTTGTTTTTTTCTTCTTTAAATGCTAAAACTCCAGCTCTTTCATGTCAGGATTACTGAGATTGTTTTGATACTGGTCCATTTTATTTTACTTTTAAAGAAACTTCCAAAGTAGAAGACAAAAAAATAACACACAAAAGCAATTTTTAGCCAAGCTTATATGAAAATAATACTTGATCTATTCCTTCTCTCACACAAAATCACTCATATTTCATGCTATGTCTAACAGTAAATGGGCCTGCATGGAACATTTCGATACCTAGAGGATTTCATTTAACAGCAGTGCCTCTGGAGGCATTCAGGCATCTCTGAAGTGCACTCACCTTTCAGATCACAAAGTTGTTGCACAACTACTCCATGCCTGTATTTACCAGGAATACCTCGTGCTATACATAGATTTTATACATATTTTCCATGAAAACAAGTATGTACACCTGTACAAACAACACCTAACAGCTGAACTCACAGTGCTCGGGGCTCCTCTGTGGTTAACCTGACTCCCAGGAAAGTTTGGGAGGCCTGTGAGGTTGAGTATGCTGATATCCCAGTACCACACCCCCTGCATTCACACATCAGCTGGCCTTGTATGAACATCATCCTATTGTTTTGGAGCCTCTTACCAGCCTAGATGGAGTTCAATGACCCCTGCTTAATGAATTTAAAGACTAATGGTTTTTCTTCACAATGTCATCAGAATGACATCAACTCAGGAAGAGGTGACATTCTTGTAATACTTATTTCAAGAAATCACAAGTATTTTGCTTGAATTTCTAAATGCTCTAGAGGAATGCTGAAAGAAGCACTTGTTCCTTAACCTAAGTGAAGACCTCCAAGACTTTTTTTTTATCCTAAGAAAGAAGGTGGACAAATCTGTTGATTGCTGGAGGGAAGCACCTCTCCCTTCAAAATATGCTACACTTGTGCATAAATCTGATGCTGTTAATCTATGTGTTGAAATTACCTGGAAAAGATGAAAGCTGCAATGAAAACTCTTGACTTCATGAGAATTCAAATTAGCAAAAACTTAAACACAGGTAGATTTATTGTACCTTAACAAAGCAACTTCTTCTGTCTTTTTATGTTGTTTTGGTGATAATTTTTGTTTCATTTCTGCCCCCCAAAAAACAACCCTTAAGTGCTGTAAACATGCTCTGTACTGGAAGGAATCAGAGAAGTTAAAGGCAGTAACAAGAAACAAATCTCCCTACAAATTAATGCAGTTGTCCCAAGTAAACTGGTATATCAAGATACCCCTAGCTTAACCTGAGATAAAACCTGTCCTGGATAAGTCCTTTTTCATCACACTAATTTGGAAGTCCTCTCTAATTTGTCTGGTTGTATGGAATTCTTTATGCATGTTTATAAATGTTACCTTAGAAATATGACAACAGTGTGAAGAGCTGACTGCATTCAGTAGCAACTGTGAAAATCTATACTTCTGAGAGATTATAATTTTTATACACTTCAGAGACTCCTCAAATGAAAGAAAGGCAAGCACTAATACAAAACCCTGACTGAACCAGCAGCTTGGATTCAAGGATATGCACCCAGCTTCAAGAGAAGATCATAAAGTATTTCATCTTGTAAAAATACTGGAAAATTCTCTTTGTAGTTGGTGGAGGGGGTTGTTGTTTGACAATTTAGTCTAAAAAAGGTAGGAAGAAAACCCAAATACAGGAAATTAAGTCTGATGCTTTAGCAGAGCTGCTGCTGACCTCCTCCTAAAGGCCTCAATAGCCAGAGAGATCTGACAATAGATTTCATGTTCCTCATTTTTATATTGTTTTCTATGTACTCTGTTTGGGAACTAACAGATCCTTCAGTTTATGGAAGAAATTCTTCCTTTATTCTTGCAATAAAAAGTATCGGATATTACAGAAGCCACCACAGAGGTTTCTAAAAAGTCCAAAGATGCTCTTGTTTATTAATATTTGGTGATATGGAATGTCCTTGAATACCAGCTATCTTTTCCAAAAAATCTTATCAGTAGCAGAATTTGCCCAGTATTACCTAATACCTCTCAGACAGACACATGTAAGAAAATGTTATTTTCTCATAAACATACTTCAAGTTAACTTGTCCTATTTAAAACGGTTTCATATGATTTCTACCACAGAAGAAGTTTGAGGACATACATGCGTGGAATATGAATGGAAAAAAAAAACAAACCAAAACAAAAAAACCCACAAACCTATCTTGTGGATAGACAGAACTTTTTTTGTGCTAAACACATTAGAGAAGCTGATTATAGTACTAATCCCCCTGGCTCCTTGAGCTAGTCCTCTAAAAGCAGAACAGGGACAGTAGACAGAAAATACATGAAAATGCAAAACAGGTACAAAAGTGTCAATTGCAAGTACAGAGAGAATTCCAGTCCATTTGAGTACTTAAAGAAGCAATATCTATAGATGGCATGGAGAGTTTAAATTCCACATTAACATCCAAAAATGTCAAAATCTTCTGAGAAACAGCCAGTCCGTAAGGACACATTACCAGAGACAGTTTCTCTTCTTCAGAAAATATGTTGAGATTCCTCCCCCTACTCCCAGCATAATTTAAGCTATCACAGATATTGTGTGGTGCAAATGCAAATTACAAGATCTTTGGGGCAGAATGTTAAATCTTTCTTTCAGTTCACAAAGCAGAAGGTCCTGTTCATGGTGTATCCTTTAAAGACTGAACATCCTCAAGAAAATCCATTCTGAGATTGATTTGACCAAATACAGGAAGGCTCACGTTCAGGGTAGCTGTTTGTTTGGAAAAGTGTTCATTTTTATGGACAAAGAATCTCATTAGACCAAGTATCCAACCTCTGTTCGAAACTAAATGTGACCAAAGGCTTGTGTGCAGAATTTCCCCCTGTCTTGGGGAACCAGGTAGGGGATGAGGGTACTTTGTATTGCTTCTCTTGTTCTTCTGTCCTCTTGCAAAGCACTACAAACAGGAGAAGCAAGGAGCCACCAACACCTCCTCGTCTAGCACTGTCATATGTTAAGAGTGCCTCCTGGTTTTTTTCCACCAGGTTCTTAAGTTTCTTGTTTAATAACAAAGACGTGATCTGATAAGCATATCTCACTGACTGAATCAAAACACAGAAACAACATCTCCTGAGATTCACCAAGCTTCAGTTATGATGAAAGGTCATGAGAACTAAAATACAAAAGCCAAGATCAAAAACTGACTGCAGAGAGTTATGATCCAGAAATCAACACTTCAAACTCCCTGGGGCATGATGTGTCATGATGGTGGACAGGAAAGAAAGCAATTTCTCAAAGATTACCTCACACACAAAATATTACATAATATTCTATTCATCTTGAGGAAATGGACAGGGAGTTATTGCTACATTTCAGACTGCAGTAGTAATGCAAGCTTTTCTTTTCTAGTGAGTAGATTTACATAAACAGACAGCTTTGCAATAAAACAGTTTATCTTACCAAGCATTTCTTTCTTCCCCAGCTGCTCTGACCAGTAGCTGCCTAAAACAGCATGAGCAGATCCTTAAAAGAAATTGGAAAACAAAGAAGAGAATTAAATTATAATCACTACTTTACAGAGTAAGCATAGCCAAAATGTAAATATCATAAATCAAGTGCCACGTGTGTTTAGGGTAAAAGAAAAAAACAACTAAGACTTTGCACAGCAGACAGAACTTAAGGCTTTTTCATTTCAATTTATAGTAAAGCACTATTACTTCCACATCCTCTAGTTTCAACAGAAATCTTGCTAGGCGAGGGCATCATCATTGGCCACAATTCTCAGCTGACTAACAGTTAAAAGGCACCCAAGCAAAGAACACCACCCTGCAGCAACCCTCATCACACCAGTGCAACATCAGAAGAACAGGCAGGAACTCGTCCTGCTGCCCCAAGCACTCAGCTAGCTGAGCTCTCACAGGCCTGAGAACAGCAGCACTGAGTGTCCTGAAACTAGGGAAGATCTCAGCTGAAATGCATTGCAAAAAAACCCAGAAAAAAATCCAAAGCACCACAAAAAAAAAGAACACAACAGAAGAGGATATGAATTTCCACTGCAATCCTCATCCAGTACTGAACTAGACTCTCACTTTTCTCTAATTGGAATACTTGAGGGAAAAGATCTGAAAAAGACACAAGAATATCTGGCCTAATGAAAGCAAGAAGCTGATTTGATTTTTTCTGAATAAGTTGGCCTCAGTCATGGAGGATTTTAGTTTAGTGAGCACTCCTGCTATCCATATAAACCAGTCATTTATAAGAGACTCCAAAGTACAAAAACAGGTTAACAAATTTTAATAAGAACCTTTTAATTGAACTGAAACAGAAGTATGAGTTGCTCATCATACAAATACATACCACAAACAGGGTCTTCCAGAACTCCATACCAAGGTGCAAAATATCTGGAGTAAAAATCATGGCCTTTTTCACTGGAATTTCCCTTAACAGTGAGTATGAGTCCTTTCACTTTTCCTGTCTTTTCAGCTGACAAGAAGCATTGTGCACTCACTTTCAAGTCTTCCAACACAGACCTTGAATATAATTATCAAAGTTTAATAGCCCATATTCTTCATTTTACATTAATTTAAGAATTGAAAAGAAAAATAAAGCTATAGAATCATCTCCTCAACAGCTCAAAACCAGCCCTAAAATACTAGAGGAGACAAGATTCCTAGAATTGTCCTCTCAATGGTACTTGACAGAAAATCACCTTGGACCTAATACACTCTGAATGAGCAGAGAAAAAAACCTCAAACCATGCATTTCCTATTTATTACTGAAAACAGAGCATCCTGAAATATTAGCCACAAAAAAAAAAAAAGTCACACTTTGTTTCAACATTTTAATCATTGAAATAATTACTGCCTCACTACAGAATGTACCAAGAGCTCCAGCTCCTTTCAGAGCAGGCAAATAACTAACATCATTCAGGTCTTCATGGCATTCTAAAGCAACTGGCTACAACTGGCTGATACCTCCCTAGAAAACAGTCTGAAAAAGTGAAATGATAAGTCCTCAGCTGAGAACATTTCTTTGTCCCCATTACGCCAGACTTTAACCATTAGTTAGGCCAAATTTCAAAGTTTGTAATAATAGTAATTTGGCCTGATTAAAGAAGTTATGTTTTGGCAGTATATACCTATAATAAATAAATAAATAAA
>VXBQ01016942.1:0-100683 GCA_013400175.1 Phainopepla nitens
CGGGCTGAGGCACCGGGCTCGGCGGCGCTGGGATGCGGTGCCCGCCGGGGGAACGCGGGGAGAAGGGCCCCGGGCTCCGCTGGGTGCGGTGCCGAGATGCGCTTCTGAGATCAAAGGGGACTTTACGGGGTGCCGACCTAACACTGACTTCAGAGAGCCAGTGCTCTGGACCAAATCTTGCGGTATCCCTATTCCCAGAGGAATATTCCCTCTTGCCGCTTCCTCCACTGCCGTGCAGGCAAGGCTCAGAAACAGCCAGGATTTCTCACAACAAAGTCTGTTCACGTCCATCAAACCTTAACAGCATTTTTACTTTCCTTAAAAAATCAAGATGTTCTTCAAGGTCTAAATAAGTGTGGTTTCGTCATTTCCTAAAAGTGTATGTCGAATATTATTTTTTTTCCTAATATACATCCAAAAACACTTACTGGAGAATGTCATTTTGTTCTAGGAAAAAGAGCTGCCATTAGATGAATTGATAACCTGAGACAATGAGAAACAAAGTGAAGGTTAGGATGAGTAGCTTAATAGCTAAGAAAATAAATGGCTGTGAGATCAGAAAGATAAGTTGAGCTGAGTCCAACAAGAGAACAGTGCTTATTTTGGATCTAATGCAAATAGGATGCTAATGGAGGAGAGGGGAAAATGCAGGGAGTCTTGCTATGTGGAGGAAGTCAGCTCAGTGATGGCCTCTCAAATATTAGGAGAACAAAAAGGGAACGGAATACACATAGAAGTAGAACGTTCAGGAAGATATTCCTATTTTAGATACCGTCTACGAATCAGCAGTCAATTAAAAGTGTCACAGAATTAACTATATCCCTTATACCATTTTTGAGTGTATAACAAATACTAATTTTTGTTTTGCACGCTTTAGATTACTGCACTTACATACTTCCAAAGTTGTCCATAGCTATCCTTATCCCTTGGTAGCACAGGAATCAGTCGATAGTCCCAATGAGAAACCGTATTCCTGGAAAATGCTTCTTCTGTTCATGGGCTGTTAGTGAGACTTTGTCTGCACTAGCACCGTGTGATGCAGTCACCATGGTTATGTTACAGAAGGGGTTGGAATAATACACTGCACATCCACGTGAACATGTGCTCAGTCAACAAAGCCACTCGTATAAATTAAGTTTAAGAAAAATCAGCAACCATGTATTTTTCCGTTAGTCCAGTCTTTTTGTTTTCTGCTGGCATGAGCCACAATTTTTGTAAAACTGGGCTGTAGAGACCTTTTCCCCCAAAGATTTTTCACTTTGCTTAATCACAGCTATGAAGTCCATCTAGTTTATTTTTTTTCTGCTTCACTGCACTGGGCTCAAAATGACTGGGAAGCATTCACCTGTAGTAGCCATCTGCTGAACAGAAATATCAGTAGTGTTTTAAACAGTAAACAGATTTTCCTATATCTGTGTCTTTGTCAGATAACATTGCTGATACAGTAGTGTCTTACAGACCAAAAATCATCTGGTGTCAGCTGAGAAAGAAAGTACACCTTTGACTAAGAGCAGCTGATACATTCCAGCTATTGCCAACGCTAGGGGTTATGTCAGACTAAAATAAGGATGAACTAGTATAACTCTTGAATTTGTCTGTTTGGATACTATTTTACAATGGCTAAATTTTAAAACTTCCATGTCCTTGCACATCAAACAAGCAAGGTGTTATGATAGGAAGAGTGGATGCGTAAAGGCAAGGTAAATGTCTGACAAAGAAAATCCCCCCAGCCCCAAAACAACAACACCCACACGCACCCCAAACCACAGAGCAGGTCAGTGTAAAATATCAGTAGCAAGCCTTCCTTTCCAAACCAGCTGAGGACCGTGCCACAGCCTTACAGTCCAAACTGAACCACCACTTCACTTGCCTTCACAGCAACCAGACAAGAAAAGATCCACTGGGACTGCTTCCAGCCAAACTGTTACCAGGAATATCAACAGCTGTACTGGGGAGACGTCGCTCCCCAAAAGTTATTTCCATCCTAATTCCTTCTAAACTAGAGTTAGCATACATGGTACAACACCATGCCATGTGCCTAGAAAACAATGATTTCAGAAAAGATAAAGACAGTATTCTTCCATATTTTAAAGTGGGATACCAATTACTGAGCTTTTCAGTTTTTCATCTAGGTTCCAGAGTAGTTCCCTAAGGGAATAGCATTGCTCTATAATATCAAGGAGATATTACAGGGAAAGCAAAATAAAAACTGAGCTCCTATCAGAATCTTCATATCTTTCAAAAACCTGTGTTGGCCTTAAATACCCTTTCCAACTTTTCAAAAGCCATGTTAAAGGCATTTCTCGCTTCTCTTTTCCACTTTAAGGAAATACCTTGTCAGCTGGCATGTGCTTAAGGGAGTTTATATTGGAGGTAACAGGTATTTATGAATCTTAAATCCTTCTGGGAGACAAGGACATCCTTAACTCAGCTTCTGGGAGGGGCATCCTGAGAGCAGTGGAAATTATACATCACAGCAAGAGCGCAACAGCAAGGGAGTGAACTCAAGGAGCAGGGCAGTGACAGGCAAGAATGAAGCAGAGTTACTCACATCTCTCCTGCTATTATCAATAATGGGTTCATCTCTTGAGCTCAGAAACAGATTTACATGAGTGCCATGAGCCATGGAAACCGAGAAGTTTTAAGTCATTAGACGCTATGCAATCCTAATCATTATTTTGTTCCTACTTGAAGGTTTTAGAGAGGGCAAACTCTTCACATGTGGACATACCTTTTGTTTCTAGGCTCTTACTAGGGCATGAGGCCATCAACATTCTGCTGCCAGTGTATCTTCCTGCTTGTTTCATTACATTTATGTCTCTCTTATCTCCCTCTGTCTATGTTGTCGTTGCTGTTCTTTCCCCATTCCCCTTAGAATCAAGTGGATTCACAAAGGAATCACAATTCCTTTGTGACTGTCTCTCTGAGGTATCCACACAGCGTCTAGAACAAAACAGTAATGAGAAAGGGTGCATTTATCTTCACATATGTTCAGGTCCATTCCCTATGTTTCACTTATTTGTAATGGATATACAGTTGGGAATATTACATTTGGGAAGAGAGAAATAACAAGAAGAAGTACTTACATCACATTAATATTCTGAAAGAGATGATGACCAGAAAGCACTATCTGTGGCCAAAAACTAGAACAACCCCTGATGGCCCAAACTGCAGTTCTCAAATGACAAAACTGAGGCTAAAACAGTTTGCCTTTGCCTCTGTGGTCTTGGAGCATCCCTAGGCAGGAATGGAACATCATCTGTAGTAAGGGCCCCCATATGAAAAGCAGCTGCTATCTGGAGCTGAGCAGCTCTGCTGAAGCAGCAGTGGCCTGTTTTCCTAGAAAATATCTGTCTCAAGCTGTGGAGGTGTTGGTTTAGTTTTTGGTCTGTTTTGCCTTCAAAGAAAGTTCTAGCCAGAATAAGACCGTAACGGGAAAAAAATACATTTGGAATTATTTTTACTACAAAATTTTGGACAGACAGACACTGCCTTCATCAACCACACTCCGTCTTCTCACAGCTCCCAAATGTTCAGTGGCACAGATATGATCTCCTCAGATCAGCCAAGTACTCTCTGTCCCCAGGCCTCTTGGGATTATACCTTGCATGTGAGCCCTTGAATTCTCCAGGGCTGCTGATACAACATCATTATCCCCACTGCTGGCTTTGTTGACACCAGCCTGGGAAGACACTTCCAACTCATGATCACTTTCAAGTCTCTACATGCTCAAGTTGTCTTCCAACAGCAAAAGGAAGCCCACTACTGAGGACTTACCTTAACACTGCTGATCATCCAGTTTAGGGTCAAGCATGTGGTCAAGTGCTAGATTTCTTTTTCTCGTGTCTTTTTTTCCTGGATGTGGGGAAAATGCATTAAGTAAAGTGCTGTTAGACCTATGGTCCAGCAGTATTTATACTAGGTCAAATCTAGTATTTATGAATACTCACAAACTGGAAAATTTCAGAATCAAGTTTACAATTGAATTTCAGCCAGAAGGTATTATAGTACTTTCTTTTTAGTCAAATGCTATTGTTAACATTATTTCATTCAGTGCAAAGGATTGTCACTAGGAGTGAGGACTGCATAATGAACAAGCCAGGAAACTACAGAATAAGAGCCAGCTGTAAGATTTTCCCTTAAGAAAATTGAATACCATTTTGGATAATTGTCTTTTTTTTTTCCTATCTGTCAGAAGTCTTTTTGTGATACTGAATAACTCACTTAAACCAGAACCTGCCCATTAACATTACCTTTGTTATAAAAAAGTCCTATTTCATCTGGAATCAGACCTACTGCTACATTCTTTTCTCTTCTTCAGGAAAATAGGCCAACCACTTTGGACTTTTGAATTATGTATTCCTTAGGCATCTGCTTTGACATAAAGGCGAACATTCAACACACAGCTAAAATCACCAAACTTCCAGCTCTGCATTTAGTCTGAAGTTTTTCCTTCTATTCATTGGTACAGGTAATTCCATTCAACACTTTCCTTTAGCTAGCAAGTTAGCTATGTCAGACTGTATCCCACGGGAAGCTGAGTTTTCTCCAGGCAGCAATCCCACCCTGCATTACTATTCTGAGTTTGGGTATTGACTCAACCACCATCTCCATCTCCCTTCCCCAGTTCATCACCTGGAAAAAAGTCTGATTTGCACAGCTGGGACTAAGCCCAGGTTCTTTCAAATGAGGAGCTGAGGGATTTTGCAGGTTTATTTTCCCTCTTTTCCATTTTTAGGCATTTGGTATGAGGACACTTTTGGACAAGTATGTGTGGTTGCTATTCTCCAAAGGGAAACTGATTGAAGCACATGTAAAATGGCTGCCATGTCAAATGTAATGGACACTTCTAACAGCTCTTTACTATAATTTCTCTTGCCAGTGTCTTATCTAAAATATATCAATAATAATAGCAAAATAATGCAACACTTCATGTTGACATAATAAAAGTAATTATTCCTTAAAATAGCTTCATGCTACACCACAGAACCATCTGTGAGGAAAAAAATTGTTTTCAGAGTACTTAGGTAGTGTACATTATGCACAGCAATAGTATCCTTAATGGAAAAGGTAGAAACAGTAAGCAAATGCTGGTGGCAATTTGAATATAATGATATTGTTATATCTATTACCATTCACACCAGTATAATAAAAGAAAGGAGAAGCACCATTTCATGTGAGCAGTTACTTTGCTAAGGATATTAGGAAAGCACAAATGTACTGTATAGTAGTTTGATTTATATGACATTAAACTTTTTAAATGAGCAGCATCCCCTTAATGAGGTACATTTGAAGCCATTATGATCCATTAAAACAGTAATAAGTGTCTGATAGTAGAGTCTCTGACATCTTTCTATTAAGATCTCTTGATTTGGTCTCTATCTGGTTTTGTGTTGGTTTTTTTTTGAACTGCATTAAGCATGAATGCCCCTACCACACCAGTGCCCTAGCTGTCAGATTTGTGCTGGTGTTAATAAGGGTACTTTTTGACAATACTGGTTTAAAAGGCAAATCTGAGGGTTAGGGAACTTCAACCTTCATTTCAGAGAGTCCTTTTCTGGGTTGCTTCTACCCCTCTAGTTATCCTACTTCACTGTTTCTGACAAATAAAGCCTTGTTCACCACGACCTTTCTTTCTAGGCACAACAAACAGCACTGAATTTTATTTGGAACTTATCATCACTGCTCCTTTACCAGCCAAATGGGATGCTGTTGAGTGACATGGTGGACTCCACAACTACTACTGGGAGGTAAACACGCTATGAATATCAAAGCAGGAGAATATCCTCTTTCTAAATAGATTTTGCAGCCTGGTAAGAATAATAACAATAAAATGCATTAGAGAGACATATTTAAAGAATTTGAGGGTATGCTACTCTATAAGCAATGTATTCTTTGTAAGGCTGTTTCATTCTGTGCATACAACAGGTTTTGAGGCCAGAGTAGAGTCCCAGCACTGAGTCAAATGCTGGAAATAATTATTATTTCCAAGTAGGTAATATACTCGCCTGTAGAAACAAATATTTATTTGTAAATGTGGTTTGTTGGTGTGACAGCTATAAAACAGGCTTTAAGAGTTTGCCTTATGCTAATTTACATACAACACAAGTGCATTTACATAACAGTAAGGAACAAACCTGTAAAAACAAGGAAGTGTGCAGTTAGCTTCAAAATGTTCCTTTGAGGTGGCACGGTATTTAAGTGAAAAATATGATGCATTTCTGTTTTAACTGCATGTTTCCTTGGATTTCTGAGTCCGTGTCAACAGTTTTAATTTCATTTTAAATCAAGTTTGGGGATGTGAATTACCCTTGTCTCTTTTACATCCCAAACTAAAATAGAATGCAAAACTTTAGCATTATTAAAAGAGAAAAAAAAGAAAGGGAGCTGATAGTAGGTCCTCAGCAGCTGGATTAATCTCCCATGGGGAGAGGTGGAAACCTTATTCCATGAGTCATTTAATACTGAATAAACAAAGCACTGGAGAATAAATTGTAAGGCATGATTTTTTTTTATTGTTCATTGACGGAGGGAGGGCTGTTTGACTTAATGGAGCTTTTCCTTTTTAAAAATTCTTTAGTAATAGAAAGCAATGAACAATGTTACAAATATAGTTTATTTCTCATTGTCACTTTGGTCCTTACTGTCATTGTAATATAGGCAGGAGTGACTTAAGCCCCTGCACACTATGAAGTGTGCAAGATCAAGTCCTCAAGGGCTGCTGCAATTCGGGATCCTCTTAGGCAGTGTCCCTCACTTGATGTAGTTACATGGTGGCTAAATTACAGTTCCATAAAAGGTTTTTGCACACCCGCCTATGGCAGGTCCTGCTATTAAGTGCTATGCTTTAGTGACAAAGCTCTGAGGAAGGCAGCTGGGTAAGCTGTGTGTGCTGGCATGGCGTGCTCGTGGTCTCCAGTGGAATCCAGGGGAATCCAGGACTGATAGAAGGCAACAAATAACCCCTCTGCATCGCAGAGAGCCTGTCTGTAATCAGATATAATTATGGAATCACTACCAGTCAGAGCTGTTATAGTCTTGCCTGTAATCAAGAACAGCATTACTGCAACATTTATTACTCTCAAAAGTAGATTTATGGGTCCTTGGAAAGAAAAGCATTGTTTGGCAAATCTGTCTATAAGCATTATTTGGCCATAAAGAGAGTCCTTTCTCTGAGAGATCAGAGCAGTTCCAATGAAGCACATCTATTGGATAATTTCTTCAGATCCTTTTTAGTCTTAAATGACAAATAGCACACACGTTACTTGAAGAAATTCAGACTTCTACTTGCCAGCCAAGTAGATGTAGACACGTGGTATTTCCCTGATGCTGGAGATACAGTGCAACCACTACTGGAGGAGATGTAACATTCCAATAAACAGTGGGAATCAGTGTCATCATGCAGAAACTGAACTCTTTGATGTAAAATTGCTCAGTTTTTATAAGCCCATGATGAAAGGTCTCAAGAGGAAGACTTCCCTCCCCTATAGTACTGAGTTATGGCTTTGGCTCTACCAACAGACAGGAATGTTAAACAGAAAATGTATCTGGAAAAATGATGATATGTGGCATAACTCATAAGGAGTCTAGAAGAAGGGAGTAATAACTACAGTTGATCATGCAAGGGTAGAAGAAGCAGTGTCTCTTAATTTTGGAAAGAAAAGCAAAAAAGGAGATTTTTGTTTTTGGTGACTTCTCACAAGGAGACAGAAGAAAGCTGTATATTCAGAAGTGGATGTGGGTGGGAAAGCAATGGGTGAAGAAAAAGCTTGTTACCTTGAAAATGTTACCTCAAAAGGTTTGGAAAGCCATTAATAAAACCACCTCAAAGCTCCCTAAGGTGTTTTCTTCTCCAAGTTACATCTGTGGAGTTGATCTGAAGGGCACAGGAGCTGATGCAGACTACTCCCCATACCAAGCCTCTGAGGTTAGGAGAGTCAGCTCCTCTGTTTGTGTGTGTGGTGACAGTTCTGCCAAATACTTTTCAGATACAGCAGCTTTATCAGTGAGAAGGATCTGGGCTGCCCTGCAAAGATAATCCTCCCAGTGGTGTGTCAGCCTCTAAGAAGGGTGTGATTATCATTCCAAAGGAGTGTAATGTGAACCTGTGCCTCCCATTCAGCCAAGTGATGGCTAGATCAAGGAGGCTTCTGCTCTTCGCTCACTCTTTCTTTTGTTTCATCTCTTTCTTTCCTTTCTTTTTTTCCCTTTCTTCCAGCAAACAACTTATCTTCATATTAACTTCTTTTATTATGTACATTTAAGATGTTCAAAGAGTGAGCTGATGTCCCAAGGCACACTGGTCCTTAGAAAGGGATCTCCTACTACTCTCCATCAGCAGAGTACTAGGTGGATGAGTTTCTCATCTTGGGATGCTTGGAAATTTGCTGGCTCTGATTAGCATTTAGCAAAGATAGGGTTTCTCTGCAAACAGCCGAGTGGAGCCTTTCACTGTACTTTCAGCTCTCCTAAGCCTGGTGTTTCAAGATTTTGCTACCAGCTCTGGGCTGGGACACGCAAAGCTCCAGCCCCGGTGTAAGGGTGACTCACCCCTTTAAATGAACAGGTCTTAGAGATGGATGTTGTCTTTTCTGTCAATTCAAGAAAGAAGATCTTCATATAGTGAAACCAAGTGTCTGATCTCCCAGGCCTCCTGAACTCCTGTGTGTCCATTTGTTATTTGTTTGGTTAGTTTTGTTTTTTTGTTTGTTTTTTTTTTTTTCCCCCACAGGAAGGACAAGCAAATCAAACAGCAGATGGGAAAATGGTCATCCTCTAACCATACCTGGGTGGTGCTTATTCATGGGTCATAATCCAAAACCAAATTATTTGTGTTTGTCTCAGTTCTTGTTCTGGTCTTGCAGCAATGATTGAGCTTAGCATGGAATTTAATACACAAAAAAATACAGAAAAATAAAGCTGACAAAACTCAAGATTAAACAAATAACTAATGCATGACAACAGTGAGTTTGATCTTTAAAACTAGAAAACTTCCTGTACCAAAGTGCCTTTCCTCACTGAAGTCTGCATAAAGGAAGAAGCAGAGGCAGCTGCAACCACCTCAGCTTCAGAGATGGGGCTCCCAGTAGTCAGCCTGCAAGAAAACACCTGGCTGGCCTTAACGAACATTATTTTCTAGAATGTTCCCAGAGCTCTGCTGGCAGGGAAATATACCTGCCTTGTGAGGGAGAACATAAAGAGGCAGTTTTCCAACAGCACATGGTTTGACTTATAAAAGCTTTCCTTACGGGCAGAATTAATTATATATCATAAAGATCTGTTATATATTCTGTTTATACAATTATAAAGCATAATGGTTAATTAGTTGTGGTGCAGACTCCCAAAGCAGAATCTGGTTAGAGAATAAACAAAATGCTCAGTCAGCTGTGACGGCGGTTAACAACTCGAACTTTCATATCACCTTTCACACTTAACTCTCCTGAAGTGATTTATAACTTATGCAATCCAGTGGGCTTGAGCTTTGTGTATTTGGTAATTCTTTGGTTTATATAAAATTAGAATATGCTGATCAGATAATGGTCTGAGATTCTCACAACTTTAAGTAATTAAATTCAAAATATTTGCTGACCAACTTTATTTCAGCTGTTTTACTACCTATTAGTTACTTGTGTTCCTATTATGTCTGGCATTGTATATATACAGAAAATAAATACTTCTCCATCCCCTTTTCCTGTCCTGATATAGACAGTTCTGACTGGCAGCAGAGGGAATCCCTATCTACATCACTATCCTAAAAATAGGGGTGAAATCCTGATTGTGAAAAGATATTGATAGAAGCATGCAATACTGCAAAGATTTGTTTTCAAGTACATTTTTACAGTATTTCAGTGCTATGAAATGAGTTGACAATATTAATGTATCAAACCATCTGACATCTTTGAACTTAATTACTTTTTCACCATCACATAATTTAGCACTGAGTCTTATTGTTGTGCATATGCTATTACAGGTATCTGGGCAGAGTAAGTGGTTTTTGAAATCTCATCAGTGTCATGTGAGAAGAGCTAAAAAAAAAAATTAAGTTAGCATTATTTGTCATGTCATGGGATATTGTACTGGTTATGTGCATGCCCAAAAAGCACTTCTTAAAGCAAAAAACCTTGCAATATTTAGAAAAGAAATCGAAGGAAAAAACCCACAAGATGGGAGCAAGAGAGGAAGAGTATTTAGTATAGTCTAGATATTTATACTGTAAAATGTAGCACACAGTACTTTTAAAAATCTACAAATAAATTAAAAGAAGCACTTCCCACTGAATATGCCACAGCCTGATATCAATCCTGTTTCCTGAATGCATCATGAACATTGTGGGATTTGAGATAACTTTGAAGGAAGGCTTCATAGTCTTTTTAAAATTGTATTTTGGGCATAGTTTTTCTAGAAGAAAGCCTGAAATGTATATATGGAAGAACTTCTGAGGGACAAAGATATAAGGGCAACTGAAAATGGCACTGTCAGCTTGGAACAACAAACTGCACAGTACGATACGAGATAAGATTGTAGATGAGTGCCCAATGGATGCTCCTAACTTCTATTCAAAATGGCACTGAAGGGAATTGAATGCCAGGAAAGGATACAGAAAGGCTGATAAAAACAGAGAGAAAACACAGGAAGGTTATCTTGACTTCAGTGTTTTAGGCTCAAGGGGAAGTCAGGTGTGGGTAATGAAAAGTGGAGAAGTTGCATTCTAGATATGACAGTTGCATTGATGAAATTGGAAGAAACCACCTGGAAAAACACACAAGTAGAATACTAAGAGGTAAAAAAGAGCCTGGTGAGGTATCTCTTGAAATTCAGGATGGAGATCCCTCACAGCTGAAAGGAAGGTTAAGGAATTGGCAATAATTGGAAAAAGAAAACAAGAAAACAAACAAGAAAACAAGTAAACAAGAAAAAAAAAACTCTTTCCGTCTTTTCAATGGTGAGTAAAGAGAGGACAATATTTCTGAGTCACAGTATGATCAATAACATCACAGGCTGTGGAGGTGGAAGCAGTCCTGAGATTTGGTCACATCACTAATAATGACCTCAAAAGAGCTGAGTGGGGTGTACACAGCTGAAATGAAAGACAACTTGGAAAAAGATGAAGTTGGCAGAAAGCCATCTGAGGTCATAGTATCAGGCAATGCATTATTTTATTTTAAAACTTATAGACAGGAGGAAAACTCAGCAGAAATATGAGAGGAAAATTGGGTCAAATGTAGGATTAAAAAAAAATATGGATGAGACAGATATCATTACATATGCTGGGATGTTTGTGAAGAGTTACAACAAACAAAGAACAAGGAAAAGAAGCCCTACAAATAGAAAATTACAGATTTACTGGTAAAGGAGGAAGGCAAATGAAAATCTGATAAGAATTGCCAGGAAAAGGGATTGGGACTGAGAGAAGAAAGTGGGAGAGTGAATGAAAGGAGAAAGAACATGGATTTGTTAATTAGATCTTCTCTTGAAAGCGAAAGAACTGATAACATGGATAAGAAGAGGCAGAGGTGTGTGAAGCTGATTTCAGGATAGCATTATTTAAATTAAATGTTTGTATTTACAAATTAAACATTCTTTTAGCTTTTAAACATGGAGAAGCTATTACATAATTTGAATCAATATGACAGATATGTAAACATTTATTATGTAATTTGAATCAATCTGACAGATATGTAAAAATTTTAAAACTGTTTCCAGTCTCATGTCTGAAGTGTAAATAATACTCAGATCCTTGGATAGTGACAAAAAAACCCTTAAATATTTTCTTGAATTTGTGTAGGAACTGATTATTTTTCAAGCAACTTTCAGATAGCCAGTTTTTGTCTTCTGCCACTCAGGAAGTATGTGTCTGTGTAGATGAAAAAAAGATGACATTTTCAAAATTGTTGCTCCCTGTCAGTAGTAATAACTGAGTTTACACAAAGAGATTTTGAAAATAAAATCAGAAGTCCTATTCCTGTGCTTTATGCAAGTGGAAGCCCACTTTTGCTGTTAGTGTTTTGCCAGCTCCCAGGCATTTCCCTGTTCCC
This sequence comes from Phainopepla nitens, assembly GCA_013400175.1. Taxonomy (NCBI): domain Eukaryota; kingdom Metazoa; phylum Chordata; class Aves; order Passeriformes; family Bombycillidae; genus Phainopepla; species Phainopepla nitens. The sequence goes on from VXBQ01016942.1 coordinate 12,036, forward strand.
TCAATAGCCCTGTGGATAAACAGCCCATAACTGCTATGTAAATGTCATTATCTGCTTATCATTCTTACATTACTATAAATTAAACTTCTTGTTGCCTAATTTTAGCAGTGACATGATCAAACACATGGAGCAGGGAAGATTTAGAAGCTCATCTTGTCCATCCAATAGTCCGAAAATCTGAACATATCATCCAGGGGAAGTTCAAGTTCCGAGATAAAACAACTTTCCTTCTTTCAAGCAGCAAGCTTTCCAAGGAAGACATCTCATTAAAAAATTCCCCTCAAACAGTTCATGACATTTAAATTTCTTTATTTTGTTGGTATTTGCCATATATACAAGCTATCTATGCTAAACAACACTAAAAATATCCCACTTTATTATATGCAAATAAAAAATTGTAATTGGCATTAGTCTCATAGAAACACTCAAGAACTCAAATTGCTGTACAAGGAGGGACTTTGCCACCATGTAAAAATAAATAAATAAATAAAGTTTATGAGAGCAAAGATCCCACTTTTGCAATAGTAATGTGTTTAGAAACAGTAATGCACACATGGGTGGGATCACTTTGGTCCTTTGACAGAGGCGTTGGATTTGATGCATGGAACGGACACGGCTGTGACATCTGAGCACCACATTAGTACACACCTCTTTCTCACTTCCAAATGTTTACATTAAGTATTTGTGTATTGGCTTTGAGTGTGCCCGTAGTCCAACACCCTCTCTCTGAGGATGTCTTAGTGTTTGGAAAATCCCTGCTTTGCCCAGAGCTAGCACAGCCCTTGGCAGCCCAGCTCTATCCCGCAGCTTGCGTGGGCTCTCGGAGCCTCTGGCGCGCAGCTTGGCAGCCACAGAAGTAAAAATAACTTTGCTTCCCTCCCACCGCCTTCCCACCTCAGTGCAGAGGGAAGGAAAGGATATTTAGTGCTGAAACTACAGAGAGTTCAGGTAATAATAGCATTTTAGGAATAAATTATGAAGATATGCATATTTCAGGCAGTTCCAACCTGCCCCTAAATTACAGCCTGTAGTGCATCACTCCCCTGCATGCTTGGTAGAAAAGTACTGGGCTGAGCTTACATATAAACTAAAATTTAACGTGTTCAAAAGTAGCATAAATTGAAAGTACAGAAAAAGCTGTTATAAGACATTGAAGTTTATCTTGAAACCACCATTTTCTTTTAAGATGTGTAGCATTCTCACCAGCACACAGCAGCAGCTCCAAAAAACATCATCCTCCAACATTCCAGTGTTTATGGGTGTGCCTTAATTAAAAGTATTCTGCCAAAAAAGGAAACCTGAATCTTTAGGAGGAAAACATTGATTGTATAAGGACAGTAATACGAATTCATACAGATTCAGGAGAGAAAAGGACTTGCTTATTGTATTTAGATGACAGGCTTTTAAAAAAGGCAAAGGAGTTACTTGATGTGCCAAATTCTGTTATAAATCAGCATCTGCATATATGTCTTTGGAAAGAGAAACCTTGGTTTCAATCTACTGCTATACTAAAAATAATGATGGTACATCAAAACTCTGGCGTAGTCCATGGCTTATTTGAGAAACAAACTTCACAAGAAATTAATTGGATAATCAGAGACAGAATTAGGAGTTAATTTCTGTGTCCACATCTTATTTTCTTCCAGAGTTACTGAGCGTGTGACGAACACAGAGAAAACATGTAGCTATTCACACCAATTAAACGTGTCAATGGATTTTCTATGAGATGCTTTTTCGTGTTCTTCCAAATCAATCCTAAATGGTTCAAACTATATATAATTTCTTAGAAGATGTCTGGTTATAGTGGCACTGGTATGTTTATTCTGAAAAGACAAGGAAGCTCCACCTAAGGCATTCTGCCCTTTTGAAGTGTTTATTTTTGAGTATACGCTATAGTTGTCCCACTGCCTTTCTTTTTTTTTTTTTTCTGAACAGATATTTCCTGTCTCTCAGACAATATATTGAGATTATTTTGCACTTTTTGTGCAAGACAAATACTGCTCTACACACAGTGGGCTAGCATTGATTATCAATGGGAGCACAGTGTTTGCTGTATTTTAAAGTAAGTCACCTCTCTCTTCATTGGTCTTTTTACAATTGGTCTTTAGAAGAGCTGAGAGAGCTTTGTCATGGTCCCTTCCTTGCCTTGGAAAAAATCCTTCAAAGGTCCACCCACCTGGCCTCACTCCTATAGTACCTGTCCGGGAACAGTGTTTCAGTCTTGAAATAAAACACTTTGCATGAAATTATTTGCTTAAAACATACATGACGTGTGCGGGTTGGCGCACGTGGATCCACAGCTGCAAGACAAGGTTATACCTCACTCCACAGAAAATATCAAGGTTGATTTCAGAGGAGTATTGCAGGAGGCAAAAGTTTGCTTTTCTAATGTGGGAAAATCAGAATAAAATTCATCTTTGCAATGGGGCATACTCCATAAATACTTGTTAATATTGAGATGGCCTTTTTCTAATGATTTTCTTGATGAAGCTTTGTCTCCTTTTCCCAACTAGCCCTCAAATAAATCAGTAGGTCATAAATATAGAATCTACACATTGTAAGTGAAAAGATTATCTCTGACACTTCCTGAGTAACACAGTAGAACTGAAGGATTAAGCTGCTCCATGGTTTTTGGGAATATATCACTGCCCTGAATTCAAGCACAGCACGAGCCCTTAGCACAGCGCATAAGCTGTGGCCCAGCTCACAGCTCCATCCTTGTGATGCCTTCCTGGAGGACAAGCACAGGGAGCAGCTGCTTGGGCTTCTCTCTCCCTGCTGGAGCACGGGGTTCCCCCTCACCAACCGAAGAATGGCCTGGGCTGGCATGCAAGGACACGCCATTATGTAAAGGACCATTTCTGGAAAGAGCAGGGAGTCAGAAAGTGTTCCTCCAAGCAGCACAGCTCACCCAGCTGATGCAACACCACCTTTTGCAATGGAAATGAATCTAAAAATTCTTTCTTACCTCTCTGGCAGCAGCTTTTACCCTGATAAGAGCAGCTGTGTGTCACCTGTTATCAAGAGAGTGGTTGCTAGCCGGAAGACCCATGTTACTTCTTTCTGGTTTTAAGTTTTAATTTTCACCTGCAGTGGAGAGATAAAATGAATTCCAGTTTAACTTGACAATCCTGCCTGCACAGGTGTGCTGTAAGAATACCACTGTGGTGTTCAGCTGGGTGAATGTTTTAGATGACTACAGTAATTATCAAAAGTACTGGGTTTAGTTTCCCCCCACTTTAATCTGCATCAGATTTGCCAAATAGTTTCTGCTGGCTCTTTTACCTAGATAAATAAAGCTGGAGGAGGAAACAAAAGGACTTGTGCCTCCTTTGATGCAATACCTGGCACTTGAATAATGCAGAATTTGGGAGTTGTATGGCCAAGACCTTCTTCTTCATGAGATTATTTGAATTGAACTTTTAAATTTCCTATCTAAATTAGTCGCTTAGGTTATATTCTTTCCTGGGGTGAGGTCCCCAATTCCTTCTCCTGATACCGGTGTATTTTGTGCATGTGAGTAAACATCAGGGTGGAGCAGCACCTCTAAGGGCAGGGCACAGGAAAGGGGAGGAGAAGCTCAAGGCCATCACCTTGAAAGTGTCCAGCTGCACACTCCTCTGCCCTCCTCAGACTGGGAAGGGAGGAAAGAGCCAGTGCCTGTTCTTCTCTGCCATCATTATTTCCAGCCCTTTGATCCTTTGGCAGTGGGAAAAAAATTATGAGGACCAGAAGTAAGGAGTTTGTGTCTTAAAGGATGGGCTCTGACTAACCTAATAATTTTTTATGCATTTTATATAGAGGGAAGATGGAAGAGTTATAGCAGGAGAGACTGAGGGAGATTCAGCTCCAAATATCGTGGTCCTTGAGGTTGAAGGATCCCTCCAAATTTAACACAGTTTCTCTCATCTTAGTGAGTGAAGCAGCATAACCACGCAGGTGTTCAGCAGTGGGTACCCCCAGCTCCAAATTTCTGTGAACTGAGTGCTTTGATTCCTCTTGTTCTAGTTACTTCTGAATAAAACAAGCAATTTCCTGTCAGAACTAACAACTTGTTTGAATTGGGACTTCTGCTGGTTTTCTGTTCATGAAAAAAAAATGAAAAAAATATTTTGGGTCAGTCTAAACAAAATGTCCCCTAATTAATAGCAATTAATTTGCATTCCAAAGCTAGTGCAGAAAAAAACCCTAGGATACAAAAGTATACCTAGATGATTTCTGTGTTAGTACCAGCTGTGTCAGTCAAGTTAGGCCATCTGTAACATCTTTGTAACCTGCAATTTCTAAATTCCCATCCAGCTACACCTATGCCACTCCTTTGTTTCCAGTAGCATTAGATGGGATTAACTGAAGAATGAATTAAGCCTCCAAAGTTAATTAAAACGTTGTTGATGATGACCAGGAAGGCATACTTTGCAGCTGTAGGTGGACAGATGTAAGTGCTCAGTATGGGGCAGTTGTGCCCTGGCTTTAAAGCTCTTATCTATGAAAGAAAAATGCCTCTGGTTTCTCGTGGCAGTGTGAGCTAAACACAGAGTGAACTGTAGCTGCTTCAGCTTCTTCCAGAGGCTCCCATCCTCTCTTTCCTCTGGAGACTCCATCTTCTCAGTCTGGTGCTGTTACATCTTTAATAAGATCAATAATCTTTCTTGACTTCAGCAGCATCATGAATTCTGATTAAGCTCCAGGACGGTGGCCGTGTATTAAGAATAACAGGCAAGACAACTTTAGTGTCTCAGTCCATGAAGCATGATAGCTTCTTCCTTAGGCAAACTGATATTGATTTGATTTTGGGTTTTCTCAGCGTGGCCCCTGTAAATAAAGTGCCAGCACACAGTACACTCACTGTTCGACTCCCCTTCCCTGCAGACCAGTTCTTTCTGTGCAAGGCTTACCTTAATTGTTCCATGACTACTGATGTGTTTAATTAAGGCTCACGTGGTTGAGTCTTCGGTGAGAAAATCAGACGTGCTTACAAGAATTAATATAGTAAGAAATCACAAAGGTACAATCAGGAACAAAAAATTGGAATGGTCTCTAGCCCTGCCTTTCAACAAAGCACCGGTGTGTGAGATTCTGCACGTCATTAAAATTCAATTAAGTATTTTGGGGAAAAAAAAAAAGCCTGGCACTGACAGGATACGTCATCTGACCACAGGAAGCTGTGCTGACAAAAATTCATAAAGTGGAAATTGGAAACCCATACTCAGAAGCTTTCCTGGATTAACAGTTTAGTGTCCAAGTATGTAATATATAATTTATGAGAATTCGCTAATGTGATCTAGCCTTGCATATTTTGCAATTTATTATTCTTATTTAGGAAGGAGTGAAGACAAAACTAGTCTTTCTGATTTCTGGGGCCCTTTTTAATCATTTTTAATATATACATCTTGTGGTAATTTTCCAAAGACCTGACTTTGCAAACCCCAATTTTCAGTTCTCACTAGTGGGTTCATTTCAGCTTGATTCTTGGCCACGGTTTTCCTTTTGAAGGTGAATTTTTTCAGGGAATTAGACATCTGGGGCAGGGAATGATGCAATTACACAGAAACGTAGATAGAAGTATATTATTGCTTCACTATTTTTTATGGAAGTGTCATTTAATGGCAATTCTGGAATGACTCCTGTTGTCAGCTTTTGAGATTTCCTGTAGCCAGAAACATCCACAAAAATCCTCTTTCCATATGCTGAATGATTTGTTTTCTATGGTCTTGTATATCCTTTGTGTTCCAAAAGTGGATCTTTTTATTGCTTATGGTTCTTCCGTGGCTACAGTAGTACCTAAGCATCTTGACTTAACAACTTTATGGCTTTTGTGTATTTAAATGCTTTCATTTCTGCTACTTTTTCTGAAATACATTAGAAAAAAATTCTTTGTAAATCTCGTTTTTGTTTTTTAATATCTGCTTTGAGTTGTAAGTATCCACTCCACTAGGAGCCTTGAGAGATACGACGCATGCCAAAAATACCATATTTGGGAGTAAACTTACAGTGGAAAAAGAATAAAAAAATCATTAACATGCTTTATTTGGGAAGGAATCTTAAAAGTGCCTTTTAATAACTGGACAGAGAGGAGAGTGGCCAGAGAGTATTAAAATATTGACTAGGCTAACAGGCAGTACATTACTGTTTAAAAAAATATGCAGGAATGCAAGGAAAAGGAGCAGTCGGTGAGCCCTCTGGTAGCTGCCATGGAAAAGGTGACCATGTCCTTCAGAGCAGTTACCTCTGCAGCTAGATTGGAAAGCAGATATCCACAGCCTTGGGGAATAGCTTGTGGCAGGATAAATATTCCACAAAGACGAGGCTAGGGGAAAATGAATTCAGAAATAGGAAAAATTAAAGTAAATGGAAAAGACCCTGATAAGGAAAAGTCAAAGAATAATCTGTGTGTGGAGAGTAATAGAGGTTTTTTTCTTCCAAGTTATTTCAATCAAGAGGCAAAAACTTCGTCCACTAATTTCTATTTGCATTTTAAAGTAGTTAGACAGCTTGGACTCAAGGTATCTAGAAGAGGACTAACCTGCTTCTGGTCGGTTCAAAGGTGATGTAGAAGGTTATTAAAAACATGTTTGTTAAAAAAGTAAACTTCACTGAAGTTTGTTTTAAAGTTTCCTAAACTGTTGCTCCAAGAACTGTCTGAGATTTCTGTAACTGAAAAACAGAGGAGTGGTGTGGGAAAGCTCAATTTTAGGGTACTTAGTATTATATCTGTAGGTATTTTAATGCTTTATTCTTTTAACAATAATAATAACAACACGACTTCTGTTGGTTGTCTGGGTCTTTCATACAGCATGAAGGAAGAAAAAAAAAAATGTTTAAAAACTTAACTGTACAAGGCTGAGTACTTACCACTACTTTAAAGTGACATTATAAAAAGTGACTCTTGAGCTGGTGGTATTCTCACAGATCCCAGTATGACAACAAGTGGAAAGTTCCAGAAAGGTCTATAACAACACCATGGACAAAGATCAGGATCTAAATCTGACCAGCACACCATTAATTCCAGTGTACTCTTACTTGCAAGAACCTGGTTTGTGGTGTTTGAGTACAACATTGCTTTTTTGTCACCGACTCCTCATGTAAAGACAAAACTGCTTTGTCACTTATACCAAGGTGTAAAATAAAGGAAATTACCCTCTTAGTTTTCTGTAATGATTCCCACATTCTACTCTAGCTCATGCTGCTTTACCCATGCAACTGGAGGATTCCAGTAACCATGGAGATTAGGGATCAATAATGTAATACTATTCGTTTATAAATTATCCATAGCCCAAATATCCTTTTGTAAAAGGGAAATAGGCAAGTGAAATCCAGGCAGCATGCTCATATTATTGTTATTTCCTAAAATCAAATGTGATTATACTCTCTGTGGGTGACTACCTTCCCGTTAATAATGTTATTTTCAAATTGTTCCATACAGTATGGATTAGAGGAGATGACTGTTTACAGAAGAAACATAAAGCTTCTCAATATAGAAGCCACATAAACATGGGAGTCATATAAAGCTGCATATATCAGCGCTAAAAAGTCCAAAAAGTTACATCTGAAGGCTGTATAATAAAAATTGTTTCTTCTTTGGACCAAAACCCTTAGTAGGCACTACCAGACTGTTACATCGCATGGTGTGATCAGGAAAATGTTATAAAAGCATGTGTATCATACACAAAACACAGTTCACATTCCTAATTCTTTTTTCAGTTACAAAATCCCCATCACAAAGCTCCCAAATGGTGGCAATCATAATTAGAAGGTTATCTCAAATAGTGATGGTGAAGAACCTGGAGGAGGTTTTAAAACTTCATGGTTGCTCTTCCTTTTGGATAGCTAAGACATTTTCCAACTAAATATTGTTTATCTTCCTCCTTGCTTTTAAAGAAGCAACTAATCAGTTTTACTGAGAGTATTTTCCACTGGAAAGTCAATAATCATCAAAATTTAAACTCTTCACATGCTTTATTATTCTGATAACTTTCAACTTGTAAGGAAAAGAGTAGTTTGTCATTAAAAATAACTTTAAATGTTTCGGTTTGTTTTCAAAATTACTGTGCCAACAAATAATATTAAAAGTGGAAAAGACATGTTACATTATTTTACAGTTTTAAGTAACATAAGCCCAGAAGTGACCTGCTTTATGTTTCACTCTATGTTGAGTTTGTTTCCTTTCTATTTGGAATAGTAATTTTAAAAAATTGTCCAAAAATGCAACATCTGTCTCCACAACATTTATATGTATAAAAGGCAAAGTATGGAGAAATAAGAGCGATGTCAGAATAATTTGGTATAGTGTTTCATTATATCCAGAGAATGAATTAATGTAGGCAACTAGATAATATTCTTGAATAAAATTATTGTTATCTGATCTGCATCGAGAAGCTAAGAGGATAACTGATTTTATGACAAATCCCACTTTTGTAGCAATTACATAATTATTATGTAATTGCCATAATAAATCCCTGATTTATGATTTCACAAGAACACCTTCAGCATCTTGTGAGCTCGAGCCTGAGCTTGCTGAGCTCTTGCAGTGAATTCCTGTTTGGACATAAGGGATGCGTACATGTCAGCATTTCAGCTCAGGACTTTGTCCCCAGAAAATTCCAACTTACCGTGTTTCCATTTCACTCACAAAGTCATCTTGGACCAGGAAAGCTGGCTTCCCTTTGGGTGAAACTAAACCAGAACATGTCAGGTGGAATCCAGAGGACATTCAGCCCCACAGGGCAAGAGCAACAGCATTCTAGACTAGAAATATGTGTCAGAGTTGGTGTTAAGCCTCCAACCTTGGGTTTTTTACTCTACAGATCCACTCCCCTTGGGCAGAATTACTTGCTGTAATATGGACATGGCTAGTGAGAAGAATTACTACTCTAAATAATAACAAAGTGTGATACCCTGAGTGTCATCTTAAACTGACCTGTATTTAAGAGGATGGCTAGGGCTCTGAATTTTCTGAAAACCTCCCATCCTCCAAGGATGCAACCCTCCTGTATGAATTTCAAAGCCAGCTATTCCATTACTTGCTGCTCCCACTGCACCTTTGCTCCGCAGGGTAAGAGCCTGCCGTTACACCATGTCCACCCAGAGACAGCTTACAAGTTCCCCTAGTGAGCAGCAGATTGATCTGGAGTTTGCTCTGCTGGCTGTCCAGGTGCCCAAAGGCACTGGTCCTGGTGGGATGTGGATGTTTGCCAAGCACCTCTGGCCCAGGAGAGGCACTTCCACCGCGTGTGGAGATTGCTCTGCTCTGCCTGAGGCACGGAGGGAGCTGCAGGGTTGCTGTGGTGAACCCAAGCGTGCAGAACTTGTTTGCCCATGCCATCAGGCTTACTTCATCCCTCACTCTGAGCAACACCTGGAAACATTTGTTTTCTAATGGTATTTGGCTATGAACAGACTGTACTCGAATGATCTTTCTCAGGTTGTTCCTCTTAAAGTTTTTTATAACCAGTTATATAAAGGTTGAATACATATCCTTCTGGTAAAACAGAGGAGGAAGGTGAGGATTTAACCCTGAGGATGAAGAGCCCCTCACTGAAAGCCATCAGACTGCCACTGAGTGTGCACTTTGGGAAGGGATGCTCTGGGGCGCAGGAAGCTGTGTCCTAAGGCCTGGACCTCCGATGGTTCAGGCGGGGATTTGACGAAATGCAGAACAACTCCTCTTCTCGCTGCACACACTCCTTCCAAATGAAGGCAAAGTAGGGAAAAAACAGCAGATGCCACGGCCTTGTCTTGATGTGCACCCAGGATACAACTTGGGTGTGTTTTCTTCGGGAAAGAAGTATGTCTTTCTGATGCCTGAATTAGATGCATAATTACCAGCAATTGTGAAGTGGGAGTCTGTCCATGAGAAGCAGAGTTCAGATCCAGCAGGAGCTTGGAAATGGGACACAGTCATGGGAGCAAAATTTTGTCTTAGTAATCAAAAAAAAGCTTCCTGGTTCCCAGTTGATCTCCTTGCTGCCACTGAGATCGATGATCACTCTGTCTGCAGGATCAGCAGGCCAGCCCAGCGAGGGGCTGCGGGCTCCAATCTGTGGCAGTGCAGCCAGCAATTAGCAGGATGGGCTGGCCTACAAAGCACAGCCTCTGCACTGGCTGCCTTTTTAGGAACCCCAGCCACTTGGCTGAGCTTCTGGGAATGCTCCACATGGAGAATATTCCCCCACAAAGCAGCACAACTCCCATGCTATGCTCAGCATTGTAATATTCACGCTCTTTTAGATTAGAATGAAATGGGTTTAATGGTCTAGATTTAGAAAATAAGGTCAGTCTCAGGACAACATGAATCCAGCTCTTGCCCCAAAATCCATCCCATTGGCTCCAAGTGCCACCCCACCTGGGCTATCAACAGCACTGGGGTTCAGCTGCCCCAGCAGCCTGAGAGTTGAAACCACTATGAAAAAGGCACAGATGACTGTACTGATGAAATTCTCAGATATTTGCTAAGAGCAGAGAAAAGGTGAGATGGAGTTGCCCGAAAATGGAGATGAGATGCAATTGAAGGGCGTGCACTGTTGACTGGAACACACAAGATGCAGACAGACTCCTTGGCAGGCATTGCACACACAAACAGCACATTTTAAAAAAGCATGGAAGGCAGCCACATTTTAATAGACTTTCTCCCTGTCCTTTTTTTAATCTTACTTCAAAGAAGAGGTCAGCACAATTCCTTTTCCCCAAGCCTTGTACTTGGACATATCTAAGCCATTTAGACTAAAAAAAATAAAAAGGAAAATATAGACTACAAAAAGAGTTGGACGTGGTCCTCCACCAAGAGGGATCACTGTTCTTGACCAGATTCTGCCAGCAATTTCATTATGAGGATTTTCTCCACATATGACACTTAAAAAAGTCAACCATGGGGAAAGGGATAGAGAAGGGGAATGAAGAGAAAGCAGCTATGAAAATAAAACATTATTTGGTGCTTGCTAGAGAATGAATCCGTCTTTAAATGACAAGAAAAAGATAGTAATGTGTTTTCACATTAAGTCAGTATTGACTTTTTAAAAAGCTTTAAAACATACAACCAGGTTTTGTAGTTAAGATGGGAAAATATTTTAAATTGGAAATGTGAATTTAATCCCCTCAAATACAAATTATTTAAATACTTAACCTGATTGCTGCCAACTGCAATTTCCTATAATAAGGAATTATGAGGATAGAGTGCAGTTCTTAAAGGCACATGGTTCACATGGAATGAGCAAAGATTCAGGTCTGTATAAATAGCAAGCAAAGATTCTGCAGCTTTGTCTGTGTAAATAGTCCCTTTGCCCCTTCACACAAATTACAACTGGGAAAATTTCAAGTAATATTTTTTATGTGGCATTAAAAAAAAAAAAAAAGAGTCTTGTATTTTTTTCATGTGGACTGTCTGGTAACTGTTATTAAAAGAAGATATGGCAAAACAACAAAAGTTTTCAGCCCGTAGAGCCATATGAGGCCTCTGACATCTGAAATGAAGTATATACAAACATTCTTCTGGAGAAACTGAGGACTAGTCTCACTCAATGTGGAATTCACTCTTTGTGAACAATCACCTTGTATATCTATCCATACCTACATATATAGACACATATGTAACATATATCCACATTCTTTTTATATATATGTACCCTTGACATGAATTTTGCTATGATCTTTAGGACAAATTCTGTTCTTAGTTATGATGGTGTAAAACACAACTTTGCTGAAATACAAGTTCATATAAAATCTCTTTTCCCTTCTAGAACTGCTTTTTTTGTCTGTGCATAAAATATCACTGTGCTGAGGGCAAGATGTAGGCACCAACTGGCAACTGAGCAGTTATGTGAACCCACAAGGCTGTTTTTTCACACATTTGGAGGAAGCAGCAGATTGAAAAACTCTGATTGCTGGCCTACAACTAAGCAGTATGTTCTGAAATCCACCTCAATCCATTTTAGGATGTGGTCATTATAAATTAACTTCCTCTACATTTCCCTTCTCTGAACTGCAGTTCAATTCATGAGTAAAACTGTATCTACAGAATTAAGTTTTATTTTTATCTGACTTTTTCCTTAAATGCTGCATATTCTAATTTCCTCCTCCTCCGTCCTCCACGGCTGGCAACAGACCAGCTCTTTCATTATATTTGCAGCAAAGAAACAGCGCACTGAATCTTCCCCAGACCACATCATCAGGTCTTAAACACTTTGAACAAATCAAAATACTTATTTAAAAGTAAATTAATTCCCATTTATAATACAGCCCTCCACTGCTAGTGACAGTTCTGATCTCTGCAGACATAATTCACAGGGAGAGAAGAAGGACAAAAAAAGCTGAGACAGATAACTTTGTCCTGTTCCAGGCATACTGCTGGAGCTGTCTCTGGCAGCAGCTGGCTCCCTGCATAGACAGCCAAAGGAAGAGAGGACAAGCCAGAGGGTTATTCTCATCCTAATTGTGGACAAAGAGCTCCTCTCTCTCGTCCCTCCTCCCAGCAGATGGAAACTAGGATGACTGGGATTGTGTTTAAGCACATCAGCATGGAGGAAGCAGAGAAGAGAGAAGATCTGTGTCTGACAAATTCCCTGCTCAGATTTCTCAGATTTTTCTGGCCTGGCCTGAGCCAGCACACCATCAGGCACTTAGGAAAGAAAGGCACCTATAAGGCCAGGTTGGATGTATCTGGGACAAAAGGCTCAAGGGAAGAAATCCTCAGATAAGAATCATTCCTCTTTGTTCACCTCAAATTTCATCATCTTAATAATGTAATAAACACCGTGGAAGAGGCTTTCTCTAGGCCAGAGGAGTTTTATGATCAATAGATACATACAAGGGGAAAAGGTGAATAGAGCAAGCCAAGCGTGACTTTGTTACTGTGTTCTCAAAAGCATTTCTGTCAGCTATTGCAAATTAGACCCTGATACTTTTAAATATAAGAGCAGACTGCCAAATTGTCACCTCTTTTTACCTCTTTTTTTTTTTTTTTCCTCCCTGATCAAAAGTTTAGGATATTCTAATTTCCAATGTCACCAGTGCTCTACACTAAATCTCACTGTGGGGATGCCTTTTCTCCTCTTCTATTGCCCTGGCAATGCCTACACTGATCCAGTTTGCTGAGATTGCTCTGTACACATTGCCTGTTTTGATACCAATTTCAGTGAAAATCCTAAAAGAGACAAATTACTGGGTCATGATCTCCAGACTACAGTAATATTATCTGAAGTGATCTCTGGGCTACAGTGATAAATCAGAAATGGATGATGTTTCAAATGTTTTCAGCGTTATCTCCATCGTTTCTTTGGGGGAGCAGAATATGAGTTTGTGCACAAGCCAGAATAACTCTTTGAAGTAAGATGAGGCAGAAGGTGCCAGAAAGCCCTTGTTCTGTTAATTGCAATTTATCTAAAACCAGAATAACCTATTTGAACATTTCCAAGTAAGATTTTATCCTTCAGTTGAATTACCTCATCTGTTTAAGAAGGGTGCAGTAGGTAATTTTTATTCTTCCCAAGAATATAGGAGAAAATAATCTTCATACAGCTAAATTGCTGTTGCCAGGGACACACTGAGAACACTTTTCTTGCTCTGTGCCATGAAGACTATTAAACCCAACCTAATACCAAAAACTAATGTTTTGAGACACTGTGCATGTAGTCTTATAAAAAGCCAGAGATTTCCATTGCTACAGGAGATCTTTGCAAAGCAAGTCTTATCTGTCTTCTTTTTGATATCTCTGGTGAACAGACCAGTCTTGGGATGACTTCCTATTCTAGCAGATAGCCTTTAGCATCATGTCTGAAATCAACCCTTCTGGTTTAGGCAGGGTGAAATGGCACAGGCAAACTGCTAAGACTGGCAGATCACCACAAGATGAATTTGCTCGGTTTAAAAAAGGCCAAATTGTTTTCCAAGAAGACAGTGTTCGACTTCAGCAGCACCTCTCGTGCTTAGAGGAGCTGTGTCAGGTATCTGTGATCACATGGCTGGTCATGTAGGAGACAGGAGTGGGAGTTGGTCAGGTCTGCACTGCTTTTGCCCGCAGGGTATCTATGTACAACATCCTTTTCTTCAAGGTCTACCACCCTGGAGATGTCTGTCCATCAGGATATGCTCCATGCTGGAAATCAGCTGTCAGTCCCAGTTGGAGCAGAATATCTCCCAGAGAGTGACGTTTCTAAAACAGGGCGCAGCTTGCTTTCTTTCTGACAGCCATCAGAGGTGCTGGTGAAGTCTCTGAGTTTGAGAAGACTCAGAAGTCTTAACTATGAAGGTGAACATGTTTCTTTTGGACAAAACCTGGAAAATGGCTTTATTCCTATAGTTTCTCTTAGATTTGTACAAATCAATAGCTATAACAACAGTGCTACACAAAATTTCTTATGGGAATAACTGCAACATGAAATAATTCAGCCAGCTAGCCTCTAAGTAAACAAAAATATGTCAGCCATCTTCATTCATTCACTCACTCAATTTCTTACAGCTGTCCTAGGATTAAAATTTGTCTTCAATGTATGATATTAGGATTCATTAAGATGAATCTTAATACTGACTTGTGCTGTAAAGCATTTGAGAGATCTACAGCAAAACACTACAATTCCATTTCTCAATCAATGGTCTCTTAATTGATGCCATTTAATAACAGGATGGCAACCTCTAGTTTTGAAGCAGTTATTTTAACTTGATCATTGGGTAGGTGCATGTACTATTTACTACATCTGGTAAAAAGGAAGTTTTAAACTCCTCTTTTAAACCAGTATCAATTGCCATTACAACACCTTCCTACTCTGCCCCCAAAACAGATGTTAAAGTACAACATGAATTGAAATACTATTGAAAGATAGGGAACATTAACCCCATGTGTCCATTTTTAGCCATAATTGTACTATGATTAATATGTAATACCTGCAAGTACTGTACTATTACTTGAAATAAAATTTGGCAGTCCTTTCTGGGATAAATTTAATGCATATGTTCTATTCCACCCTGACAAATAGAGGGAGAAGTGTAAATGTTTTTTATTAGAGAGACAGCTGAAGGAGAACTAGCCAAACTACAGAAGACATAAAAGTCAAATAATAACAACAAAAAGATCCTTTGAATAAATTGATAAGACAAATATTAAGTCTTCTACATAAGCCCTATCTAAACATACCACAGACAAACTCAGAGGAATCTAAAAGAACAAAATTCAGGAATCTAAAAGCATCTCTAAGAGCAGAATAAAGCAAGCAGATGCACCAGTAGTTTTTAAAAAACTGCTAAAAATGAAATTACACTACAGCTCACACTATGTCACACTGTGCTTCATTTTCTTAAGGAAAACAGACAAATAGCAGAACTCTTCAAAAAAAGGCTGACACAAGGTCAGATTAAAGTTCTACTAGTATCAGTTGCTATAAATAAGTAATTCCCATCTCTCTGTGATGGGCTACTCCACCTGGGGCTTTGTTTTCTGAGCCCATCTGCTTCATTTCCAGTGAGATTTAGATGGATGCTCAAAGCTGACCTCCCAGAACACTTACATGAACATTTGGATGTGAGAGGCTACTCTAACTGTAATACTGATAGCCACAAAGAGTTGGATGAAGGATGTTTATAATCAAGGCTCATCTTTTTTTTTGTTTGCTTGTGAGCAGTTTCTTTCATGCTCTATTATTGAAGTACATGTGTCAACTGACTTGAGAGGACAGCCTTGTAAATTAGATCTTTGATCTCAAGAGTTTATTTTATCTTTGCAGCAAGGAAAAGAGAATTGAATTGGCTAGCAGAACTAAGCCTTCTCTTGTCTCTGCTCTACAGCTGCTGCATCCTTCTGGGATCACCATACCTTCCACTTCCATCACTAGATACTCTCTTTTGCTACAGAATTAAAAAAAAAAAAAAAAAAAGGTTTCTCCAACATCTCATCATAACCTGCTGAAAGCTTTACAACTTCTGGTTCATTTTATGAACCATAGAGCCAGACTTTTCCTTCTGTAGAAGGGAGAAAACACTCAGCTGTGATACAACAAAGCTCTTTGAGCTATTCTGATACTGCATCAGAAAGTAAACTTTAATTGAATATTCACTGACTGTTTTTTGGAGTAAAACACAATTTAGAAAGAATACTGCATGGAAGGCTGCAGACTAAAAAGAAGTATCTGTTCCAAAATGTTCAAATGAGTACGTGATCCACTGTTAATCTCCCATTATTTATGTTAATGTACAAAGGCATTAGGCACTATTGTGCTGTCTACATGTTCACAAAAAGAACTATGGTACATGATACTGATTTATGTCCTGATTCAGATCACCAGTATGATAGTGTCATCATATTCTTACCACCTGCACTTCATTCAGTTTCCATGGCTGTGATTCAGGCAGAACAGCTAAGAAAGGCTCTGTGGGAACTCATGTCTCAGAAGGACATTGAAAAGGAGAGGCAGTAGTTCTCTAGAAGACTCAAAGTACATAAGTAACTACTGGTAAAGAAAGAACACGGTTTCAATGGAGTATATAAGGAGTTAAAAATCTTTTCTTAGTTTAAGGAATTTGACATATTGATGGGAATAAGTCAGGCCTAACATACATGCTTTCTAATTTTGTGAGCTCGTTACAGAAAGTCAGGCTTAATGTTGATTAAAAGTTGCAGCACAGCAGGGTAGGCTGAATGAACTCGGCTTGGCTTACTAAACCTTTGTCTTCCTACAGCACCAAACAGGAGTCTACCCTTGGAATTTAAGGAGGATATTCTGCCTCTTTGTTGTTGTACAGTCTCTGGCTTCAAAAAGAAATCTGGTTAATCTGGAATTGCCCTGTCATCAGCGGAAGAGTTGCAGTTACTCAGGAAGGGAAGGAGTAACCCCTAGGAGTTGCACTTCTGGTTCCTCTCCCTAGTCACTAGGCTGAGCAGAGAAAACCCACAGCAAGAAGAATTATCATGTCATAACAAAAGGGTGGTTGTGGGGAGGAAGGCAGTTTCTCAAGCTCCAGTTTTACGCTATTGTTCAGAACAACCCGCTCATCCTGCCCAGGAGGCTGCTTTAGTGCTTTTGTGAACGTAACAGGTTCTCCAGCTAAAAATGCAATAAATTGTGTGCTATTTTGAGATACTGTAATTGCCATGGTGAATATGCTCTTTGCATTTCTCCTTTAGGTGCTTTAGGGCGAAACCCTCTCCTCTGTGAACACGCATGTTTGCTGACTGTCATATCAGGGTTTGGATCACACTTGAGAGAAACAGCAGAAACTGGATCTTTAACCACTACCTCAACCTGCTGGACACAACACTGCCTGGTTCCATTTCTGACTGTCCCCAGGGAGCTCTCTGTAGCGACCATCTCCCAGTCAGCCTTCTGTCAGGCTGCTTGGGATGCAGTTGTTCTTTGATTTACCTTTGAACACGTGCCATAAGGCATCAGTCCAATTTTAGGGACGATCTAAAGCACGGGAGAGGTCTGAGCCTCAGCTTTTGTTAAAGGTGGAGCAGTCAGGAGACACATTCCCAATACCCTTGCTCATTAGTGGTACTTTGCTGGGTGTAAATTTTACCCTTAACAGGAGATGATTAAGGACGAAGACCAAATGTTTAAACCCTACTGTCCACATTTCTCATCATGGTGAATACACCTCCTCCCTACTCTCCTTTGCTGCTCCTTTCCTTTTGAAAGGACACCTGTGAGAGCAACAGCACTCAAATTTGACACAATGTAATTATTTTAGATAAATTATCTAACTTGCAAAAAATTACATGCCAAGTCAGCTAGCAAAGAAAGAACCAGTATTGTGAGTTTGTCTGGTCTTCAACAGTGCTTTACACCTCTGCTTCTAGACCAGCTGAGCTGCAGAAACATTTCAGATTCAAAATGGACAGCTTGAATGGAAACATGCTGTTTGTAGTGATCAATTTTTTAACCGCTGGATATAAAATAATCATTAAAATTAATTTAGTGCTTTGGATATGTGTTAACTAAAAACCTAGGAAAACAAAACAGTTCTGAAGAACTTCATAAAATTAATTCTTCCTTCTAGAAGACCTGAGTACTTCCCAGTTCCCAGCCACACCATTCTCCAAGCAGTGTCATGGATGGAACCTAAACCACTGCAAGTCACCAACATAGCACACAGAATCCATCAGATGAGAGTGATGTATTTTATTAGAAGAGCAGTAATTTTTAAATGACACTGGAAAGATTTTCAAACTGAATTTCCAAGTTCAAGTTCCCATGAAAGCTGAATGGTTAGAGCTGTAGTAAACAATACAAGTGAAACCACATAATAACTCTCACATATAGAAAATAACTCATTATTACTTGGCTTCTTTTTACTGGAGTGCAGCACAGATACTCCCCTTGAAAACAACAACTTCAAAACATTCAAGAACCTAGCTGTCAAAAATATTAAATATGCACATTTAAAAAAATCTAAACCATTGAATATTTAACAACCTAAGACATATTCACAATGTAATTTCTTCATCATTTTACAGTATTTATCTCAAATACTGTAAGAGGATCTAAGTCTGAAAACATATGTACTTTAAGCTACCACAAGAGTGTAAGAACATAAAAATATAGGAAAATATCCATCAACATTTAGCACAATACATATATTGCACCCCAAGAGAGAAAACAAGTGTGTGCCACAGATCATTATTCATCACTAATCATGATGTGACATGAGAGAGCTGTTGCTGGTGGAACAGCAGCTCTGGTCTTCGTTGGTAAAAACATGCTCAAAGCCTGTGAGTGGGGACACAGTTGTCTGTGAGAACGTGTGTTTAGGTATTTAGCAGTTTAATTTGGTTGGATAAAAAACAATGTAATGTTTTCCTGTTGTTAAACATTGCCATCTGTACCTCTGGCACACAAATTAAAAAAAGAAGGGTGTGACCATTAAAAGTACGTGTCCTGAGATTTCCTTCTTCAGGGGGCAAAGAGGTTAAAATGGAAAAGCTGATCTGTATATAAATCAGGAACACATGTGGTAATGAGAACAAACAGCAGCCAACAGGCAGGCGGGGACAACTTCTCCAGGCAGGCACAAAATGAGACAGACAAAATACCATCTACTGGAAAAGGGAAGGAAGCAACTGATTTTCACTTTGAAATTGGAAAGTTTAACCAATTCTATTAAGTCTTAATGATTACTTAAGGGCCTGTAATTAACTCTGAGTTTTAAAACATAGTTTCACAGAAAAGCTCTTTGTCCAGTAGTGCAGAGCAGCATTGCTTTAGCATTAATATTGGTTTCTATCTGTACAAAATCAAGAGATGATCTTAATATGTGTAACAGGATCTATGTGTTTTGTAACTAATTGAAATAACAAAACAGTTGAGACATAGACTTCCTCTTAAAGTCATGAAACGTTTGTGTCTGCAGCCTACCTACTGGAAGTAGATACCAGCAGCCAGTCTCCTACTGAGGCTGAAACACTTTTGCTTGATTTCTTTGGAAATAAATGGAATATTGAACGTGCTAAGTTATAGTTCACTTAAAGCTAAGAAATAGATCACAGTTGTGAATAATAATCCATTTGACATACCAGCGGCAGGCCCCCAAAATATTAAGTCAATTAAAGTAAGTCTTTATCTTCACTTTAAGACTCGTTCCTTGACAGAGGCAGAAAGAACAAAGGGAACATTACGGATCACAAAGCACTGAATTTTCAAGCGTAAAGTCATACCAAAATCTTGATAAATTATCACTGATGTCGTGGGTGAGCAGTCGGTCAGGAACGTCGCTGTGGGTGCCCTGCACTGCTAACACATGTGGTGCGAGGGCAAAGGGGACGTCGCTCAGGAGGTCTGACATGAAAGGGCTGCTTTCCAAAGTCTGGCTCCTTTGATTTCCCATCTCTGTGCTTGATACAGTCAACTGTGACCGGTGCCCTGTATTTATCTAAAGAGAACAGAAGAACAGAAATTTACACACTACCAATCAGGCAGCTATGGCTTTGTACTTACAACCACAAGGACCTACTAATAAAGGGAAACAAAAAAACCCCACCAAATAAATAAAAGCAGTTTCAGAGTTCAGTTTAGGTAGATCTAAAATAGCAGTTTTTAATATATGTTGGTATAATTCTTTGGCTCAGGTCAACCAGAATTAAGGCTAAAACAAAAATAAGACTCTTTGTAATGATTACTGAGATCACAGAAACAGAATATGTTGAGTGGGAAGGGAAATTAGGATCACTGAGTCCGACTCCTGGCTCAGCCCAGAAGACCCCAAGAGTCACACCATGTGCCTGAGAGTGTTGTACAAACACTTCTTGAACTCAGACCAGGCTACCCAGCATTACTCTGCATTTATGAAACCTATACGGCTCGTAGGACCTTTTTGTCATTGTGTTCCATCTTGTTTAGGGGAAACTTCACACAATTCCTTTCATAAACTGATGAAGCTCCATCTTCTGTTTCCCCCCTGCCTTTCCAGAAGTTGTCCAAGAAAAGCATGACTCTCATAATTAAGAACTGTCCTATCCCAGTTAGTTCAAAGGATTAATGATGTTGCTTTCCAGTGTGAAATAGAATTGCATGACTGGCTGGTAAGTTCTATTATATAGGGAAATATATGCAGCACCAAATATGTTCTTTATACAAAAACACAGTTAAAACTTAAAAAAACCACTAAGAACCCAAGAACAAAAACAAACAAGGAAATAAAAAAACTTGCCATACAGAAGAAGTCAACACAATTTAGAGAATAATGTTGGACCCAAGAAACTTGCAAGCTTTGCTCCTGACCGACCAATATGACCTTATTATGTCATAGTGTTTATCCTGATACTTTTGCCATTTTAAGAACAAAGAAAATACAATTTACTCTGCCTCTAGAAATCAAATGTAATTTGTTTTACTATTTATAGCAATAAAATCCTATAAAAACTGATACCTCTCATTAGGCACCCATAATGATGTTCCTGATAACAGGCTCTGAGTAACCTGGTCTAGTGGAAGGTGTCCCTGGCAATGGCAAGGGAGTTGGAAGGAGATTATCTTTAAGGTTCATTCCAACCCAAACCACTCAGTGATTCTGTGATCTCTAGGAGTGAGATGTTTGTTATAAGGATTTCTACTTTGTATCAGCACACGTACAGAAATATTCAGTAACGTGTTCGAAAGTGCTTAACAAGTCATGTCAGAGCCATGAACACAGACAGGAATTTCTCACTTTGATGAAGTCCTGACTTCTTCCTTTCAACCTCCTATATTCAACATGCAGCCAGAAAACTCCAAAGCTTACACAGCTACTGGGGAATGAAGAGCACTGAAAGCTTTAAACACTAATTTGGCATTTACCTGATCCTGAGAGTGGAATGGGTCCAGTGATATGCAGGCTGCTCGCATCCCTGATTTTTAGGGGTGTTGTGCTGCTCAAGATCTGACCTGTGCTGAAGTTGAATATCACAGATCATGGCTGTCCAGAGAACCTGAGGGTGTTGCTGTCTGACAGAAGAACAGTTTGGGGGGTGGGTGCTTTTTTTTCTTGCCCAGAGCATTTAGCCAGGGAAAAGACAGTCCATCTTCTTCCCAAAGAAAGGACTTGCTAGTCACTCCTTACACAACCCAACATTTCATCTGGTAGGACAGATAAACCAAGGCTAAACCTTCTATTAACCTGCCAACAATGAGTCAACAACGACACAGAAAAATCTTGCCAGTCTGTGTCACAACCAGCACTCGTCTTGGGTGGTGCAGGACGCTCCTGTGGTCCTCCCCAGCCTGCTGGGACACAAGGGTTAGTGGTGCTGCCCGCTCTGAAAGGGGCCCTCACTTGGAAGCTTTTGTTCATAATCACGATGATTTGAAACCCAAGGCTGAAGATAAACTTCCCAAGATCTGTTACTATCATGTTACAGGATAATAATGTAAAATTTCTGAAGGTTAAGTAGTTTATTAAAAAGAATGACTGATACATACAGCTACTAATCTTACTGGTTATGATCAAATACACAAGAGGAACAATATTCTCCATGCTACTGTATTACTGGTATGTCTGTTACTACAGAATTCCTACAGCTACACTTTACAGATATTTCTTTTTATTTTCCCTGGCTTTCCTTTTCTCAGTTCTCCATTTTTAGATGTAGTTACCTGCTCTTCAGAAAGCTACATGCAACAGCAGAGGCAAGAGCTGATAGAGAAGATTTCTTTTGGATTTCCTTACTGGTTCTGGTACCATTAGAGGACAGGGAAAATAGGAAAGCCAGCAGAAAAGTCAGGAAGATAGCCTGTGTGGTCCTCCTATGCCAGCTTTCCAAGCTGTGAGCAAAAAACCATAGGCAATAGTACTGTAAGTGTGTAAGTTCAGGAAAAACACTAAAACCTCTTGTACTTTTCTAATTAGCATAGTTATCTCCAAGACGAAGATCATCAGCTCTTACTTTAAGAGTATTAGCTTCTATGGCTGCTCATTGCTAACACTTTGAGAGAAGTCTTCCTTCTTGCCAGGGCCCAAGGTATGCATCAGAGAAAAAGCCATAAACGTTTCCTGGTACAGACATATTCTCTTGCTAAGAACACTGCCAAACAGACAGAACATTTATTTATGCTAATATTTATCTGAAAGAATGTCCCACAACACTTCAGGTGAGTCCTTGTATTTGTTGCTGCTGTAAACTTAAAAACTTCTCTTAATTTCTACTCTGTATGAATTTATTACATTCCCTCTTGAAAGAAATAACTTGTGGATCATTTATTGAGGTGCTGGTATTTGCTTTCTTTCATCCTTCCCATATTCTGAAGGGAAGCCAGAAAGCCCCAGCTGAAAAACTGAGTTACATCTAGGAATCAATTAAACTAGATCTTCAATGACCTTTCTGCCTCCCTCTCCTCCCACATCTCAGAGAATAAAGATCCCTCACTCATTGTCCTATTTCCATCATTCAGATGATAATCAGAAATCCCTAGAATCTAATGTTTATTTTGATTGGCAAATTATACTTTTATGAACACCTGTTTATATCTTAATTGTCCCCCAAGCTGGATGAACAGAATTTACAATGCAAATTAGACCATCACATGGCAAAACTAACTTCAAAGAGGGAAAAAAAAAAGTCAGAGCGAGAACAAAGCATCTTGGACCTTTTTTCCTCCATAAACCTTACGTTTGTTAGACTGGTGCTAAATGGGCAGACCCAGAAATTAAAACCCTTTCTGTACACAGCAGATACCATGTACTGACAGCAATGGAGTAAGGACCAGCTTTGCTAAATCCCAAGTCCCACTCCATAGTTGAAAGCAAGGGTGCAGTAAGGAAGGATGAATTACGTTAGAATTATTTTACTGTGAAAGCATTATTTTACCAAACTCAATCTCTGCATACTGTCAGTGAGGTTCTTAACAGTCTTAATAGGTTATGATACTATTTGAATAGTCAAAACAGTATCATAAAGAAAGCCTGAAATGGCTGACATAAACATAGTACTGGTAAGTCAGAAACAAAGTAAAGTGCCAGGTCAGTTTAACAAATGCCATGATCTTATCTTAATTCCAGTGGTCTTTGGGTCTCAGTTTACTCAACCCCTCACGAGAAGGTCTTGGGCCTAATATGACAACATCAGTTCTCAACATAAATGGAAAAGGAGTCTAGATTTTCTATTTCAGTTTCACATTTAATCCACTACTGTCTCTCCCATGAAAACAGTTATTTTTGATTACCTTAAAAAGTTCACATTCACTTTTTCATTTATAACAAGTCACAATTTATATTACTTATCTACATGAAGAAAAAAGTTCCTGTCCTGAAGAATTCAGGTAACAAGAAGTAATTTTTCAGTTCTGCCTAGAGCAGTCACCACAGGCAGTCGTTGCCCTTTGCTATGCAGAGCTGTTTCTGAGCATTCCTGCAGCGATATTTAGATGTTGTCCTGCGCAAGACTCCATGAAACTAGACATGTTTCTGTGCTTCCAAAACCTGAAGATAGCCTTTAAATGGGCTAAGATGTATTTCATTCATATGCTGGAGAACCCACATGAGTGAAAAGGCCTTGCTGAGGCCAACCTCCCCAGCAGGCTTTCAGGTAATGTGATGAAGAAATGAAGAACTGGACACACTGGTAGAGAACAAACATCAGTCACCCTGTTGGTGCCGAGGTCGCCCGCACTGCTTCCAGTGCAAACACCAGCACAAAATTATGTGATGCAACTGGGGTCAAGGTTATGAAATGGCTTATGCTTTATGCATGCATTCTTCAGGCATATATAGAACTGCAAGTCCTAGAGAATTTGATATTGCACATTAGTCACACTGGTTTCTACTTAAATGCCTAACTTACTTAGCCAGAATACAATCCATTCAGAGCATATTATCTGGACATTAGCTAAACTAAGCACTGCCAAATGCTATGACACACAATCCTGTTATGAGAAATATTAATTGAATGGACCAAGTCACTGATTTACATTTCACCATACACCAAAGAGTCAAAAAGTTAGTAAAAATTACATAAGGTATGGCAATAAAATTTAATTTGAATAAGCAAGGTGTCTTCTGTATTCTTGGTTTGGAATCCAAAAGAACAGGGAGAAAAGAAACACTATGTAAATATATATATACATATATATAGTAGCTGGCCACCAGATACTAATTGTGCTCTGAAAACAATGTTATTTTGAAACTAACAAAGTATAAAACTACCCTCTAAAGTAAATGATTCCTTTTTTCCCTCTGTTAAGAGATGTTTCTCAGCTGTTTTTAAAAACAACTTATTTGCTGCATGTCTTTGTATTAACCAGAAAGTTCGCCGAGAGCCTCATAAGGACGAAAAAAATGCACATTTTACAACATCGTGAGAAGGTGGATTTACAGTGCTCTGAAGGAGTATCACAGATTAGTGCCAGCATTATTATCATCCAAACCCTTGAACAAGGTTTTCTATGAAAAGTGATTAATTTAAAAAAATGTACACTTTCTGTAAAAAAAGAGGTTTTCTCCAGAAATAGATCTATTTTTCTTTTAAAAACCGCCTTGAGAAATAAACAGTAGCATCAGTCTTACAGAATATTTAGTAAATATCCAGCAATATAATACTTTTGACCTGCTATGTCACTGGTGGTAAAGTATTATCATTATTTCAGGCAACTTCGTGGTATTACCGGACACTGTGAATCATAAGGTATCTAGAATTTATGTAGAACTATGCAGTAATTACTGATGTATCTAGAAATGGAAATTGTCATATGGGATTGTTCCTCCAATGTCTTTTGTTTGATGCTTTAGGGTACTCACTGGACCTCCTTAGAAAATGTGTGGGAATTCTGGAATGAGTATCTCCATTGATGACATCAACTCACTTTTCAAATAAAAATGGTAATGGCAAAGACGAACAGAGGAGGAAAGAAAAATTAGTCGCAAAGTTTGCATTCAAAAATTTAACCTAGGAGAAGAGAATCAAAGAATCAATTAGGTTGGAAAAGACTTCTGGGATCACTGAGTCCAACCTACCACCGAACACCACCTTGCCAACCAGACCATAGCACTGATTGCCACATCCAGGCTTTCCTTAAACACTTCCAGGGATCATGACTCCATCACCCTCCTGGGCAGTCCATTCCAATTTTAACAACCCTTTATGTGAAGAAATTCCTTCGGATGTCCAAAATGCCTTCTGATGCCTATACAGGATCAGTAAAACCTTGCTGGTGGTGGGGAAAGTGCACAACATGATGGTTTCAAGTACCACAAAACCTCCAACTCAAAACCTTAACAAACCCCCCCCCCCAACACACCAGTAAGTATGTGACCCACATCCTTACAGAACTAGAAGGAACAAACCCACCTGGACAAGCACAATACAGATGCCCTGTGGTGTCAGAAAACCACATGTGAATAATGAGAGCCGCTATTCTTTCAAGGTTCACTCAAAATTTCAATCAGCCCTCCCCTCCAGAGACTCAAGAGAAAAGCTATTTCTAGCTGGGAGAGCAAAATTAGATGGAAGAAGTGCTGGAGACTTTGCAGGAAGCTTGTTGCTATACCCAGATTTATTCTGGTTGCTTGCTTGCTTTCTTAGCAGAAATGGAGTGTCTGGGATTGTAGCAGTGGCCAAGGATTGGTGTTCTCAGGGGTTGCAGTAGTGCAGATCTACAGGCTGAAAGGTTTGGGTTAACACTGAGTCCTTGGAGAGGCTTTTAAAAGCAAGAATGGTTCTCAGTGGAAATCAGCTTTCCCATTTGCTTTGGGCTCTTGTTTACAAGCTTCTTATGGCTCTTACAGCAGTAATTTGTCTTTCTTAAAGACCTCCTGCTACCTGTACAAGTTTATCAATATTGCTATTCAGAGTAAAATAGAACCAATTTTTAAAATAAGAGTTTAAAATTTTTTTACTATTTTTTACATAATTTTAGGTATTATTCTTTCACCTCTAAAGCATGCTTTTCAGCTGTTTCTTAAATAGAATGGAATCAAGGTCAGGTTAGTGTCCCTGAAATCTTAAATTTCTAAATTCTAAAGAATTCTGAAGAAACAATGAAAAGAGGTTCTGACATTGTATAGTTTTTCTTTATTACAGCAAAGCTCTTCATGGAGTATCTTGGCCTGCAAATAAAATCAGGGAAATCTTTGCTGAACCACAGTATCAATACTGATGTACATTTCTGAATCCTTAGTGGCATTAAAGCAATTGGAAAAGTGTAATTACTAGAACAATTCTAGAGTGTAAATGCAGAATAAACTTGCTGCAACTAGATGTGATTCTTGCCCTCTTAAACGGCCATAAAACTGTTAATCTCTGCAGAGGAGAAGAACTGCAAGGTTGCCATTTGAACTCTGGATACTCTGAATGTTCCACAGTTCAAGTGTGTTAATTTTCAAAAAATTTACACTCTCTGTAAAAAAGAGGCTTTTTTTTCCAAAAACAGACCTAATTTTCTTAATTATCCTAGTAAATACGAGAGATACCTGTGAGTTTTGTTTATGAGACACTTACAGAATGTAGTTCTACCCTGAAAAATATTCTAAGGTACCACAAAAGACTCCAAATCTAGTGTCTAAACCAACTACCTCGTTTTGTCATCCTAAAAGAAAAAAACTGATTTTCTTCATTACCAGCTTTGCAAACTCAAACCACTACAAGATGAAGATGTTTTTGCTCAATCCCCTACAACAATCCATCAGAGGAAATATTTTGAGGGGGGTTAGCAATAAATTTAGCAAATACATTTAATATAACCGAAATTGTATAATGATATTTTTACTTCTAATTCCTACTTTTATTCCTTTATTCCTGACTCCTATTATTTATTTCATTCAGTAATTGTTTCAAGACAGAGAATCAAAACATCTCAAATGTGGGCTTCTGTAATGAGAAACTAGAAGATGCAACATGAAAAGGGGTAAGATGCAACATGAAAAGAAGTCTGCAAACCTAAATGAAAGCAGAAATAAGAAGGAAGCAGAAAATGTTCTAAAGCTTTATTAAAAATTATAAGGCTTAATTTCCTACCATTAAGTAAAGTAATTATGCTCTTATCTTTCCTTCTCTCCCAACCAATTTCACCACTGTTGGGTGTGATAACTGAAGACCTGTATCAACACTTACACCCCTCAACAGCAGGGTTCCTTTCCTTGCTGCCTCCCTGCTCCTTTCTGGAGGCCCCTGAGTTTTAGGGCATCATCTTTACAGTGCAGTCCCTTCTGCAACACGATTATTGTGATAAAAATTATCTTAGAAGAAAGGCAAGGGGTGTGGGTTCAACAAGGAACATTATATCTAGACCCTCTGTTCCTTCAAAGTACTGTGCAAGCTATTCATAGCATGGACCTCAACATAATAAGCAACATGAACAGCATTTAGCATGTTGTGTTTCTGCCACTGCTAGGTAAATGGTACTAACTAGGCCAGATTTTTTTTCCCCTTTTTTTCTGTAGCATGTATGCTGGAAGATTAAAAAGTTAATGAAAATTACTACAGTAAGGGAAGTGCAAGCCAGAAGAACTGTAATTGAAAATGCACACAGCTCTAGACATCCAGCACTGCATTCCACAACCACAAATCAGAAGTGAAGGACAAGTCAATATATTGCAAAATGAACAGGCAAGTCTGATAAATGCTGATAATGGATTTGTTTTGTAACTTCAGTATCATCCAGAAGCACAAAGCATTTACATTTTTTTTGCTGCTACCTTTGCTACCTTCATTCATGATGTAATGCAAAACTCAGATAACTGACTTCAAACATAGCCAGAGAATATACTAGGACATTAATTTAATATAAAACTTTAACAGCAAAATTAAAATTAAAAAAAAAAATTAAAAATTGAAAAACAGTATTTAAATAATCTGTTTCAATTTAGCAGCTACATTGTTCAATGTACTTAGTGACAATAAGATATGGAATTTCAAGCAAAAAAATATCCTAAAGACTTCTAGGAGGTTGATCTCCTGAACAGCAGAAGCTTAGACTAACTGGGTGTCTGCATTCATGTGCCTCTTGTTCCCAACCCCTGCTACTGTAGAAGCTCCAACAGGGTAACCTGCTATGGTAGGAAAAAAATGACAGGTTCTCTGAGATGGTAGATGCCCATGGACCAGAATCTCTGACATGAGGATTAATACTGCATTCTCTCATTACTGTACTAAGTGTGTGAAAATCCAAGAATCTGAATGCAAAAGAAAGATGTCTAACAAAAAACCAAAAAATAACTTTGACAATTAAACATTAAAAAACAGCAAGAAAATATTTTGCAAATATAGTTGCACACAAAAATAAAGCAAAAACATTTTCCAGCAAATTAGAGCAAATGGGAAAAGTGTAGATCAGACAGTTGTTTGGTTGTTGGTTTTGGGTTTTTTTAAGAAGAAAAGGAAATCTCTCCTTGAGTAACTGAGGGAGTCAACAACATCAATGAAATATCTCCATAGAATGTCAATATCAATGAGAGAAAAAAGACAGAGGGGTAACAATTTCTGTCAGAGGAAAAGAAAATTATCTTGGATTTGGTCTTTAGAAGAGTAGATAAGTAGAGGGAACAGAAAAGAATTAAGAGTCTGAACTCAGGTCTATCTTCCTCCAGCAATACCTGGGAACAACATCCTCAGCCGTGCTTTCAAGAGTTTTGTTAAGTAACTAAACCCCTGGATCTGAAAAGGATTCTCACACAGATGCATGAATAAAAATTGCTGTACTAAGTGGTCTGTTCTGAGGTTTTTATCATGCTGCTTAAATTCCAAGCATGTGGCAAGACTAGCAATATGTCATGTTTACAAACTTAAAATATTTTAATGCAAAAAAAAAAAAATTAAGCAAGTATCTTCTCACATAAGTTTTCACCTGCTGTCCATAGAGATTTGGGTCAGTAAGAGAAAGGAAGGAAGGGTATTTGACTTTAATTTCCTCCATAAACAGTCTGTAACTGGAGCACTTGTCAACACCACCTTCAGTAAACAGGTTACCAGGAGCCAGAGTTTGTAAAAGCTTCAGTCTACCAACAGGAACAAGACTGAGTTGTCCTCAGCACCTACTGATCAGGCTTTTCAGATTCAGGAATAAAAGTGTAAAAGTGTCATCACTCTTGAAGCAGCAAAAGGCAAAACAATTAATTAATTAAATAAAAAGGAATTAATATTGGTCCACCTTTTTTAAATAAGGTGCCCTCTTTCACCCTCCTTGTTCTCTACGGATGGGAAATAATTGGATCACATGAAAGGCAAGAAGGGTACATTTTTTTTAAAAGGTATATCTGCTTTTATCTAGCAGTACTGCTAATCACATTAAAACAATAGAAACACATTCTTAAAATTTGTAGTACAGTTGAAGCAAAGAAAAGAAAATTGTAAACAAATAACTTAAATTTTATTTTGTATTTTTAAAGAGTGCTTTAGAACAAAATTTGAATATGTGCTTCCCAGTGCACAGTCTCTCACAAGAAGGACAGGAGCTGTGAAGTTCTGGTTTGGTTTTTTCTAAGGCAAAATTTACAGCAGAAGTACATTGTGGCAAAAGGCTCAAACAACACTGATGGAAAGTAAAGAGAAACATATACCTGTCTTACCAGAATTAGCATTCTGGGATGAAATGCGACAATTTTCAATTAGAATTTCGTTTTAAATAAATTCCATGGAAATGGACTGCCCACTGCCATTTGCGGTGAGTTTTATGTCTGGTTATTCTTTTCCCTCTGAAAGGGGCAGTGCCACTAAGCTGAAGGCATTGTTGTTTTCCTTACTTGGTGTTTAGAGTAATTGTTAACAAGCTGCCCTATGTTACAGCCTTTCCCCCACCCTTTTATGCTAATGCATCCCGTTGTGAATGTCACTGTACCATATTCCCACACAGCCTCACCAAGTGATGTATGATCTATACTGCGTTTTAGATCAATTGTAATATTGGAAAAGCCCAGAAGGTTTGCTCTGAGAGGCAGGATGACTGCCTGATCAATTTGTTGACAGCAGCAAAGTGAACCAGCATTACTGGCTTTTAGTCTAACCACATGTATTTGGGCAAGAGATACGGGATAATCAGTAGTTTTATCTGGGATTACGCAGGTCATAAGATCCCAAAATTAGAGAAAGGCTAAAAAATGTGATGGGAACATCTGGGCACATAGTCTGAGCATCTCTTGCTACAAATAACCAATCAATGTAACCAAATATGCAAGCAATTAAATCAAACCTACAGTGAGCCTCTGCCCAAACTAAATGGGGAGGTGTGCAAAGCGTGTTTCTGCAAATATGTGCCTTCATCACCATTTAGTGTGTATGACCCTTTTAGTAAAGCCTCGTTCTTAAAGTGAAGAGGCTGCACATCAGGCCAATTATACTGTTTTATGAACTTTTTACATGTGGGTACATACTTTGCTAACTACAGGCACTGAATGATGAAATTATACCATGCCTGTGTGTCGTTCTTTCCCTACAGGATGTCATTTTGTCTTCTGTTGCTCAAACCTCACAAATTGTGCAATCTGACTGCAGCACTGACTCTGGAGTCCACAGGCAGGGCTGTGGGAGAGGGGGCTGCTCCAATCCATTTGTTGTGTTTACATGTATTTGCTGGCCAGACAGAAGATTCATGCCCCACCTTGGAAGACTGTAAGGCTTCCTCAATTCTTGTACTGAAATCTCAGCTGAAGTTACACAAAGGGTTTAACACTATTTTACACTTGCAAAGTGCTATAGAAAAAAATGTAACACAGCACTGCATTATGTTTTTTAAAATGGACTATTTTTTAAGTTCAGGGAGGAAGTTGGTGACAACCACGTCAATTCACATCTCTCAATTCCCACTCAAGTTCCCTATATCTAAAAATATAATGCTTTCCTTTAAAAAAAAAAAAAGACAATGGGCATAGTATTAATGATGCTACTGTGATTACTAAGTATCTGAATAACCCCAGCTGTGTATCATGTTACACAAACAAGTCCAGCTGTTCACTTCAGAATTCAGAAAAAACCTACAAGGTGATAGTCTTGCAAGACACCCTGGATCTTATTGGTTGACCCTGGGTCAATAGCTTGCATGAATCACAATTTATAAAATGTTGTTTGTGAGGCCACTGCAACTAATCCTTTATGACACAAGAAGTAGACTTTCTCATACATGTACAGATACCTAATGTATTTATACATAATGTGTATATAAACCCTCCCCTTCCCTCTGAGTTGTCCAATTGTTGTCCAGTGAGGGCAGACAGAAGTCTCTACATGCTCTGGAGATCTTCCTAGAATGAAAAGACCTCCTAAATATTTTGGTAAATTATCTAACAGAGAGCAATATGAACATTACAATATAATAAAGCTTTACAAAGTAAATACGTTATTGCACACTAATAGTTGTAATATGTAATAGTTGTAACATGTAATAGATGTAACACACAATATTTGATTTTTTTTTAGCTGAATGGGCTATTTACCTTTGTTCTCAGTAAGATCATAAGCAAATACTGTGTCTTTCTTATCATATGCCAGCTCTGCTTCATATGCATTTTCCATCTGTGGCTGCACATGGATTGCCCAATGAAGTCCCAGCTATTTATTATACACACAAAGGATGTAGGAAGCCAAGAAAGGTGATGCCCATTGCAGCTGCCAAGGCTGAACATGAGCCATTCTTATTTAAAGGTAATGTTAAAACTTCTTTTCTTACAGCTTATGATCATGAATGATAGTTGAGTAAAACATAAGATCTTTCTTCTGAGGGTACCAGCTTCTCTTGTCAGAGAAAAGTACATGCTTGATGACTTGCTACAGTCTTATTCCAGTCCCTTCTAAGAGTGGATAATTTCATTAAGTGATTATTGCTTACATACGCAATTAAGAAGAGAGAAAATATGGACCAACATGCTTTAAGGGTTTTATATATGAAAAAGAAGATCTTAGCATTAATATGACATATGACAAGCAATTAGTCTAACCAGGCCATGACTAGAACTCTACCTTATGAGAGCTTTTTTTTTTTTTTTTTAAAAAAAAAAAAAAAAGAAAAGAGAGCCAAGCTAAGCAACAACATTTTCGATGGATACTGGATTTTGTCAAAAGAGAGCAAACTAATCACAAATAATGGGATCCCAATAATTTTGAAATATAAACCACTTTTTCTAAAGTAAATGTAGGGAATTTAAACTGATGGAACAAATCTAGCCCAGAACACCCTTCTTGAGATTTTAAATATGGGACCCCCTGAACCATAAACCAGGAGTCAATAAGTGAACAGAGACATGATCAGTAATAACTCCTTTTCCAGTAACTTGTAAAAAAAAATCTAGACAGACAAATTTAAGGGAAAAAAACCCCAATAATAGGTCTGATAGAAGCAATTAATTTTAATTTTTTAAAAAAAAGAAAAACAAGATAACAGTAATATTATTCATGCCCTGAAATTATATCAGCTGATCTGGTCTAAAGGATATCCTAAAAGTCTATCAACTTCAGCAATACTTGTTAATTTCACCAGAAGGGTAAAAAAAAAAAATTATTTTTCCCCTACTCTGTGGATTCTCAACTCTCATTATCTCTTCCTTGATATTTTATATGTCATAGTATTTCTGTCTTTTCAATTGACTCGTATGTCCCCATACCAGATGTCTAGGAAACTGTTATTTACATCCATGCAGAATCCTTATACAGCAGCTGTATAAAGGATGACTTTAATGAGTCAATGCCAACTCAGACATTAAAAAAAAAAATTCCTAATTTATTCAGATACTTGTCTGAAAAGGTGCACACCTGTTTCTATATGCATAAAATCATAGATAATTTAAAATTTACTTCAGGAACCATGGGCTTTCTATCTGCTGTGTTTCAGCTTTTAACAGCAAATTATGAAAAGAAAGGGCACAAGAATCATAGCAGAACTATTACAATTCATAAAGGAAACTAAGTCCTAAGATTATAAGAATCACAGCAAGGTATATAATTAGAGTGGCTATAACAACAACATATAAATTAGATAATTATGGATTAAGCAATCCCTTGGGGGATTCTCTCTTGCCCTAGAAAACGTATAACAAGCTCCTTCAATAGAAGGCAATAACTATTAAGTATTTGAGGGAGAAGTAGGTCTATAAGGAAAAACAAAAAAAAAAGAAGACACAGCAAGATAAAAATCCTAATTTAAAATCTAAAGATGGCTTTCATTTTTGGTATTTTACTTTAATACACTTACTGGTCCAGTTTTCCCCCATTAAATCTGCTGACATCTGTTGACTAAAGAGCGCCTGTCAGATTATCCAGAAGTGCAAGATCAAATAAACATGAACTGCTTCTTAAGGTGACAGTAGGGAGATACAAAACACTGCAGCGATTACCAGCAATGTAATTTTTTTGTTGTTGTTGTTTCTTACATCAATTTAATAATCCCAGGTGTCCTGGACACCAGACATACAATAATCTTCATAAATCCTAATTCAAAGCCCTACCATCTGTCAAAAATATTTTTTATATCTCCTAATAGATATGCTACATAATTGCTCTCACAGTAGGGCAAAAATACATGGTTGTACTTAATTTGCTTTACCAACGGAATAGCTCATTATCAAGAATAACCCCATCACATTACTGGGGTTTCTAGCACATATCAAAACTAACCTTTCCATTCTGCTATTTTCTATAACCTCAAATTCCCAAGGAAAGCACATAAAGATTGAATTATCTGGAAATTGTACGGTAATAATGGAAAAATCACAAGCATAAAAAAAACCCCAAAACCATAGTGTCTTTTTCTGTGATGATTGTGTGGCAGTTAAAATTAGCTTTGTATTTCATGGTCACTAATTTACTAATGTAGTCACTAATAAGACTAATCTAAGTTCTCAGCCCTGCAGAGCAGCAACCATTTTGGACCCAATCCAGAAAAGCACTTAAATGTGTGTGTGACTTTCAGTTCATGAGCCTGAAGCAACTTCAGAGGGAGCAGACGTGCTTGATTAGGCCCAGAGCACTCGTTACCCTGCTGGACAACACGTCCCCCTAGGACTGACCAGCAGCAGGAGATGACCCTCCCACACCACTCTCCATACTCGTGCAGATGGAGAGGACACTCCAAAAGGGATTGCCCAAAGCAGGAGCTTCTGTCTGAAGCAGAAGACAAAATGTTTGGGCTCAAGTTGGCCTTTGAGAACACCCTTCCTCCAAGGAGTTTTGAGCTACCTGCAATTCCCCTAACAGGCATGCAATATCCAAACAGCTGAGAACAGCACCAACTGAGGTATGGTAGGGGTTGCAAGAGGTTCTGTTACTCATTTCAAGTTGCAGCAAGAGGATCTTGATGTGAACTTTTATTTGTGCATTAGTTTAAATAATTTATACAAGATCATACAAATACAGGCACTTGACAATTCAATGGTTGCACAGCAAACAAATCCAACAGTACCTAAGAAAATGGGAAATTCCAAAGATGATGGCCATTACCAAAAAATATCCCAGAAGATAATTTCTTCAAAAAATCATACTCAACCTCATTTCCCCTTTGAAAATCCATGAACAAAGTATTACTTCATTCTTCTTTAAACCACATTTCCAAAAGCACTTTTCATGTTCGACAAATTTTATATCTAATTAGTGAAAAAGTTTATATTTAAAAATAAAAGCAGGTTTCCAGCAACTGAAATGATGAACTGGTTGATGAACTAAATGCTCTTTTGTTCAGTTCTGCATGACAAATATCAGATGCCACTTTGCAGTAACAACTATATTTTAGCATACTATGTTTATCAAGAAAATGTGTTTTTATACTAACAAAGTTATTATTTCAACTGATGTTCTATGTCTCTATGACATATTGAATATGTAATACAATGCTTTTCCAGCTTCTCTAAAATGGTAAAGTTCTCCCATGAATTTACAAAAATATACTCACCACTGCAAGGAGGAATATTACTTTCCTAATGGCCAGAATTATCCATTTAATTTCCATGATTCACAATTATTCTACTTAATTTGAGAACTTGAGAACTCCTTTGAGTAAATGTGAAGTCCAAGTACTGAAATCTAGACTGGAATGAATTGCCTAAATACTACCAAGTGCTGGATCTTAATTTAACTGATTCTGTCACAAGCCAGTTCATACGAGTATTTTTGTGACATATAAGTATTTCAATAGAAAGATGAAAATAAATCTTTGTTTCATTTTCAGTGTAATATCTACCATTTTATTTTGAAAACTTTGCATCTTCTCTCTAACTCATAAAACTTAAAATCTATACAAGTTCCTCTTTTCCTGAAATTCCACAGAACTGAACAAACCACTGAGGCTGCAGTAACTGGCAGTTCACCATCCCCAGCAAGAACATCACATTAAGGGAAACGACTTTTGCCCAGTAGGTAACTACAACATCAATTAATTATACTGCCCAGATCTGCAGGACTTCAGTTGCAAAATATGCTGGCTCAGATGTGCATGGATCTAAAAGTTAGACTGAAACTTTGCAATTGGTTGGAACTAATTTATACTTTCACATTATCAGAAGGCAAACTACTCACTACTTATGAGGAATTAAAGATTTCTGTATAGGACATAGTTTTAAATTTTAAATTAAAAAAGAAGACTACAGGCCACACATACACACAGACTCCTCTCAGAGATGGAAAAATTGTCACACACACTTCTACTATACCAAGGGACTTAGCAATAATAAATATTGAAACGGCATTGAAAAGAGACAGAAGATACACACTGTTAATTCCAAGGTGAGATATGAGAAAAAGAAACAGGATAGGTTACGCAAAAAAAAAATGAACCACCACAAAAGCACAAGAAGTCCAAGCCAAACATCTTCAGTCACCTTGCAAATGTCTAAAACTATATGGCAGTGGAAAACAGGCTTGGTACAAAAACATTTTCAGAGTACATCATATGCAGAAATATTCTGAAAAGCCCTTGCTTTTAAACATGTATCAAACATCAAATAAACCAAAGAAAAAGAAGTGCAGATTTGCAGCCACACAGTACAGAAACAGAAAGGAAACACACAATAGAGACAGTCT
The DNA here is from genome assembly GCA_013400175.1 of Phainopepla nitens. Classification (NCBI taxonomy): domain Eukaryota; kingdom Metazoa; phylum Chordata; class Aves; order Passeriformes; family Bombycillidae; genus Phainopepla; species Phainopepla nitens. The sequence goes on from VXBQ01016942.1 coordinate 48,412, forward strand.
ATTATACTCACACGTTTTCAGGTTACTCATAATGGTAGTTGTGGAAATAGATGACTTATGTAAATGTGTGACATTTGCCATCACTCCTCACCACACTAATGCTTCTGTGCAATGCATTAACATTCTAGCTACAGTTTCATGCTTGCACAACTCAAATATAAAAATAAGATATTCAGCAATACCATACAGCCCAGCCTTCTACCATTTCCTTTTCAAATCCACAGCAGTGGGCTTGATATTATTGCCATCTAATTAACAGCAGTGCTGCTTTTATGATAGATTACAAGGAAGACTGAGAGTCACTCAGCCAATGGAAGATGTGTATGTGGTGAAACCATCTTCTGCAGGACATTCACGCTTCTTAAATGAGCTGCTATGGAAGTTTCATCATGTGTGCATAAGGAAAAAGTCTCCTACCTGTGGAGGTTGATTGTACATCGGTCTGGTCTCCGGAAATGATGTTTTATCCTTTGAGTCTCTTCTTTGATCATCAGCTGTGTCACCTACCAAAAGAAAAAAAACCAAAACAAACCCTTTTAAATCACTGAAATCCTTCATATTTTAAATTGAGTAAGAAAATTTTTTCAGTCTTCCTAAAACCAAATTATACACTGAGAAAGGTGGACTCTGTAGCCACATTTCTATTTTCAGTTTTGAACATGAGAGAAAATGAGAGAACTGAGAAATTTTGAACATAAAGAGAAAAAACACTGGGAAGTGATCTACAAAACCCAGGAACAAATCTGTATCAATTATTTAAAGAAAAAAGTTCTTGGGGGAAAAAAGGGAAAAAAGAAAAAAAGCAAGGCCCCTATTTTTGCATACTTTGGTACCATTAAGTTCTAATAATTAGCAAAGGGTACATAGCAGTGTGACTATGTCGTGCAAAGGAGATACCAGGTGCACATCCATCACATCCCAATCCAATGTCAGGCTAGAAGCACTGTTACTCTATCCTCATTTGTAGCCTCATTTCCACACAGCTGATATCTGTGCATAAGTGCAGAAAGAGAGACAAAGCATTCTGAGAAATGGCCTGGTTTTGACTGTATGGGGGCAAAGACTGCTTGGCAGGCTGGGCACAAATCTCCTCCCATTGCATGCACGGGGCTACCTCTGCCCAGGATTTTACCAAGAAGACACAATTCACTTTATCCCAAAAAAGCTGCAGCTGGGTACTGATCTAAAGACAGGCAGATCACAGCAATAAACTAGAGACAAGATTATTTTCACATTTATTTTTAAGACAGAAGGCACATTATCAATTTTATTAAAAAGGTAGAGGTAGTAAAAAAAAAAAACCCCAAAATCAGAATCTGTTTCTCAGATATTGCAAAACAAACATCCATCTATCTTCTCCAATTTTCTTTGTAAATGGAGGAGTGTACCACAAGTTGTAAAGATTTTGCAGATAATCTCCTTCTGCTGCTAGTACTAGTCAGTAAATACTTTGTAAGAGCAGACAACTGAGAAAGGTTAAAGATCTAGTTACATAATTTTTGTTTTATTTTTATTTGAATTCATACTGCTTTCTGTAATGACGTATTTTGGACGTCTGTATCTTTAAAGAGTCCCGCAGCAACAATCCAAAATGAAAGGGTTCAAGTTACTGTAACTGTTAGCTCCTTTGCTAAACCAGTGGTTCTGGCTCCCATGTTCCATCTTCTCCAGAGGTTTACTTAGAGCCCGTGCACCAGGCAGAAGCCTTTGGAAACAGCAGCCAGCTTCTGCCCGTGCCCAGTTAGGCTGAAAAGCCATTGGCACCCAGGTCCATGCACGTTTGCTCCATACTGTCATGGCCCCTCAGGTCCGACTGGTCAGACCCCTCAAGTGCAATGCAATATTTGGTAAAGTGTTTTATGAAAACAAGCACTAATATCTAGTGCTTGTTATAGTTTTGATGCCCAAGCATTATTCCTAGCAGTGTATGCAGAGAATCATCATCTTTGTCATGGGTCTTTGATGCCTATTAACTTCATTAATGTCTACACTTTCCAAGACCTTTTCTGAAGCTGAAAGATACTTCTTAGTAAACTAGCAATTCTCTACATAAAATACTCCAAAGCACTTGTATTCACAAGAGCTATTAAAAAAAAAAGGGGGTGCAAGTGCACAAAGGAGATGGGGATTCAGTTAATCTTCCACTCCATTCCTGGTACCTTGAAAAACGCAAATTGTAAGCACCTATAAGATAACGAGTCATGAAAGGAGATAACCACCATGTACAGTTTACATCTGTAATGAAGTAGAGGCCTGCAAACAAAAACTATTACAAGTCTTGTAAACGCACCCTGCACTCAGGGAGGTGTAAAGAAGGTTAACAGCTACACAAAGAGGGTAGTAAGGCATATTTTTGGTACACTTGTCGTGGATGAGACTGCCAACAGATTTAAATAGTATCAGATTTGGGCTAGATCAGTTTCTCCAGGAGTAAGGCTACTTAAGCACTTTGAACAACCTAACAAAATGGTTTCCCTTAACAGCGGCTAATCTCCATAGGACTTCAGAGATGGTGGGAGAAACATCTGTTGTGAATGGTTTCAATCATGCCAAGACAAGGGAGATGAATGACCTTTCTGTGCTCCATTCTTGTCCTACATTCCATGATCAGTGCAGGAGAAAAGACTCCACAGGATACCCTTTCCCAGGATCAGGGAGCTCAGCTGTCTGATGAAGCCTTGTGAAGGTGCCAGGAGACAGCAGTGAGTTGACAATGACTCCCCGAGTGTCTGAGGGTGGAGCTGTGTGGGCAGTCAGTACCAACAGGATGTATTGGGCAAAGCTGGGTGTTTGCACAAACACACCGAAAAAAGTTACAGCAGGGGTTCAATAAACACAGGGACCAACATCTTACTCCTTGTCTTTACAAATCGTTTCTAAGAAAGCATCCCGAAGTTTTTATATGAAAAAACACATTAAGAAAACCCAATGCATGTATCTTAATGCTATGCAGGATACACTTTTTCCCTGTGACTAGTTTTCCTTAAGATGGAAAGAGTCTTGGTCTCTAATCAGGACCAAAAGGTCAAAAATGATCTCAAGAAAGGAAGAATAAGAATAACTCATTAGAGAGAAATGAAATTTTTTATTTAAAACTTTGTCATCCAGCTCCCAAAATTCACAGGCTCTTAAGGAAGCCAAATATAGGAATATCTGTAGTGTTTCACAATTCAAATCGCCTTTGTGAAACTGCACTTCAATTCAGAGTTTTTCTTTGTTAAAAAAAATAAAAAATGGGTAAACCCCAACACCTTGCCAAATTTTCAGGCATATGGTCCTGCAAGGATAAGCCATGACTCTTTATATAGACTTTTATTATTTGAGTTAATGGAGTTAAAACAGTGACAGACAGCTGCCAAAGACACCAAACTGTCTAAGACATCCGGCAGGACAGAATTGTTTTCCAAATAAATTGGTATTTTCAGAGTATTTCTTTCACTGGTTCCTATCTCAAATATCCAAACAGATTAGTCATCTTCATTTCTATTAGCCCAAATAATTAATTAACTGTGACATACCTCCCCAGCTCTATCAATTCCCAACACTATCTAGCTTGCCATAGCTAACTCATCATGTTTAGCCACCCATAATTTTTTTTTTTTTTTTGTTCAGCTTGCCTTGGTTTCCCATTGACCTACAGTCTAATCTCTTTCCTTAACTGGAAGTCATAGTTTGTCTTTCCTCTTCAGGCTCAGCCTTTAAAATGCTTCCCTCTGGTCTGGGTTTTCCTCTTCTCCTCTGCAACCCTGTGATCTCCTTTTCCTCCCCACCTACCACTATATGAGGAAGGGGTATGATGCCAAACACCAGACAGACAGACATCCATGCGAGCACAGACCTTTGGGTGCAGGAACTATGTGGGCTCTTTTGAGCACTTCAAACATTCTGGTTGATAGCTTTTGACTGGGGAAAAAACACAAACAACCAAACCACCCTTCTCCTCCAAACACTGCAAGAAAACCCCTCCAAACAAACCCAAACAAGTTTTCTTACACAATCTTGATGTAAATAGGTATATAATCATATCTTTGCCAAACTAAGCAACTGAAATCTGGCTCTGAAGAAAGATCACAAATACATGACCTTAGTGGAAAGGGCCTCCATAAAGTCTTTCACTGAACTGAAATTCATCAGAACTGCAAATATTTTCATAAATAAGGGCAGAAGGACCACGGTAATCACCTAGCCTAAACTCCTGTAAAAATATAGGCCATAAGATTTCTGGAATTAATTTGTTTTAACTAGAGCAATTTTAAAACTGTATTTTAATCAGGAGATGAAAGAAAAAAAATATTTATTTTAGAAACCACTTAGATTCTGGCTCATATGTTCCTTGGTTTAAGCACTGTGCAAATTTCAGACATAAAACTCCTCTAGAGAATAAATCTAAGTCATATATCAAAAATGACATATACTGTTTAAAGTCTGTAAGAATTGGAAATGAAGGGCACTTCATGCAATGTAATATGGTTTAAATATCAGCTGCATAATCTGTAATATGCAGCAAATTACTGGGAAAATTTATTAGGAAAAAAATAATCATGCTCATTGCTGTAAAATATTCCCTTCCTTACCAATGGGAAAATATTTAAAAGTTGAAAAGAAAGTAGTAGGCATGTTTATCCTACTGTCCAGATAAGCTTCTATTTCTAATCCTCAGTCTTGGGAGGTTGTTTTTAAGTTATATTAAGCCTTTTCCAGGCCCAAATAATCAGTGTTGCACTGAAAGGTCAGACATACATTTCTTCTTTCACTAAGCTGATGCTAGATTTACACCAACATTCTCCAAGTTCCACTGGTATCTTTTTCCAAGAACTGCAGCCAGGTGTTCTACAGGAAAGAAATACCTAGTCCAGTCCTCATTATGTACTATGTATATCCTCCCTCAGAACTCAGAGCTTTTGGTGTCTTCAGAAATCTGCACTCAGCTGCCTATCTGGACCTCAGCGAATTCTTATATAGAAAGGTTCACCCACAAGTTTGGCTTCTACTCAACAAGGAAGTGGTGTTTCTATTTATACTCTTTCCTCTTCCAGCATTTTGTTAACCTCAAGCTGTGTAGTCTCTTGATCAACAGACAGCATTTAAAAGCCTAGCCCACCCTCAGTTTAATAAATTAAAACCAATTGTAAATGTATTTCAGAGTCTTCTATAATGTAGACTACCATTTGTCCTGGTCTGTGCAAAACTCCTGTGAGACGCTGAAGCACGTACAACACAGCAAGCAGTAACTAGCTACCTAATACGTGGATTTTCAAATGTCACCTTCAGCTTCAAAAGGAAGACAGCTATTTTCCATTATACTTCAGTTAGTTGCTTAATTCTTTGTTGCCTGTCATTATCTTGTACATCCTGCGCAGAGATGGCAAGAACAAAGAACATTTGCTTCTACTTGGCAGCAAAAAACTTTTAAGAGAGGATTAGTAAGATATGAAAACAGGAGAGGCTGACTCTGTGGAAGCATCAAAATTTTACTACAGTTTATTTTCCCTCTTACTTACTCATAAATCTTCCCCTGTCTCCCTGAGATAAGAAAGAAAGGTCAGACACAGCAATTTTAAGTTACCCTGCTCCAGGATAAACTAGCAGAACTTCAGGCTTCAGTCCATCAATACTGACAGTGCTTTCAATCTCAGGAGGTATTTAAGAAGTATTGTAATTCCCTCTGAACGTCTGCATCTCAGGAGTTCCTGTGATGGCACTTCCATGCAAAGGGGATTGGGATAGCATCACTTTTCCAGCTCCTGCTCCCCTCTCAGCCTCCAGGTCTTTCAGCAGGGATGAAACGTGTTTCTGCTCAGTCTCTTCCAGCCCTCCTTGGCTCTCCAGCACTCACTACCAGGGTCTCACGTATTCCACTTCCCAGCCAGTTTCTACCCAGTGAGTGAGCTGGGGACTGCACTGGAGTGGTGCCAGGGAACCTTGATGGCAGTACCCCAAACACAGAATTGTGCTGATTTTATGGGATCAAGACAACTAACAGAAGACAGAGAAGACAGAGGGAAGACCCTTAGAAATCTTTGCTAATGAGCATAGAAGCACTGAATGGTTTGAGTTGGAAAGGAACTTTAAAGATCATCTATTCCACTCACCCTGAATGGGTTGTACACAATAAGCTGTAAGCAATTTAAGAGTTTCCATTGGTGATCTATCTGAATCAGTGAATTTGATTCAGTGATCTATCTGAATCAAATAAGGCACTGGCCAGTGCTGTCCTCTTCAACGGCACAGATGAGACGTTGATGAACAGTTGGTTCCTCCATTTTCTTACAAGTGGGACTATCACTCTGTCTAGTATTAGTGCTATAAAAGTACATATTAGCCTTCATTATCTTCCACGTGTACATGGCCAAGACATAATAGCCTTATAAGAATATATATAGCTGGCAAAACAATGAAGTCATCCTAGTTTCAGGTCACCTCATCCTGGTTTCATATTAAAGCTTTTCATATCAACAGCAGTTTCATTTCAACAAGCTAATAATATCCCCTAAAAAAACCCAATATATCAGCAGAAAGATTCTCCACAGCTGCAACTTCCAGCAAAACAAGAGTTTAAGAGTTTATGCTGCATAAGGGTGAGTGAGAAGGAAGTCTGTGTAAGTCCATGCTAAGGCAGAGGTCTGGTAAGTGTTTGTCAGCCTTACATTGAGTTTCAATAGTGTATTGAGCGGTCCTACAAATAAATCTTTGATTGGGAGTAGAACTTAACCAGTATCTTCTCTAATATTCCTGATGAAACATGAGAAAAATCTATATAAACCCCGCAATGAGACTCCTGAAACTGATTTCTTCAAACCTGTAAAAGGCAGAGGGGAAACTGTAACAAGGTAAACATTACTGTGAACGGTTTTGCATTTGCAGACATGAAGCAACAAGGTTCAGTCCTTTCCCAACTAAGAAGAATAGCAAATCCAGCTACAGCACATGCCGTTGAAGATTATGGGAGTGGCGCTCCACACTGCCACCCAGTCTGATTTTGGCATCCCATCTTCTGCAGGCAATCAATGTAGAGTAGATTGTTGTTCCCAAACAATTCTGTCAGGGTCTTCTCAACCTGCACCCCACTATCAAGATCACAGTGAAATCATAGATTCAAAACTTCCCTATGAAAAATTTTGTTTCCCCAAACAAAAACTTTTCAGAAGATAACAACAGAAAAACAATATGAGAGGATTAGAGGCTCCTGCAGAGTTTCCATATCCCAGATCTATATATTTTTAAGTTTGCAAAAAGTGTTTTATTTCTGTGCTTTTCTATTATTCCACTTCTTAAAAGTTTCACTTCTTTCAAAGCTTTCCTGAATTCTAAAACAAAGAGTTTAGATCTAACTCCATCTTCAACCACTTCACTGAGGCTAAATGATTCCAACTCCTCCAATCCCCATTGAAAAGGCTCCTTTTTAAGAGGTGCCCAACTCTTTCAGAAAGCTGATGAACCCAAAGCCAAAGTTTTGTATCAAAATTTTGGTTGGAAGGAATCCTGGAGATTACACCACTCCAATCTCCAGTTCAGCGCAGGGCTAACTTCAAAGTGAAAGAAACTCTGCACCTCAGGTTGTTCGGCTGAATTTTGAGGCTCCAAAGAAGGAGCTTCCTCAGCATCTCTTATCTCTCAGTTATATCTATCCCTTTACTGTTTGTTATCTTGCAGTCACATTCAAAGCAAGCTGTAGAATTAATTAGTCCATGAGCCACAATCCCCATGATGAAATGTTATTATTCTTTGGTTTTAGGTTATGAGACTTTCATGTCAAGCATAAAGAAATGCCAGGAATTAATCTCACTCTGATTTTCTGGTGTGATGCATCCATGCAAGTACTTTTCATCCCTTAGATGTGCATGCCAGCCTTTCTCAGTAGTCCACCACAACACTGAACCCCCTCACCACAGCATATCTTTCCAGAGATCTCGTTTTTGCATTTTGCTGTTTGGAAATTCTATTCCAGAGTTCATTACCTTAGATACTGCCGCACCTTTCTTATCGAGTTGTGCTATCAGAGTGAGCAAGTGATGTGACTTACCAGCTACTCAACACAACCTTGGGACTGAAGCAATCAACAATGCAGATCCAAGTAAGGGTTTATGACTTGTTCAGTCATTTTATAAGGAAAAAGCTAAACAAGAGAAATGTGCATCCTCTAAGTCTTCTGACCCAAGATTTGTGCTTATCTCTGTGTGTGTGTGTGTGTGTGTGTGTGTGTGTCAGTGCCTCAGGGAAACCTCAGAACTATTCACTGCTCTTCCAACTGATACTGTGTGGATAAGCCCCCAGCGTATCTGTTGTATGCTGGTATTTATCATGAACATTGGCCCTAAAAAAAAAATCAGCAAATCTGCCTAGAAGGCATAGATCAGATGCCATAGGCCAGTCTCTTCATGCATTAAGTCACAATTCTTGACATTCCTAGAGAACCTCTAAATCTACCTGTTATTTACTTCATCTGTCAGTTAAGCCACTCCACATCAAGACAAATGTAACCTTCCAAGGCCAAGTGAATCCCACTTTTCCGGGAAAGCAAACCATTTAATCTTGAAAAGAAAAGATTATAAACGGATTGGCTCTCTTTTTATTTTAGATATAAGCACTCAGTGATACCTGATTGTCCAAGTCATCTAGACCAGTTCAATTATCCCACAGAGCAAGTATATTGTTCTAAGACTAGGAATAAATCAAAAAGTCCCTTAGATATTTAGAACAGTTTAATGTTAATTCATATAATCTCTGCTTCACTCTCAAATCTGCCTCCTGTGGAAGGAAGATGGAAGAAGGAAGTGGAAGATGTCTACACATAATCCAACTTGGCTGTATCAATAGGCTGGTATGCAACAAGTGCAAAAGAAGGCTCAGTTTGAAGCTTAATTTTCTTCCAGGATTACAATCTCCCACTAGATACTATTTGCTTTTCCAAGGGACGCAGATAAAGACAACATTGTTTCCCTTTATTTGTTCTGTTTCTCTTGCCTAACTTTCTCTTGTTTACTTTTGAGAGAATATGACAGTCAGGATCTTCACAATCCTTCCTGCATTTTCTTATTTTGCTTGTGAGGATGATAAAAAGTTTAATCTCAAAACAATGGAAGTCTTTACCTCTTCAGTTCCTGATGAATGGTAAAAGGCTTTGGGGAAACATCAGTAATAACAACAAACTCAGAGGAAGACAATAGTGCAGCTCACAGAGAGTAGTGCTGGCAAGCAACCTCCCCTTTAACATGTTTTAGCAGCATCATTTCCTTGTCATTAGTTAACCCAACCTATAAAACCTATCTCAGATTACAGGCTCAGTTGTTTTTCAAAGGTAAATATATATATAATAATATTCCACTTTCCACTATGAAATTAACATTATTTCAGTATCCTCACTTAACTATGACATTAGGACTCCCTTCCTCCTGTTTTATTCATGATGTGGTTCTAAAGGCAATCCTGTCCAGAAAGCAAAGAGCACACACTGGAGCCCACTTTGATGAGGACAGAGATTTTCCTAGCACTTAAAAACCTGCTGCATGGTCTGCCTGTTCAGTGTCTTGGTTACACTGTGCAACCTGCATTTCACCAGGTCCCACCTGCATTAAAATTATTTGCCTGTCAAAAACTGAGGTGCTGATAGCCTGACATTTGCATATGAAGCTTGCTACATAAATGTAAATCATACTAGAAAACAAACAATGCAAATTTAAGCTGGTTTCCTATGGAATTAGATTTACATGACCAATCTGTCTTTGATAACATAGGAAAACATTGTTAAATGTGGTTGAAACCGGCACAGAGATAGATGACGTGGAGATATTTAGAATTTACAGAATATAACCATCTGCAGCTGAGTAGTAAAAAGAGACTAGGAATAATGCCCCAGCTGAAGGAAAAACCCATTGCTCTATTATTCTTGGCATGCTTGGTCATTTGGCAAATACTGCTGCTTCTGGTCACTGTGAATGAAGGGAAGGCAAGGCAGGCCACTGTAATAATGCAGGGAAATGCTCAGGACTGTTCTAGCAGGCTAGAAGGACTAGGAAATCCTCAAGGAGGTCCTTGACAAAGTATTCCAGGGAACACTGTTGTTTTATTCTCTTGATAGCATTTTGGCTATTTGAAACAAGAAATACTCTTTTTATAAAGAAGGAGAGAGGAAAAATCCCACCTAAAAATTTGTAAATCAATCAAGCCACTCATATTAGGGCCACTTACATCTTTGTCCCACAATGCACTGAGATGAACTCATGATCACGTACAGCCTCATCCCAATAACCAGCCTTCAAATGAGCAGCTGCCTACAACATTCAAGTTAGTTATTATGAACTTTTTGTCATGTCTTCTAGAAAGTCTGAAAGTAACTCAGAAAGCTGAGTCAATACTTTGTGTGAGAAAATTGGTAATAAGACAGAACACTCATTACCTTACTCATTTAAGGTATCATAATTATGAGAAATCTTCAAAGTAATAATAATTTCATACCCAAGTGCTACTATCCTCTCAGAGGCATGGAAACCCCATTAATTCTCAAAGAAAGTAAAGCAGAATTAATTTAAAACATAAAGACCACACACAAAGTTATATAGATACCCTGAAACATACTTTATGTCTGCATGCCATATAGCGACAATACAACTGATGCAGAAAGTTAAATCACAATACGTAAGATTCTGTTAGAAGGCTTAAAAATACTGTGGCTCAAAAAATATTCCCTCCCCAATTTTTTTTTTTTTTGGAAGTTATTTTCTAGACAGCAGCCTGGAAATCTTATGTCATTGTGACTATATAATGTCAATTCTGAGCAGAAAACCTTATGGTACATCCACTGCTGCTTCTGCGTTTCTGAAACATGCTTGCAGACTATTTCTGAACAGCATGGGGGTTTTTTCTCTAAAAAGTATAAATTCTCTGCATTTTTTGTAGTGACAAGCACAACTTTATAAACATACCTAAAATTGGTACAGAGAGGCTTCGAGTATTTTTTAAAGGAAAACCTACATCCAAAAGCAATCTCAACAGATTATTCATCAACAAAGTATCTCTCCTTCCATAACTCCTTGAAAAACTACCTTTGACTTACACTGTTAATTCCGTTGTATTAGTACCATCTTCTGATCTCAGACTTACAAAGGGATCTAAAACTAATCAACCAGGTCTCCTCACAAACTAAAACGTAAATCCATTTAACATGTCCTCAGAAAGGACAAAAATCTGCACAGTAGCTGAATTTTGGATCATACCTCTGTCATGAATAACCAGCTCCACACTGATGATTAAAGGACTATCTAATTTTATTTATTTATTTAGAGCACATAGGTCAATAATGTGGATTAACTAGGATTAAAGTGTTATTTTCTGATTATTTTTGTGCTTTAAGCTGGTTTAGTATTTCTAGGAACTTTATTCTAAAGCCAGCTTTGTAGAAGAAACTATACTACGGAACTTCTGGATTATTCTCGACTTGTGTGTAAACAAAATGGAAATGTTCATTTCAACATATTACTGCTAGATTCCTTGGTTTTAAAGGCAACAACATAAATTGCATTAAATATTCACAGATTTTTAGTATGTCTGGCTTTATTACTTTAAAACCTTTCCAACTATTCAATTGCATTTTTGCATTACACAAACATAGTAGTGCGAATCTGTTAGGAAAAAAAAAGAGAATTATCAGCACAAAAAAGAACTAGAATAATTCCTTAAAAGTACCCAAAGAGCAGGGCAGAAGTTATTTCGGGGAGGAGAAAAAGAGACGAACAAAAATTCCTGAACAGAGGAAAACAGTCTAAAAAAGCCCCACCACATTAAAATACCCATTTAAAAAGATATAAGAGCAACGGATGTAGAGGTCCAGCTGATATGGTTTTGGCTGTATCATTCAGTGAAATGCCCAAATGTTTGCATGTGCATCAAAAAGTGACATTAACACTGCCCACAAAGCAAAGTGAAAAAAAACCGTAATAATTGTGTGGTACTTGAGTAATTAATCTTAAGCACAATCTGCCAGGGATTTGTACCATATTCTTTTTATATGTGGAGAAAATGAAGGAAGGTGAGAGCAGCTGTTTTATTATCAGCTGTTCATGGTGTGAAACTGAGGGCTACGAGTGCTTATGTTAAGTTATGCCTACACTGTAAATCAGTGCCTTCTCTAAACTCTGCATTGAAACATGATTTTTCAGCCTAATATTAAACATTTCAATTAAAAAAAAAAAAAAACAAAGCCAAAACAGCCACTTAGGATCATGCCAGCTTCAAGAGCACAAAGGCAGATGGGCAGTTTACAAAAGAGAGCATTTCTTTTCTCCTGAGATGGCAACCCACTTCTGCAGAGGCCGTGGAGAGCTGAAGGGGTGAGCCACAGTGGATTTCAAACTCTCCAGCCAAGGTTTCAACGCAGCTCCAGGCTTATGGGCACTTCAGATCCATGGTGATGTGTGAACTACATTAACAGGGGCTACCAGATCTTCTGATAAAAACTTCACAACGTTCAAAGATGAAGGACCACACTCTGCCTCAGGCTTTCAAGCTTGCAACACTCAGTAGACTAGAAGCACAAGAGTTTCTGAGTTCCTCCCAATGCAACAGGCAAATTCCCCCAGAAACCAAAGTACAAAGTTTTCCAGGTTCTGTGGCTCCTTATCCACTTGCTCAACATCAAGTTCCCCGACAGGTCTGCCCTGCACATGTAACTTTTCTGCAGAACTTTTTCATGCAATAACACGATTAGAATAGAATAAGTATCTGTTTCAAAACACAGCACACTGAAAACAGACAAGGCCACCCTACAAAAACAAACTGCGTACAGCTGGTAACTCCCTTCTGGCTACTATTTGAAGAACTGTCACTCAACCTGTAGTGTGAACATTATTACCTAAGGGTGAGCTTTCACAACATGGCTGAGTCAGGCTAACAGCTCAGTGCTGCCAAAAGGAGCAGTCCTGCCTCTCCTCTCAGCATGGGTGCTCCTGCTCTTTCCTTTGTGGTGGCCTCCAAACTCTCCCAAGTTCTTGTGAGCCACCCGAGCTCACTGAACTGGCTGACAGAAAGATAAATACATACTCCCTGTTTTGCTGGGTTAGTTTTCAGCTAGTTTCACGAGCTAAATCAGAAACATCAAATGAGCTGGCAGAGTTGGCACACTGGTGATGGAAAGCAATCCTGCTTCCAGGAGCAAAAAGTAGGGTGACCCTTTCTTCAGACAGTTAAGCTGCCCTGCAGAAGCGTACTCTATCGTAGAATCAGTCTTGCTTTCCACCATGAAAAAGCAGGAGGCAATACTACAGATCTAAACGTAGTCTTCAGACAGAAGACAAATCAACATGGAAAGTTTCAAAGGTGTGCTAGACCTCACACATCAAAAACATGAAGAAGTTCTTAAACATAGGAAAAAACCCCAAACAAGTTATTATATTAGGAAATGCTCATTTTTGTTATTAGCAGTAGGCTGTAGAAAACTAAAAATTAATACATATTCCTAGTTTTCCTCCTTTTCTTCCTAAGGGTTCAACAATGCAACTTCCTGTCTTCTGCTTTCTGCTCATGAGAAAGCTGCATTCATTTTCACTCCAGCAGCCCCAGGGAATCAGACAAGGGAGCACTTACTACACAATGCTGCACATCCCTCTGTGGATGCAAACAGTATTAGTCTGGATGACAGCTCTTTCAGGACTTCCATAGACAGGCTTGAAAAAATACCATGGAGAGAGTAATTTAACGAAAAATCTAAAATCTGGCTTGGTCAGTGCAAAGAATCCATCCAAGTATTTTAATTTCTCGCAGGTATTAAAAAAGTAGGGGAGGTGATACAATTTTTGTAAATTCTGTTTAAGATGCACTGACTTGAACCCTGAACATAAGGAATTTTGAAAAGATGAGACCTGAAACAGTCATATTGATATTCTTTCCCATTCCTAGCCATGGTCCTTATCACCTCCTGCTTGAACTCAGTACTCAGAGAAAAGCACAGACCAACAATGTCACCTTGATGTCTCCCTACAAAACAAGCCAATGAACCAACCCATCCTATGCACACAGGGCTGTGTTACCACAGACTGATTCTGGCTGCAAATTGGCAGGTGAAATTCTAGGTCATGAAGACCTGCACTCCTCTATCTGATAGGCAGCTGCTACGGTACATTAATGATTTTTCACAAAGCAAGAGAGAATTAGGTTTCCATGATGCACTTACTGCTTTATGTGTACTCTACTCAGGAACATGTCCTATATTCAGACCACACTGCAATTTGCCTGCAATCATCATGCAGCCTGATACGTAGAAAAAACTAGAAGGAAAAAAATGCAGGTCCATAAACAACATGGTACCCTTTTCTTCCCCAAAGACACAGCTTCTGTCTGGAAGGCTGGTTTTGTATCTTCTTTTGTATCTCCTTCATACTTCCTTTAAGGTGAGGACAACAGATTTAGTGCCTGGTGTTTTACACACACAAACACTGCAACAGGACAGAAAATGTACGTGGTTGACAAATGCTGTCAAAATTTGCGACCTGTCTTTCCTCTCCACTCTGAGCTGTTTGCTCCTGCCGTTCCTCTCATCCATTCTGAGGGCAGACTGTCTCCTTAGGGTGTCCAGCCCTCTCTCAAACCACAAGAATTGTTGCTGCTGGCTCAATTTGCTCACACCTCAGTCCTGGTTGCAGACCTGGCTCCCTGTCAGACATCCGAGCGATGAGACACTCAGAGCCAATTGAGCAGCATCAATGACCAAGGATGAATTTCCATTCGTACTTCCCACTTCTGTCTTCCCTCTTGCCTTAACTGCTCCAGCACCCAAGCCCTTCAAACCAATTCACCTCACTAGAACAGCATAACACTAACCCAGAGGAAAGTCCACAAAATTGGAGAAAAAATAAATACCAAAAGAGTAGAGTCTGAAGCAGGACAAGGGGACTGGCCCTCCTTCAGGCTGACAAAAGATCAGCCCAGCTACATACAGAGCTAGCCTAAGACAGGGCGATTTTCTCAACAGAGCAACTATGTCTGCATGCAATACGACCAGTCATGTTTAATTGTTGCCTGAATAAAGGTGATGCTGTGTGAGACCACAAGAGCTCATGTAATCACTCACCACCACTAAGAGAGGGAATTTCTCTTCCCCTCACTCAAAGGCCTTTCCCTTGCACTGACTCTGACAAAAAAACTTTCTGCTTATTAACTCATCTTTTTCTGGGAATTGAGCCAATTGACAAAGTCCAGCAAACACCAGAGCTAGAGCAAAGTAAGATTCACTGAAGTGGAGGAAAGTAGCACCTTCGCATTTGGGTGGTGGTGAGCCGATAAAAATCTAGATTATCCTCACTTGCAAAACCACTACTGGCCAAAAAACTCTTAAATGAGTAAGACCAGAAATGGGAGAAGACAATATACAGGATTTTGCCTTTGAGATATCCTACACCACTTAACTTTAAAACTTTGTGGTCAAAAAAACCTCTTTTGTGTTACTGTTCTGCCCCAAAGGGATTAAATAGGAACAAAGGCCTGAAAAACAACCAGTCTCAAACTTTCTAAACAACCTGGAGGTTGAAAGACTGCCTGCTGTTTGTCAAAATGCAGGTGTAGTGTACAAAAGCAGAGAATGTTTTGGGGCTAACTTATTATGAAAGGGAATAGCTGCAACATAGAAGTCTAATTTAGGAGATCAGGCGCCCCACAAAGGTATTGCTAGGAGGGTTTCCCAAAAGGTGCCCAGGAGGCATCTATGTTAAACACCTGCTCCGTATGCAGGGAAGCATCTTCCCAATTGGAAGAATTGCTCTCAGATGAAGACATTTGAAGTCAAACACTCCTAATAAACAACCTGATCCATGATTTCTACAGCATCCTCCAACGCAAAGCTAAACCTAGGCAGCTGTTCTGAAAGGTTGCCATCAGATGAAAAGCTCTGCTACAATATGAAGTTTCAGATATGGGATGCGAGCATGCCTCTAAGATCACCCCAGCAACTGCAGAGATTTGGGAAGGAAGAAAAGGCTCTGGCACCTGTTGAGAGAAGGTCTAAGAGAAGTATTCTGAGTTTTTTGCACTGGAATTTGTTTATAAATTAATAAAAAAACATTGTAAAAAGTAACTGGACTAAAAGTATATCCTGAAGAGTAATTGCCTTTTCCCAACTTGCTTCTATAACCAATTTACAGTTGTAGTTGTAATTACAAGTAATGAAAATACAATACATCTTTGAATTAGTGTATCTTTATTACTGTCCCAGAATCCTAAATTAAAAGCTCAGGACAGACCACAGGAACATTACCACTGTATAAACAGTCAATCAAACCTTTTCAAAACTTTGTCACAAGAGTTCTGGCATTTGAGAAAGGGGCTCTCAGTTGCACAGACATCCCTGTAATTACTTTCTTTCACCATCTTGCTTCTAATACTTGAGTGTCAGGTGAGTATATCCAAAGCTCAAATCCCCAGCAGCATACCAGAGAACGGAGTTCAGAAAACAACCTGACCACCTTTTGATCTATCACATGGGAGCTTAAAATATCCCTACCAGCACTCTCACTGTTCTCAGGGGTCCAGTAGGAAAACAGGATTATTCCTGATCTCAGCCCACATGGCATGGATTTACCTACCTGTATTAACCTGAGACCAGGCTGCTCTCCTCCAAGGTCTGCATTACCTACGATCCTCACAGCTTGCTGCCCACAAAACTAAGTGTCATTTGTGCTAATCGGTGCTAAGTGAACCAGAAAGGAGAGAATGGCAGGGATCCAGCTGACTCATTAATACCAGTGAAACGGATTAACCCTTTTACATTGTCTTCCCACCCCCCCCAATTAGTCAGCATCAAAGAGGTTTGAGACTGCACACACTGGAAACATAAAATGGGACAAAGTGTTTGAAAACAAAGAAGGACATCTAGGAGCAACATCATATTCTGCCACAAGACCCCTTATTTTCACATTACTTGGGAATAGGGTTTTTTTAAAAGCTAAGCTAAGCTTTATTTTAAAAGCAGCAAGGAAATGAAATAGCCTGTCTGAAGAAAGCAAAACATTCTGATATGTATAATAAATAAGTAACAAACTTGTCACGGAAATGAAAAGTGTATAGCTCAGCATGAAACACCAACTACCTGTTCCAAGCTCAAAATAGTTATCAACAGTGACTGTAAAATTATTACAAAATGTTAAAACTTTGGTTTTTTAACACATAGACAGCACTTTTTTGTCTTGTGATGCAAAACAAGGTATTTTTGACACAGTCAAACTGCTATTTAGAAAAATCCCTTCTAAAACAGTAAGTCTGAGGTTTTACATTATACAAGATGGAGCACTTATTTTCACAATACTTACCTGCTTGAACAAGTTTTTCTAAATGTGTAACTGCCACCAAAGATTAATGACTCCTCTCTGTGCCTCCAGTGGCCTCCTATTCCATTTGATAAAATACAAGCATCTTTATTTCTTATAAGAAGAATCTGTGTGAATGTGTGACATGCATATCTGCACTCTGACAAACAACACATCCCAGACAAATTTAAGAAAGAAACCTCAACTACATTTGCAATGATGTTTTTGGAAAACTGTGGCATTTCTCATTATGCAGTTATAAACACACTTCACCAAAACTTGGGTTACTGTACTGTATAACTTGAATGCTAATGCTGAAGATTTAAACCCTGGTTTATGCAAAATATGCAAGAACATCACTATACATAAAATGTTTCATCATGTAGTAAAATCTTGCCTGTATAAAAGCTTCTCATCCTTTTAAAAATTCAGTTACAGTTTAGTGAATATGCTGCTTTTAAGACATCCATCCAGCATTTATATTTGCTTCACACAGTCTGTCTCAATTATACTACAGCTGTCTCTCAGGGCAGCGCTGGCCATCTCCATCATGAACAACCACCACAGAATCTGAAGTTCTTGATTAAAAAGCAAATGGTTTTGTGAGCCACGCTAAAACTACCGCAGCTGCTCCATTTCACAAACCAGGCGCCATTCAGCTGGGAAGAATGGCACCGACTCTGAATTGTTCTTCCTGAGAGTTTTCACAATAAAAACAAACCACACTACTTCCAAATTTTAAAAGACTGGGGAGGAGAAAAAAAAAAAAAGTCTTCACTATTCTGGAAACAAGTGTTCTCTTTTTACTTAGAGCTTTTGATTTCTACATCAATGTTCCTCTATGAATAAAAAAAACAAAACTAAAGCCAACCCCTCCCCCAGGCATGCACACACCACAAGGCTTCCTGGAGGTGCTTTTAATGACCATCTACAGCAAGTCTGCAGATGTACTAAATAGAAATTGCAATGCTTAACTTTAGAAAAAACCCACCAACCCAAGTTACTGCTCATTGACGGATCACTACTGACGCTGTTAAATATCATATTCAGTGACAGGATAAGGAATGGAAATAATAATAACAATAATAACAACAAGCAAACATTATTTTTTAGATACATTAACACAATTATAAAAATTTGTAATTTCTTTCATCAAGACAAAGTATCAATCAACTCCTGATCACTTCCTCTCCAAGAATATATATTTCTCTACAAAATATGAAATAAAACAATCCTATTCCAGTGAAGGCGCAGCAAATGAAGTTGCAATATGTATTTTGAATAAAAGCCACGTTCAGTACAACTTATGAGGCACAACCTCTGTGTGCGTCACCTCATTTTTTTAGTAACCACAATAAAGTGTAAGTGTTGATAACAAAAAATCCCAGTAAGACATCCTAAACATACTTACAGAAATGCTAAAATAGAATAGAATTTTTTTGTTCTGTATTGAAACCACTCTAATGAAAATATCAGAACCAAAACCATTACATAGGTTTCCTACAATACCCTAATAACACTTTCTTGGTGGCCAGGTCAAGAAACACTTTGTACCTCAGTTAAATTTTATACTTAAGGGATAGTGAATGTTTAGTCAGATTTTTAGGGTTTAGTTATTTGGCTACATTAAAGATATTTAATGTTCTGGCCAGAAAGAAACTGGATGTAGCTAAAAAGAGTTCCCATTTTATTAAAATGAAAATATTTGGTAGTTTTCCTCAAGCTAATGTTGACTGACAGATACAAAAATTAGAACCAACTCCTTCAAGCTGCTTAAATTCACTCATTTCCCAGTAATGGAAAAAAAAATCGGAGTTGCTTTAAGGATTTTTCTTTAAAATATTGTCTGTTGCTTTCCTATGACTATTTCATTTATTTTGCCTTTATCCATATTGTACTTGAGCCAGATTAGAAACACTAAGGACAGACCAGACATTACACAAGACTTCACTGTATCACAATTTTTAGTGTATAAAAAGAGTAAAACCCTAAAACTTAGTCTACCTATTAGTCTGCCTTAGTCTACCTATTCATTCTACTTTTAGAAGCTGGAAAAGATTTGATTTTGTGTGGCAAGCCAATGAGGGCTTTAAGGTTAATGAGTGTTTTAGGCTACACATATCCCTGCAACATTTTTAGAATTATCACAAGCAAATTTTACAGATCTGTTGGATTTTTTTAATGAAGTCTGAAAGTAATAACTCAGAGTAACAATCTAACAAGACTGAATAACTTTTGAGTATATCCTTAAAAATATCTCAGTATTATAAGAACTGGGACAATTTGACTTTACAAGTCAAGACACTCTATATGAAATGGTTAACAGATTTGTAAATTATTTTTACAGGACTTTTTTAAAGTTGGTTCTCTAAACAAAAAAAGGCACTCTTAAAGATGAGACCAAGTAAATGTTTATCTGCAAATTACAGTTACTGATTTCAATGGAACACTACTTTCACTTTCAACACCTTATATTTCACAGTTCAGAACTGATTTGTTTGGGGCTTTTTTGATGGTTTGTGGTTTTGTTTATTTGTTTTTGTTTTGTTTTTCTTTAGACAAGTCCTGGTTCCTGTCATAAAGTTACTGTATTGCTTCCAAACTGTTTGGCTTTTGGGTTTGTTTTGTTTCCTTTTTTTTCAAGTCTTCGAGGCAGTTGAATTCAGCACAACTCTCCAGCTTTTTGAAGCAAAACAATTTGTTTCATTTTGTAGGTTACTCCTTAGTATCTGACCAACTTATGTTCACTTTGGTAAGACTGCATGTAAGATGACAGTAGTATTGGAAATTCATACTTCTAGGAGCAAAAATTAACAGCTTGAATCTACATTTCATTTTTGCCACGCTTCCAGCTTTCAATTTTGCCACCTGAGAACAGAGAAGTCACAGGCTGTCTGGAAGACCCACAAAATGGCAAGGAAAAGTCTGCAATTTCTTACTTACTCCACCCATCAAATCCAGGTCAATGGATCTGATGCACTGGAGTTCCCCGGCCCTTGCTTCGACACGAAAATGTTTCTGCAATTCAGGTGTTTGTAGAGTTATATGCACTTCTTTAAACACTAGCCCAGTTAAGAGACAGTATTTAAAACTTGCCCCAGTTTCCTGCAATTTTCAAGCCAGATTAAGAATGAGAAAAGTGAACCAAACCAGGTTCAACAACAGCCCCTCTTTCAGGCCGGTCTTCTAAGAAGAGCAACCAACATATTTCCAAATGACACAAGGACAGAAGTCTCAAATACTATTACATCTTCACAGATTGCATGAATAAGGCAATGGTGCAGACAAGAATTAATGTTCTAAAGAAAACATTAATGACTAAAAATTAATGACTAAAGAAAAACTTTCCACCAGTTTTTGCAATAAATCATAAGAAAAAAAATCCCTAGAAGTCAGCGCTACAATAATTCCAGCCCTCTCAGAAACAGCCGTGTAGTTCCTACTCTCAGTAACATTTTTTTGTGTTCATTTTACAGAATAACTAACATACTAGGAGCAGGGGGGGAAAGTAAGGAGGGAATATATTGAGCCTGTATTCACCTTTTTTTTTTAAAGTTTCTTAATAATTTCTTATTGCACTAGATCTCTTAATAATGTCTGCTTGAAAAGGTTCTAGGATCCTTGCCTCCTCCAGTAATTTTACAGAGACAAAGTTACCTATTTTTTGGCTGTTGTTTTGAATCCCTTTTTTCAATCATGGAAGGGCCTAGATCTTTTATGGGCATGACAAAGGCTCACATGAACTCATCAGGGAAGAGGCTGTGGGGCAGAAAACTATTACAAATTTTTAATGAAAAAGTCTTCAGATGGAAGATTTGCTACTCCAGCAAGGTTAGTAAAATAAATCAGGTGACATTCTTTAAGAGCTCAAAAGAAAGCTAGTAAAGAGGTCATAAACTAAAGTCAAAAATTTAAGAGAAACCTCAAAACCCTTTTGAAGCAACATTTTCAAATATATATTCTTCATAGTAGGTGCTTACAAGGAAGCAAACATAGACATTTAGATGTGCAAAATAAAAACTTATCCCAGCCAATGTACCTTCAGAAACATCAAAATGCATTCAGCATATACAGCAGTCATTGTTAGGCTTTTAGGAGGTCTGAAAGGTTGTACTGGGCATCACAAGGACATAAAATACCTGCTCTGAAATCTCAGCTATTTAAGATTGACAGGGATTTTGTGACAAAGTGCAAGGTACAACCTCCAGTCTAAATCAAAAATGAGATCAGAATCAGAAATAAGCAATCCCAGCAGTATTTCAAGAGACAAACAGAACTGCTTGGATCCAATTCCTACTTTGATAAAATACCCTGGTGTTAATGGAATTAAGTGGACACTATCATAACTTTTGTTAAGAAGTAAATCCAGATAAATGTTTTTAAAATGTTAGATACATTATCATTTACTATGAAAAGCAGTAAAATTCCAAGCATTTTCCTCCCAGTTGGTATTACTATATTTTAAGGTCGACTTCTGACTGAATAATCCAGGATTAAAACCACTGAAATCACATGAGCCCTTTGTTCTCAATCACCTACACTTCTATTGATTTGAAAGCTGCAGTACTGATACTGATATTTCAAAGAGTATAATACCACCAGATTCAAAGGCTACAACATGGTTTTCCTCTTACAATAAAGTTCTTTTCCATGTGGACAACTGAAAGAAATAGGTAATTTCAAGAGGCAATAGATTAGCTTCAGTAGTACCACACTAATACTATCAATAAGTGGACGTACATAACAAAGGATCACCAGTTTCTTCTTAGTGCAATGGAACATTTTCCACATTCCTTAATGGTAAGGTGATAGAGGTGGGTGGGTTTTTTCCACACAGTATTTACACACATTTGTTCTGAATAGGTGAGTAAGTCCAGAAATATGCCCTGCATGTGGCAAGCTGAAGAGCTGGAAGAGAAGACCGAGAGGCTGAATTCACTGGCATACCAGGGAAGCAGAGAAAAGCAAAAGCACAGTGCCTTTGGAAGACAGCTTCCATGTGAAGGCTGTCTATGCTTTGTGAGTCACCATCCTGGACAGGTTTCCACCTCCAAATTTCACAGACACTCATCACCTGGTTTGCACAGTGACCTCCCTTCTCCAGCACTAGATTGGTGGCCAAGTGGGTTCTGCACACTTTCATACATATTTCTCACTAAATCTGCAGCATTTCACAGAACTGGCAAGGGCTGGTCTTACCACACATATGTTTTAGACATAGAGAAGTGAAGTAACTAGTATATACAATCAGCAAAGTACTGCCTGCAAGCTCCCATTTAACTAATAAAACATTTGTTCAGTAATCAGTTTATGTTTTAAGTCTCCTCAGTTTAATGAGGCAATGCAAATATGAGGCTGCCATATTTGAAAGGGCTAAATGCTTTTTAAAAATGCTCCTATATTTATGGTACAGCAGAAGAATGTACAACATTTCTGCTTGGTACCATGCAAAAGTTAAGGCCAATGGGAACCAACATCTGGGAAAACCATGTTCCTTTGGACTATGAGACACAACCTAAATAGCCTTCTCTTGATGGTAATATTTGTCTTTGATAGCTATTTTATGACAAAAAAAGCCACCCTTTCATTCAATGCCTTCTGCCTTCTTTTTCTCTTAATTGATGTCTTCTATGCATTTTTACCTTCCAGCTATGCCACTTCTTTTTATGCCCTCATTAGTACTTTCCATCTTTCCTTAAATATTTGTTCAACAGCAGTAGGAAATCTTTGTGTTTTCACTGCAACTCAACACACGTGACCTCTAAGCTGTATCTCCAGGTGGTTTTACAGAGTATTTACCTGAAGTAGCATAATTCATTTTCTTATAAATTACGTACCACGCAGTCATTTGTAGCCTGTAGTTTAAGACAGCTATACCACAACATTTCACTAAGGGAACTGGTCCTTCAAACTGCCTGTGCTGCTCATCTGACACTTCAGTGAGACAGCTCAGATTATTAAGCAGGCAGGAAACCCCAAAGCACGTGTGTGGGTGTGGGTGGGTAACTTGTTTTTCACCAGCTTAGTGAAATTAATCAAATCACCAAGAAATCAGACAAATGGCTAGACTGAATCAGGTGCAGGAGAGAAGCAGCCAACCCCTTGCAGTGGCAGTGATACGTTAAATGAACTTGTCAGTCTTATCTGCACCTTAAGTGGAAGCCTCTTGGACAAAGCCCCATGAGATTATTCTCACATTAAACATAAATTATCTCTCCTGGTTTTTTAAACAGAAGGATGTTATAAGAATGGTCCTTGAAGCCAGTCCTAGACTGTGCCTCAGAGCAGCTGTGTGTGAACACTGATGGACATTTATTGCAGATCAGCTAAAAATCAGCAATTCACTGAGCTGTAAAATGTCATCACTTACAACACAGAATACAGTACTGTTTATTGCATAAAGTTTTAATATGCAAACATACCAATCAAGAAGCACCGTGGCTTTGGCAGTTGAAGTGAGCTATTTTATGTTAAATATTTGTGATGGGTATCTCCAGGGGCATATATGAAGGTTTGTTTTAAATTTTTTCCTCTGGTTTTGAAACTATCCACAGGTAGAATGTTTCTTTAAAATTCTCTGCGGTAGAAGCTTTTGGCATTTTAAAGCGGCCATGGCAGAGTAAAAAGAAAAAACCCCAAACTATTAGAGTTCTGCTGAAAATAGAGTAGGGGAATTAAAAAAAAAATCCAAACACTTTATTCATGTCCAATAGAATCCAAATTACTTTTTCAAATTGCAGTTTGGGATTTAGTACAAAATGTCACGTTGTGTATACCCTAAATTTCATTTGCCTTTGACTCTATAGTGTCTCAAGATACCAGTACTTTTTCAGCCTTTTATTACCAAGTGTTTTGGGGCATTCACAATTTCCAAGATGTTGCCACTGCTTCTCTTTATTACACTTTAAGTACTTCTACAGTGGACAGACGTCTTAGAACACTGCAGAAGAAGAAACACACTTGGAAACATGCAAACCAAAGGCAAACCAGTGAAGTTAAACATTAACTGTTGGACAACATCTGCATGCACGCATCGGGCTGCAGCAGCGCCGCATTAAGCACATTACACTCCGTGCCTGACTGCTGGACTGCACTGCTCTGCCTAATGAACACTGTGCTGCTGCACTGGTCCACAAGCACATATAAAAGACATTGGAAAAAACCACCTACTCAGACAGATTTATTTTACTTTTTTTTTGCCCTGAGTAGGATCACTTTATTTATTTTCCAACAAGTCCATATTCCTGTTGGCGACATTCCTCCGTGGGTAGAAGAGGCAAAGCAGAGTCAAGTTGTGTTCCCCTTCTCCCTGTTCCCTCCTTATCAAACACTGTTTCTGGAACTGATTTACATTAGCCTTCTTCTTTCTGTTTTAAATGTGGATAAATATTTTCCTTCCTTCCCTCCTCCCCTTTTTATTTCTTTTTAATTTTTTTTTTATTTTTATTTTTACTTTTTGGGTGGGGAGAGAGAAGAGGGAAGGAATTGAAGGGTTTTTTCCAAATAACCAGGGGAGTAACACCAGGTTACATATGCTTTGTAACAAGGCATTCAAAATACTAAGTAAACAAGAGTAAAAGCAGCACAATCAAAACCCATGGTATCACTAGCCAACTTAGCACAGCTATTAAAAATCTACTGGATATCTATTTGGCATCAGCCTTTCTCAAAATAACCCCAATTCAAAAAATTGCTAAGCAGATCCCTGCATGCTCTGGGGAACTAAATGGAAAATTGTACCTTTCTCAACTGCCCTGACACGTGATGTTTGGAAAAGCTTCAGAGAAGTAAGCCAGAAATTCCAGATAACAGAACATTTCCAGATAATGTTATTTCTTCCCTTAATTGTGTTACGCTTGAAATATCCTTGTATCCTCTCATGGGGCTTGATTCTGGTCCTAAGAAAAGTAATAACCTATCGTATGCAAGATCATACTACAGAAGGAGAAAGCTTCTACTGTTTATATACTGAAAATCAGCTTATTACAGACATCCACATGATGCAATACAAGAAATTCAATGAAAGCACCTGAATTGGAGCCTGGTGCCTTTACATGGTCACCAAAGCTTCCTGGGGGCAAGTCAAGGTATTCAAGAAGAAATGCTAAATTTTTCAGTTAAGTTTCAACTTTATTACAAGAGTTTGAGATCTTGATTTGCTTATAATTACTTTCTATTTGTATCTAACACAATGCTGCTGTGCCTCTCTGTTTATCCATCTTAGATCACTTCTATTATTCTGGTACTGAGGAAAAGGAAGGGAAGAAACATTAATCATATCCTTACTAGCTAACTTTGAACTGATAATCTGAGTTTTTTTAGTTAGTTTGAGTAATGATGGCTATGCCTTGGTTATCAAGCCTACAGTTACATCCTACATATTACCTACCACAACATAGATCCCTAGCCATGCTTTGTATACGTGCTTGTTTTATATAAAATACCATCATTCATATACTACATTAAAAAATAAGTCTATTAATTATTGCAATATACAGAGATAGGTTTCTTTGCAAAGAAATATGAAGTCAGTCCCCTCTGGATTTTTAACTCATGACTTCTGATCTATTAACTGCCTCCGTTTTGTGATTCTTTGTATAGACTTTATGCTGTAGAGAGAGAGATGATGTTTCTTTGTTAAATGCTTTGGTGTTTCCTGTTGTGAGAACTNATGACTTCTGATCTATTAACTGCCTCCATTTTGTGATTCTTTGTATAGACTTTATGCTGTAGAGAGAGATGATGTTTCTTTGTTAAATGCTTTGGTGTTTCCTGTTGTGAGAACTTAATTGACTGTTACTATTCAAGTCCTAACAAAACAGTATTTCTACTGTCCTTTGCTAATTATGCCTTGCCTGCATTTTCCCTAGCATTTCACACTACATTTGTTTTTCTACTTTATATTTTAGGGCAGCTTATTTGTAAGAATGTGCATTTATGTTCATATTATCTTGACCTAACAGACCAGATCTGATTGGTTTTTAAACGTATGCGAATAATTGGCTTGGAAGCAACACAGAAATACAAGTGCTGCATTTATTGAGTGCAAGAAAAGTTAAATTGGGCTGGCACTTTAAATAAGCTCAACTTGCCAGTGTAAGGGCATGCTTTGCTTTGGGGCCAGTAATACAATGGACCCATCCTTGGGATAATAACAATTATGTCTGTTTATCTCACAAAAAAATAAAGAACCCAACCTGCTGGAGAACCCAAATAGTAGATTGTGTTTAATGTAAAATGGTAGTTAAGAAAGAGTAAAGGGAGAAATATCCAAGGTGCCTTCTTAATATTCCCACATATGGTGTCAGACAACTACCAGAATAGTCTAGTTTGTGTAATGATACTCATGTTTAGTAGGAGATATTACCTCCCTATAAAAGTTGTTCTGCCTAAAGGCATCTTACCAAACAAGCATACAAAGTATGTAGAACATATATGAGTAAAAAAAAAAAAAATCTGAAAGACAAACTTTATACCAGTTACTGAGATCAAGTTACCTCAGTGTAACAACTGATCAACATTTCCTTTGAGAAGCAGAGAAGGAATACAGAAGCTTTCAATATAACACGTATGTTCTTGTATACTGTTTAGCGAGAGAAATCTGAACTAAAAATTCAAAGACTAATCTGCTTTTGAAACACAAGGCAAATTCGATTAAATTTCTGCAATTTTAACTTCAAAGACATCAGAGCAAAGAATCCATTGCATAAGGCAAAGATAATTTTTAAGCACAGAAAACAAAGTACAGTCACATCTTAGACATTCCAATTTTAAAAAAGGCTGTTGTCATTAATTACAGCTGTTAATACGGTGTGTATGGATAAACAGTTAACACAGTGTAATCAAGCCTTAACTTCTGTATTTCCTGAGGTTGCTTCTTGGTTCCATAACTGACACCATCTGGTCAAAACCTCAAATAGAGTCCTGCATATCACTGCAGTAAGGGCACGTGACACCAGCAGTCCCCTTCCCCACTGCTGCTGGTCACCAAGCCTCAGGAAGAGCCAGCAGAAGAGACCCTACTGATGTTGTTCATCTCTTTTCAAAGCAAAATGTTAGGCCTACTTGCACTAGAAAATACTGTGACTATGACTTGCAGGGAAATTGGTAATAATTAGTCGTGTGTGGGAAAAATTACAAAAAAAACCATCTTAAGAGTTTTCAAGACAATTCCCATAATTCTGCTCTCTGGAACGTGTACACCAGGTTGCCACTTAGCAACAACAACCCAAAATTTATTTTTAGAAAAGATAAAACCTCCAAAATCTTTCATATTTTTCTTGATTTGTGCAATTCTTAACCTGTCAGAGGACAAATTCTGGCACAGGGATGCTTTCCATAATAACTGCATCGTAAAGTTGGCTACCTGACAAAACAAAGTTATTACCAAACAGGAATTACTACTATGCAATGATCTTGTTTAAATCAGAGGTGAAATTCTATTTCAAAGACTAAAAGGATGGGATAAAAACAAAGAATAAGTAACTGCAGCTGCAATTTTCTGAAGGCCACGTACAACTCCTTTTGTTTCATTCCTAAAGTGAAAAATGTCTTGCTTTGGCCTTCAACATGTTCATGTCTAAAGGAGGAATTAAGCCAGTTTATTACCTTGTATTTCCCTGTAATGGAATGTTTCTTTTCAAGCTTTAGTCCCTACACAAATCCTCATCCCTTTCCGCCCCCCACAAAAAAAAAAAAAAAAGGCATTTTGCTTCAGCAGGGACTTCAGAACTAGATGCACAGAAAATAATCCAATGTCCCTTCCTCTGATGACTAGCCAGGAGTGTTCAGGCACAGTGTAATCACTCCTCCACTATACCCAGCAATATTGCATTAAACTGTAATTTAGTTGATCTACTTCTGGGAGTCATTTTTTACATTCCAAGTCCTGTGGATAGTGATAGGGCCATAAACGGAGCTATAAAAAACAAACTTATCAGCTGGACATCTATTTCTACTACATGAAAGTTTGGTAAATAGAAAGATTTATTACTTGAGCAATGCTCTATGAGAACATTGTTTATTCAGTAAAGTGGAGGTGATTTTTCTTTCATTCTGCAGTTTCCTTCATTTGCTACTTGCACACTGCCTGAAAGTGGAACTGGTTACAGGCTTCTAATGTACATGTACTTCTCAAAGTGAGATTTCATTCTTGACAAACTGATACAGTTTTTTAAGGCATGTCTACACAAGATTAAAACTACAGTGTCCGTGTCTGCATGGCTTCTTTAGGTTGGTGAGCAGTGACAAGTGAGAAATGCCATCTGCCATGCACCTAGTCCCCTGCTCTCAGATCAGAGCTTGGTGAATGCTGGCATTTCATATGTAAGGCTAGATCAAAGCCCGAATCTTTATATTGTTCAATTAAAACTCTACATTCTATGTGCCAAATAGCCAGAAAAAAAATTCTGCTTTTTCAGTTTTAAGGACTAATCTATTTTTGTTGCATTTAAAAGAACTTTTTGGTAAAAACAGACTTGGAAACAATCTGTCATTTAGCAGGAAGTTGCAATCAACTAACTAGACAAGTGAGACAGTATTTTTCAGTTTAAAAAATACCAAAATATTGATTTCACATTCTTCAAAACATCCCTACAGTCACAGTAAAACAAAAGTATACTATCATGCATATAAAAAGCGTACTAACACGTACACCTTCATTGACATTTGAGAATCTGCTCCATTTTTGTGACACTAAACAAAGCTGCGAAGTACAAATATATGATTAAGATCTGATTTGAAGAAATGCACACAAAACTGATTTCATGCCATAAACTTTATAAGCAGAAAATTAAAAAAGCAATTTAATCACTCCTCTAGCACCACAGAGCAGCAGCTCTTGTAGCTGAGATGGGGATGACCCTCCTGCATGAAGACAGGGAAACGCACTTAAATCTATACCCGCACTACTTTTGGTCACCTTGAAATATGTTCTACACCACTGAAGCACGGTGTAAGGTATCAGCTAGTTTTAATTAGGATTTTCCTATATATAGCTCCTTAATTTTGCAAGACTTACTATGAAGCAGTATTGTCCCAGTTTTAAACTGCTCACTGTAACTGCTTGAAATCTTTACAGTTAACCAACACAGTTCTGAAGGATGAGGATGTACTAATCTTTACCTAGTTTGGTGATACCCTACTGCAACACTAAAAGAAGAATTAAAAGAACAAAAGGAAACAAAACAACAAAACAAAGAAAAACAACAACAATAAAATCCCCCCAAAACCCAAACAAACAAAAAACCACAAAAAACAAACAATCCCCTCAAAACCCCCAAACAACAACCCCCATGCAAAAAAAAAAGCCCAAAACAACAACAAAACCAAAAACCAACAAGAAAAGGTACTGCAGGAAAAACACCATTACTTAAGCATCCATAAATTGACAAAGCGAACCATAAATTAATTACATTAATAAATTAATGATCAACACTTCAGTTGGTATGATTTTTTTATGGAAGAAAAGCTTCTGTTTTCCTAGCAAGAATTTTGCAGCTGATTAAAATATGTTCCTTATTAAGAAATCAGGGTTCATATTTGCCTTAAGCCGTGCCAGGGCAGAATTTTGCACCTTCTGAAAATTCTGAGATGCCTGCCTCCTCACTGATTTAACCTGACACATACAGCTGGGCAATATCAAAACAAATTCAGTAAGAGCAGTAAGCCACATAACAGAGCTAACTACTGAATAACGATGTTAGTGGAATCAATACAGTCATGACACAACAACTTAAACTGATTTTTCACTTACTTCAAGTATACTGTCCACTTAATTCTACAATATATCGCTAATCACTTTTTAAAATGTTTTTTAAAAGTGATCAGTTTACAGAAAACGGACTGCTACTGAAAACAACTCTCCCTCACATTGTTGCCCACACACAATTTCTGATTCACACTTGTGAGAAAGAGCAACTTGTACTGTGAAAATTCACACAACTCTATTAATTATTTTACAAGAAGCACTGGATTTTCTCCATCGCATGTTTGTTTACAAAAATGTAGTAACAGCACGGATGGTCTGTAGCCTTACCCTGAGGGCCGGTTTCACAATCAATTTAACCAACATGAAGTGCAAGCTGCAGCTGAAATCCCCTCTCTCTCCACCCAATCCCATCCCAGGCAGGCTGCATCATCACCCTCAGGCCAGCCACTCAGTGTGTACCTGAGCAGTTCATCGGTTCCCAGATCCAACTTGTGAGCAGCCACAGCAGCAATGCTGGCACACGAAATGCACGAGGCTGCCACTTTCCACAGGATACCCATATAGACATCCATGGAACTATGGACTGAAAAAAAACTATCTGCCAGCTTATCCCAAAATAGCATGCAAGACAGCAAATGTCACAGAAAATATCAAATGCTCTATATAAATGGTCATATATGCTATTTGGAAAACACTATTGATTTTCTTTATATAACCTCTTTATCAGCCTTACAAGCCTTTTACAGAAAGTTTGACATTGCATGCACAAAAATCTTACTAAGAAACCCCACATGTCTCATGACAGGTGTCTCATTTGCCTCATTGGAAATTGATTGGCTGAAGTCTAGATTCTAGATGTCCTATTCTCATAAAGTACCTAAAGTGTCCCTTATAGTCAGACAACAATGCAAATTCCTGTTTAGTCTATTACAGAGTCTGCATTGGGTCACTTAAGCTATCTGTGTTATTGCTAATGTAAGTGTTGAACTTCTGCTGCAATAAAAATGCAATAAAAATGCACTGTAGCTGACTACTGATAACATCAGACAGACAGATACCGAGCTTAGTATTTTACTGAAATTTGGACTTCAGTAAATTGCTATGACAGAAATCAGAGTTTTCAACATTCAATTACTTGTTTTTAAGTGTATACCACATGGATGTATGATTAAAAGCCAAAACAGATCTTAATCATAGAGCAACACACTACAATGACTCATTGAATATAAATGTCAACAAACAACCTCAGTAAAGTCAGTTTATTTTTAGTATGTTATTCAGGAGCAGCTGAGCACAGAAGTGAAAGAGAAAGATCAAGAATGAGGATCTTGGCTAACTAAATGTACTTATCACAGAATACACTGAAAAGCTAACATGGTTTACCACATAAACTTATAATTTGTTTGCTTGTTTGTTATAAAACTCACTGACTAGGATGTAAGTCTAAGAGAGAAACAAATGGTGGTGAGAGCCTGGATTCCCTCACACCTTCCAAACTAATAAACGTGGTCATTGACATTAAATAAAAAGCAACGAATCATCATATTTAGCAAACACAGGTTTAACAATTACAGCTAAATTGGAGCAGATCTGTGCTATTTGTTGAAGAACACATCTCCTAGGCAAACTAAGAAAAAAATTCAAACCCCAAAGAAGTCTTTCAAAATATTCCACATCTGCAATTTTAGTGGTTCTCCTAAAGTCAGCAGCTGACCAGAAATGCTGTGGTGAAAATCATATGCAAATACACCTGACAACAAGTTGTATACAACTTTAATATTTTACCTTTAAAGTTGGTATCTACAGGACTTCCCAGTTAATGGAAAACTTCTCCTAAGACCTCTTCATCAAGCCCTGCCAACCTGGCTAATTTTGCTGTGCTATGTTAAACACAGTCATGCAAAACATTATATTTTTCGTGTTAGTTATTAATACGAAACACCTTTACACCAAGATAAAATAGAAATTACTTAGTCTTAATGTTAACAGTGGTAAAATAAATTTTCAAGAACATGACAACATTTATGGCAAAATATTCCTATTTTGAACACTATGGTCACTTCTGTCTAAACTGAGCATAGTTGTACCCCAGTATTAGCATCATACAGCAGGAGAAACCAAATCTTTTCCAGATCTCTCAATCAAGGCAGTTTCCATATCCAGTCTATTCAGCTATAAAACCTGTGATTTTTTTTTTTTAAGGAAGTGCTGAATGTATCCTCAAAGAAAAATCAACAATTTATTTCACTGGCAAGTCTGTACATCATCAAATGTTAATTTCTGTTCTATTCTGGATAGTCTATAGATCTGAAGATTGGGCCAGAACCGCCGATATTCTTAATATAAAACCAGAAGATTCCAGGTAAACAAATAAGAAAGGGGAAAGACAAACAGCTACTCTACTGTTCCAGACACTGTGGTATGCCTGGACAATGTGCAGGATCTGCCATTAAAAACAGAGAGCTATAAGGAGCTGGAGTCTACATCTAAGTAGATTTTCCCCATTTCTTCTGTTTAGTAATGCATAGGAAAAAATGGTAAATACCAAAAATCAACTTCTGTGTTCTAATCACTTGATTATTTATAAGATGCAATAAAATCATTTAAAAACCACTCAAAAAGCACAACTCTGCTTTCAGATTCTAAAGATGGAACACACAAGTGAGGAAGGTTTGTCGTGACATGCGCCACTTGAGAAAGGCGAACTCTTGAAACTGTTTGAATTAGATCCTAATCTTTAAGGAAAACTCCCAATTTCAATCAAAAGGATTGACTAAAAATCATCATTTATGAGAAAGTTATACCAGTTGACAAGAGATTCAGGAAAACGTACTAAGCTAACAGGTTTGGAACAAGACCAGTGCCCAAAAAAGGCATTTAGTAGGACCTCCTTTTCATGAACATGCTCAAAAGACTTAAGACATGACCTTAGTTGAAATACAGCCTCTCTTTGTTACATTTTACTGGACCGACACTGTGAAGAAAGTTACAGTATAATATCTGTAGCAGACACTAGCCAAAAATAATTTTTTTTTTTCACTTCTATTTGGCTCTTGAACCTGAAGAACCACCTCATCTCAAGAGTCTTTTAAATCAATCAGTTTCCAGACAGGAATGAGTAACACGCTTGCCCTTGAGACTGAGGATGTGCCGCTATAGCTCCATGCCGACAAACAAACTCCTCTGCCAGCCCTTCTGCGCGGGCAGGAGTCACAGCAGCCCCAGCCCAGACGATGGAGCTCCATTCCCGGGTCACTCACCTCCAGGCAAGCAAACCTTTCCTCCCAGCCGGCTCAGCAGCTCAGGCACGGCTCAGCGCTGCTGCATACTAACAAGTACAGAAGTCCCATGCCCACACAGCCTACCAAACTCAGGCAGAATGAACTGGGAAATCTGTCCAGAATCACGCATACAGACCACACACACTGAGGATATACCTAAAGTTAAATCAGTCGCAAAATCCAAAGGCCAGCCAGGCAGAAAGGTTTAAGGAAAACCATAGGAATACCACTACCATTCTCTTTCCTACCAGGTTTTACTAAGGCAATGGTATATCAGCAAAAAGTCAAAAATACAGTGATGGCCTTGATCTCCACTCAAGCGTACAAGAAACCACCCACCACTCCAGTCTTGCTTCCGGCACACAGAGGTGTCGACATGGTATTGTACTGTCAGGTACAAAGGGCTGGCCTAGGCAAACCTCTGCGGGCACAAACCGCTCCTCTTCCTGCCAGCTCTGGTGTTCATCTCCCTCTGGTGGACTGTGTACACAGAGGGGAAACTGCTCCACCTAGAACTGCTCCACCGAGAATGTCACCCTCTAGGATACCAACACAGCTCCGTTTGTCTTCCAGTTATTAGGAAATCCTCACCTGAGATGCACCAGCAGGCAAAAGCAGCATGATTGCTCAGAGTGGGTTCTGAGACACCAGTGTGGCCAGCACAGGCCAAATAGGCAAGTGTAGCTCTCTTGCCCTGCAACTCCCTGAACACTTAAAAACTCAAATTATTTTAATTTATATACATAAACGTCTTCTACTTACCTGCTGTGGAACAGAAAACAGAATGAGAGTTCATTTTGTACTCAAGAGGATTAAATGCAACAAGGTACAAAAGACTACCTGTAATTATTAGAGACCTATCTTGTGCAATCTGGACCAGTCACACATGAGAGTCTAGAGACCCAGAACGCCTAAGAGACTTTCTCGCATTCTTGAAAGACACCAAACACCATACTGTCACCATTGTCCAAATGTTAGTATCAACTGAAGTGCAAAACTAAAGGAAAAGACAACTTTTCTTGGCTGACACTAAAATTAGGCCTCAGTCAGCAGAGCCAACAGAAGCTTTCAATGCCAGACCTACACTCAACCTTCTAGACCTACTTAACACAATCCACCTCATTAATTATTGCAGCTCTCTCATTTTTATACTGAGCATTTCCTTGAATTGCTTTGCCTCCAAATTCTATACAAAGATCTCAGGAAATGGGCAATTGTTCAGCATCTGCTCTGCTCTTACTCAACTATTCTATTCTTTTATTTTCTAGGTCCCCCAAATTTACCACAGTTTACACAGTAAAAGGAATACAGCAATATAGAAAAAGTAAATGGATGAACTATTTTGATGTCAGACCAGTTCTGATGTCAGACCAGTTCCAACGGCACTGTTTCATTCTCACAAGTCACTCTTATGAACAGAAACTGAAAGGAAGGTCTTCTCCCCAGTCCATTCGTACCAGCTAAAACTTGCTGCTGTAAACATTAAGGGCAACACCTGCTTTGCTCACCACTAGGGAATTCTTAAATACTTACATTTTACTAAAAATAAATTTGAAGGTACTGTCTATAGGAAATATTAACCACCTTATCTCAACGTGTCAAGTATACGAAATTGTTTCACATTCTAAAAACCACTTAATCATATTGAGACTTTGCAATTCTTAGTGAAACCTATCTTGTTAAACAGGGAGAAGGAGAAAAAAGATGAGTCTGCACATGGAGTAGGAATACAGATGATGACTACTCTTTTTGGAGACTAACAGGTTTTTTTTGCAGACTTACAAAGTGTTCTAACTTTACCTGAGTCTGCTGATAACCAGACGTTTTTCAAACTAGCATTGGAGTAAGTTTTCCAGCTTCCTCCAACCTGAATTCACTGCAGGACACAGTACTAAATTAATTGTGGAAAAATGCACCTGTATATTTATAGGCATCATGTCAGTATAGTCTCCAACAATGCCCTTGGACTAAGGGGATCTACTTTCTTTAGATGACACTTGGCTTTAAAGTTAGATGGCTCTGAAGCTATCAAGCAATGCCTCTGCAGACTTGACTTGTTTCTTCTTCTATGAATC
Organism: Phainopepla nitens; assembly: GCA_013400175.1. NCBI lineage: Eukaryota > Metazoa > Chordata > Aves > Passeriformes > Bombycillidae > Phainopepla > Phainopepla nitens. Next base: position 83,765 of record VXBQ01016942.1, read on the forward strand.
ACACTTCATCCATCCATTCACAATCATCTTCACTACAATCCTAGGTGGGAACTTCTGTTGCTGGGAACAATACAGTGGCATCCTGCTCCTAGTTTATAGGATTTTTAAAAACCATGCTTTTTGGTTTTGGGGTTTTTAAATGTTGCTCTTGTATACTTGCCTTTCCTCCTGTTTAAAGGACTCAATTTGAACTATCAAACTATTCAGGCATCTAAAAAGCTAACAAGTATTTTTTTTCTTGTGGGTTTTTTGTGGTTTTTGTTTGTTTGCTTGTTTGTTTATGGAAAGATACATCCATGAAACACAATTAGTTCATCATACTCTTAGGTCAGCTTCTGGCATATGGCTGCTCTCAGACAGGTTTACTATAGTTGTTTCTACTCAAATAAGTAAGCTCACTAGTGACAGGCTTTGAACTCACCTAACAACATGATTTTAGGGGCAGCATAGTTCCCAGCTTTATTTCAGCAGAAAGTCAACCTGATCAATCTACATTCCAGCATATTTATTTCAGTGCCTACCCTCTTGTTCCATTGTTCTCAATGTCTTGCACACATTCTCATCTACTTTGCATTTCAGGATTGTAGCAAGTTTCATAACAGGAAGGCACACCCATTAGTATCCAGCTTTTATATGGCTAGATGGCTTGTCATCTTCCCCTGGCACAGGCATAAATGATGGAAAACTTACTTGCCATGTAGAACACTGAAAATCAAGTCCGTGGGAACAATCAGTGCTAATGTTTTCCACAAAATCAGTGCTAATGTCTTCCAGAAAAGTAACCTTTTTGCAGCTATCCTGAAAATTACTTTCTTAGTAACACAGAGCAATTACAGACTTGACTACTCTTTATAAAACCAAGCAGTACACAACCAAAATTAATTTTTTAAAAAAAGTGGTTTTAGTTGGATGGCCTATGTGTTTCCCTTGATTATTCATTAATAATTTTTGTGATCATCGGCCTGTGTCAATTAAGTTTCAACCAAGTCCCTAAACAAGAGCTGCTATGCCAGATGAGCTCAACAAAGGGTTGGAAGGCTGTGAGCAGCCTCTGGAGTCAGCTGCTACCCATCAGAGCCAGAGCCAAGCGCTGCTTTAGCTTTATCTGGGGGTGCTACTGCCCTGTGTGTTGGACCATCAGGCCAGCTAGCCCTGGAAATGCCATTCCTTGCCAAACCATGACAGGAGAGATTTGTGGGAGATGGGAGGGGACTGAAGGAGGGCAAGGGAGCAGGGCTAAGGCTAGTGAGCAGTAAAGCCCTGGGAGAGCAGGCTCTATGGGCTTTGTTCATAATGGAATGGGTATTTTGGAAGGTGCTTTTCCTTTCAGACATGCTGCACACGCTGTGTCATTGCAGCCTGCGCTTATCTGATTAATAAAATGCATAATTTTCATACCTAGTCAGAAGACAGCAAATCACACTGGTTTAGCAGATTCAAAGAAAGCATAACCACCCCCTTTAAAGTTTCCATTTTTCACCTAAAAAGAATACTACTAGAACTAGTTAGAAGTACTGCAAGATAATTTTTATCTAATTAGCTTCCACTAGAAGGACAAAAATGAGGACTGAAATCTTGAATTTTTCCTATTAATGCAGAAATGTGCCGCTTAGTTCCCAAAATAACTTTTTATGGTTTTAGTACAAAAATTTATTGCATTCTTGCTTTCATCACTATTATCTGCAATTATTAAATTCCTTACCTCCCTAAAACAAAAGAGCAAAACATGCCCAAAACATTTTCATAAGGTAGGCTCCATTTTACAGTTCTGTTTCTCAAATACAGACACCACTCTGTGTTTTAACGTTGCATTTTTAAAATAAAAATATAACACTCCACTTTTGCTTATATCATGTTTTACAGTCAGTATGGCATATGACAAAAATAAATGTGGAGAGGAAATGAAGGTATTTTCTAGAACTATTTATAGTAATCCAGTCATGCTGAACTGATTGTATTTCCTCCTATATTGAAAATGTACAGACAGCTGCATACAAAATACATGTCATCAACTTTCAGCTTTCATCCAATGGAAAAAAAACAAGTAAACATACTCCTAAGTAGACTATCATTGCTTTCAGTTTATACACGGAACAAAAACTTTACTGTGGTCAAATCCTGAAACCAAGAATTTGAAGAAATAATCATATATCTCTAGGAAATGCATTCACATAAAAGAACTCCTAAAGATTAGGCTCACTTTCTTAAGAACTGAATTTTCACATTTAATAATATTTGTTTTCTGAAAACACTTAGACACAAGTAAATTGTGGTCAACATGAAGTTGTTTCTAATTTTTTTTAAGTAAAAGAAGCTGTAAAGCATAATTATAACCTAAAGTTTCCCCCACGTGCCTGGAAACTGGCCAAAAGCTATTGGTTTCCATGAGATGAAACTCTTATGAACAAAGAAGTTGAATTTTGAACAGGGATATCTAATACTTTCTACCTTGTCTTGGTAAGATATGCTTTTCCTATGTGTCTAACTCTTCATTTTAAAATTTGTTACCTTTGGGGCCAAAAGGGCACTCTAATTGCCATGGACAAACGAACCTACTAGACAGACCACCTGAAATCAGTTAGCTCAAAGGTAAATCAAAGACATATTTGGGGCCTCTCCCATTTCCTCTCATGTTCTAAGCCATTAACAGCAGATTTAGTTGCAATGGTTCCATCATACGCAATGTTTAACATTCCGAAATTCCCCTTCCTCAGGAGGGCATGATCATGAAAAATGCTGACACATCTGACTCAGTCTTGGTATTTTCTCATGGAAGAACAGCAGGACACAAGAGTTAAATGGTGCTATGAGACCAAACCAGTTATTCAGTCTTTTTTGCACTGTCTTCCTCTTATTTGACTGCTTGAGACTCCTCCCCTTAGAAGATATCACAGGAGAAAGTCAAGAGCTGTGGAGCTCCGCTTCATTTATCAACTCCACATTTATCTTTGAATCTTTTCCATTTCAATATTACACCATTTATTTCCACTGCACACAATTTAATTGAAGCTATTCTTTCAGTTCACTGTTCAGAAAGCAATTAATTGGCAATAGAAAAGAATATACATATGGATTGCTACAAATATTTTGTCCAGAAGCAGGTGGTGCACATGCAGTAACACTTTAATAGTGTTCTGTAAGAATCAATTTCACTCTCTAGGTTTTATGCTCTATTGTGAAAGCAGGGGGGGAAAAGCCAACAGCTGACCCTCCCATGCTAAAATATGGATGGAACTTACAGGGGAAAAAATGGTAACCAGACATTCCATCCACAATAAGGTAAAACATAACAAAGCCTCCCCCATCAGCAATGCTGTTCCTTCATACTGTATTTATTTGACCTATCTACAAACTTTACAACTAAAACATCCAAACACTTCCACCCTGACTGTAGCATGAATTATGCTCACTAGCAAGAGAAACTCAGGTTTACCAACAAAAATAACTGTACAGAGATCTACCTTGAAAAAGTAGGAAGGCCAGAGACACAGCCCCAGGTAAACTCATCCTAAAGGCTTAATGGGAATCTACAAAGTGTTCCTGAGCTGCTTCACCACATCTCTTAGAAAGACTCCACCCTGGTTATCTTCAGGGTGTGTAGTAATGTGTACAAATAAGATGTCGTCATTTAAGAACTAAAATAACTTTTTTCTAGAGTCTGAGGAATGTAAGAATATAGAAATCTCTTGGATACCTCTTTGTCCATCAAGTGTACAAGCTGAAACCCTTCTGTCTTTTGATAATAAATATGCCAGAAGTAAGGAATATCTAAAGGTAGACAGGATTTTAACAAATGGCCAAAGTAAATGCACTTCAGGGTATTTTTGCTTCTGCTTGACTAGCATTTCAGCATGTTTCTAAAGCAAGTGTAGTCACACTACTTATCCTGTTTACCTGCACATTGTACCTCATAACTAGGTTTCATATACATCATCCAATTTATAATTCAGAATATGAGTTCTAGTTGGAAGCTGTTGTTTTGAAGGGAAGAAAGAAGGATGAGGACAACATTTTGTTCTGACCTCCAGATGATTTCTGGAGGTAGTTTATAGAGCATTTATCTATTTAGTTATCTTAAATAATACACATAAAATCCTGATCTCGGGAACTGTCAGCTTTTTTCAAGACGAGTTCTGTTCTTTTGGGTGGTTTCACAGTAACAAAAAGCCTACTAGACATAAAGTAAAAGTAAAATCAAAAGCCAGAGAATATCCCCACAGTATATCAGCTAACACCATCTGCTTGCAGCATGTCAGTGTAGTACATGGTTCAGTCCTCTCAAAAGGGCAGACTGGACTCCTGAAACACTACATCAATCAGCAGGTCCTTAACACTGCAGGTTTCACATCAGAGCACTTAGGACATTTAAAATCACACAGACAGATAACAAAATTAAGTGTTGGTCACTCTCCAGCTGGCAAAGGTAACATGAGGGTCTACATGAGGAAAGTCAGCAGCAGCAGAGTGGAAATAGTAGGAGTAGAATGGGAATAGAAGGTTTAAAACAAGAGCCTCTTAGAGTTTGCTCATTTGTACCCCATGTTAAGCCGGATCTCCAGAGTCAAGATCAAAAGTGCCCAGACATGTTCTCACCAGAAATGTCTTAACTTCATAATTCATTCCCTGCACAAGAAGTTCATTGACTTTAGCTACAGAATGTAAGCAAACAGATGGCTTATGCTGCCAGGAATGTGCTGAAGACTTAAAGAAATATAAACCCAGAGGATTCAGAAGTTTCACTGGACCCAAGGGAATGGGTAGGATAAAAAAGAGAAAGGAAGTAGTAGACAAGACCACTTACAGATATCACACCTTCTGAAATAAGAACACAAAAGAATAACACAGACATCCTTCGATTTACATCTGATTCATCAAATAGAAAAGAAAACATTTCTTGCTCAAGAGTATCTGTTACAAAGGTCAGTATGCAAGATGTGAAGCTGAAAGATACCTGCTGACATTAAGCAGGTATTAGCCTGTACTGCTCAACCAGTAGAAGATATAATGAGAAATCGAGGGGGAGGGGAGTCTTTAAAAAGAAAAAAGAAAAAAAAAAAGAAAAAAGCTTTGCCCTTTTGTTTTAAAACAGAAGACTGCAAAAAAACCCAAACACTGCAAGACAGATTATCTCAGGACTATAAGCATAAAGACAAGACAAACCCTACTGGACTATGGCCCTAAACAAATTTAAACCAACTTCCACAGCAGTACTGAACGCTATAGGTTTTAAAAAAAAAGCAATATGCAGGTAAATAAAATTTTAAGACAATTTAATCTGAAACTCTTAATGACTTCTTGTAATCAAACTTGAAATCAGAATGTGCTGGACAGTTTTTACTGTACTATAAAGTTTTACTTTTTTACTATAAAGGTTTACTTTACCTAGTTGATCAAGGGAAGCCAGTTGATGCAATATTTTGGATTTCGGAAAAGCTTTTGATACTGTCTCTCGCAGGATCCTTGTGGAGAAAATGTCCAGCGTTAAGCTGGATAAACACATCATGCAGTGTGTGAGCAGCTGGCTGAGGGGTCAGGCACAAAGGGTTACAGTGAACGGGGTGACATCAGACTGGTGACCTGTCATTAGTGGGGTTCTGCAGGCTCCATCCTTGGCCCTGACTTCAACAAATTACAGACCAGGGCAATCACCAACTGTATGAAATTTAACAAGGGAAGCTGTCAGATTCTGCACCTGGGATGGGGCAACCCTGGATGTACAGACAGACTGGGGAATGAGGTGCTGGAAAACAGTGCCACAGAAAGAGACCTGGGGGTCCTGGTTGAGAGAAAGTTAAATATGAGTCAGCAGTGCCCTGGCAGCCAGGAGGGCCAGCCCTGTCCTGGGNTCTTCACCCAGAGGGTGGCTGGGCTCTGGAACAGGCTCCCCTGGCAGGTGGCCACAGCACCATGGCTTCTAGAGTTCAAGAAGTGTTTGGACAACGCTCTCAGACACACGGTGCAAGTCTGTGCAGGACCAGGAGCTGGACTTGATCTTTGTGGCTCTCTTCCAACTCAGCATATCCTGTGATACTATTATTTTACATAGAACAAGATCCCATTTCTTTTACCAGCCAGCACTGTCAGCCCCCCGGGAGGGCCAGGAGCCCCTGCCCACTGGATTATAAAGCCGGCAGCAGGAATGTGCACAAACAAAACACACCCTCTTCCGCCAAACAGCTGTGCCTGCAACACACTGTCCAGCAACAAAGTAGGGCTTTTTAAAATCAAATGTTGACAGCTAATGAATGCATTCACGGCTGTGACAAGTTGAATATCACCCAAAAGTATGATGCTCAATTATCTTGCTCCCTTCTTCGTTTTAAAAGTTTCTTCATACTCCTAAAAAGGTACTTTAGTGCATTGGCAAGGACTTGCAAGTATAGAATTTGACTGCTGTTTATGCTACTTTAAATGAAAAGCATATTATAATAAAGCACGACTCATTATCTTCACACAGAATGCACATTTTGCTATTAACAAGATTGGAATTGGTAGTAGGCCTACAAAGGCCTCCTTGAAACAATAATCTAAGAAAGCAGCTGTCTTAGAAGCCACAAAATGCAGGAGGAATCTAAATTCATTAGCTGTCACTTCTGCACCAGTGTCCTGGATCTGACTGGGAAGCATGTCTCCCCTCACATCTCCCACTGCACGTTTCAGGCATAATGGGCACATTCCCCTTGTTTTAATTTCCAGGGAAAAGGAGAGCAGATCCTGCTTTTACCCTCACCCTCTAAACCAGCCCACTCAAGAAAAAATGGATCTGAAATCTGGTTCCTATAGTCTGACAATATTCAGAATCCTGGCTCCCACAGGGAGCTCCCTCTGTCAGCTACACTTGAATTTGCTTGGGAACCTTTCTCCTCTTCCCTTTGAAGCTGGACTTGGTTCACCCAAAAAGGAAAGGTTGCCTGGGACAGAAGTAAAACAAATCAGAACAAGTCTGAGCCTGATACCTAGAAGCTGGCAACACATTCTGTCTCTTTGTGCTGTTTTGTTTTTTAAAAGTTTTTGTCATTTCATTTTAAGAAATAAAAAAAATGCACAAATCCACCACAGACATGGGCTAGGGAGCAGAGATCAATATTCTCATTTTCTAACTCACAGGCCACTGAAGTTCAATGACTCATGCAGTACCAGAGAAGCTCCTATGTTCTGCATTATTGAAGTAGAACCACTGTGCAGCCAATATAAACACTGGGAGTCCTGTCACTGGACTTTTAAAAGACTTTGATGCTGGAAGATGTGCATCTGATAGCACTAAGCCTATGCAGAACTCGAGCTGAGGTGTCCTGCTTCTCAGATGAATGCTTGAATAAGTCCAAATACACACCAAACATCTTTCAAGAAGAACATGCTGTAACTTCAGCTTTTGGTTTTGAATCAAGTGTGCCTGAGGTATGATGCTTTGATTCAGACACTTCAGCTCCAGAGCATACCAAGAATTCAAGCTTACTGCTGGTCTCTATTTTTTCCAGTAGGTCATTCTAGGCAATTATGCTCTGAACAGAATTTGTAAACTAAACTTCAGAGATGAAATTTACTAATTCTACTTCTTGGTTCAGTCTTTCCTATTTTTTAAAAACACAATACATGAGTTAAAAACGACTACTTGTTCTTCACTGGGTCTCACCTTTGGGTTGCTCAGTGGTAAAGCAGAAGTAAATTTTCCTAAGAGCTGGTATATCCAACTGAAGTTTATATTCAACTGGAATCAGTATTTAGACCTAATGAAGGCTCTTTGTGCATCTTTTTATTGGAGTGTTGACATAACCTGTGGGTTAGTAAAAGAAAACAGCTCCAACAAAAAGAAAAAATCCTCTCCACAAGTTTGCCTCCTAATGAAGGGTGCATTGGTATGTGTATTTAATTATCCATCTTTTAAAGATAATATTGGCTGCTTTCTGCTACAATAGCTTTTCTAATGTTTTTGCAAATCAAATCTACTCTAGTCCTGCCCTTCTGCAAGACCTATGGATGAAATAATTCAGAAGAAATCAGGTAGGCAAGTTCCCATTGAAAAATAAAATGGCAAAGAAATAGCCATAAAGTTTCATTCTGTCCCTCTCAAAAAACCCTGAAGTTTCATGCCAACTGAAATAAGGACAAAAATTAATCTCATGGGTTTTAAATTGTTGCTCTCCCTTATTCACCTGGGAGGATGAAAACTATCAGCTTAAATCGTGAGCAACTGCAGTATACTGCTGGTCCAGACAGATCTCAGCAAAAGAGATTTTAAATGATACACTCTAACAGAAAGAATCTTTTTTTGGTTTGCTCTGTTTTGTTCCAGGAAAGGTCTGTGAGTTTGGATCATTTTAAGGAAGCCTGTCCAATTTAACTGAAAAAGAATGTATATTGCACATAGCAGTTACATGCTCAAAACCCTCAACTTTAATCTGGGGGTGACTGAAAGAGAAAAACAAACAAAACTCACCAAAAAACCCCACAACAAACCAAAGCACCAAAACAAATGAGCCTCACCACTGACAACGAGCCTCACCATTGACAACTCAATACTTTCAATTGTGAAATTTCCCTACAGCTTGTACTTGTATTCTTACAGACAGAATACCAAATCCGTATCCACCTAATCCATGTTCTCCATCCTGCTCCTAGATAGCCCGGCAAAAACAAGAAGGAAATGAAGAGACTATATTCGTCTGCTGAATGAATTTGAAGTTCTACATTTATCTCAGCTGCTGGGAAGAGGAAAGAGAGAGAAACACACTGTACCAATATTCTGAGTTAAATCAACTTAAGCTTTTGAATGATTTTTTGTCCATTACAGTTTTTGCCCTATACACAGTTTTTATAGTAAATAACCACGTGTAAATTGAGGAAACAATATACAGAATTAAGGCTGGGATTATATCCTGTAGTGTATATAGGTAACTACTAACAGCAGGGGGCTAACAGATAAACAAACTGCACAAATGAAGCAGCCCAGCAGTTCTAGGAGGTATTTTATTCTTTATTTTTTACTGTCATGCAGGATATCCCCATGACAATGGAAATAGCACTAATTTACTAAAATGAGTGGAGATTTCCTAAAGATATAAAAGGCACAAAGTTAAATTATCATGCCAGGACACAATGATTACTGCATAATTTCCCCAGCAAGCCATGGTCAATGCTGTGAGCAAATGCTTCTTTTTGACTGAAGGAAGACAATAAATTTCACTGCTGTCCACAAAACCCTCATTTGTGGAGAAAAGCACTATGTAAAAGCTGAAGATTATTCAGCTCTGTGAGCAGAGATCAGAAAGCACACTATATTTCTGGCAACCTCTAAAGACGTGTTATGGCAAACCCAGAGGAAATAGCACTGAAATGCAAAACAACTGAATGGATAAATCCCCTATATACTTTAATTTATTTCTCCTGACTGAAATGTACTCAACTACTATACCAAGAAGGAGCAGCTAAAGAAAAACACATCTTTATGGACAAGGTGACAAGCCACCTTTCACTTTATAAGGAAAAGCCTTACACTTACATTACTATTTCACATTGAGAATGACACGACTGAATGGAAGACCTTGTAAAACACAGAAAAAAACCTTCTTGAGCTTCTTTATAATATCTAATTAAAAATAAACAAGACAGTGCATCTTTGGAAAAGTAATTTTTCTTCTTCCACTGAAAAAAAAAGAATACAAAAAACATTTATTTGCCAGAGATAGTGAGGGGTGTGTGTAAAATCAGTTCAACATAACATTTCCTTCCAAGAAAATTAACACTGATTAACATCTGTAGAAATGTGAATGACTCCAGCTAGACAGTCAGTGATTGCATGAGCTAATTACTAGGGCTCTCTTTGCAAGGAATGATCATCAAACTATGCTGTAAATTGCTGAAAGAGAGACTTCAACCTGAATTTATCACTTGCCAGAACAGCAACTTGTGCTCCTGCAACACGTTTTTTACCTCCTATTTTTCAGTTAGCTCTTGCTGTAAGTCCACTGTATACAGGCAAATCAGACTTGGCCTAAAAATATGTTCTCATAAACTGAACTACTTTCTTTGCATCATAAAGCAAAGAAGCTTTAAATTCTAAAAGTGATTTAATGACCAGTATGTTCTGTGAAACAAAGTTTACAACTAGCATTTGAAAATCCATACTTTTATACTATATTTTACTGGTTTTACTCTGCTTTACAATAAGCAATAAGTATTTTCCTTTCGTATATTTCAACTTCAAATTGCTTTAAGAATGCTGTATAGGCCAATAGACTACAGCACTGCTACTAGAGAGTGAACTTCTACATATGGGAGCAAAATTGTCAGAAGTCAGGCATCAAAAGTGATCACCCTACTATAGGAAAGGTTAAAGAATACAGTCTCAACTATGTAAACACATCATTGTAGACCAGTCATGTCCAAAAAAGTCTTTATCTTTTCTAAGAAAAAAATTTCTAGCAAAAAAAGGATTTTCTTACTTAAGCATATTCTTCTTCCATCAGTATTTGCAAAAATTAAAATCAGTAGGACCAAACCTCTGAGGAGCACTTTGGAGACCTGGATTGTAGAAAGTGACTATTATACATCAAGTCTGAAGGCAGTTAATATGAAAAACAGGAGTGCAACTCCAACCAATATTTTCTTAGAGGGCTGGCAGCAAACTGCCAGATGCATGTGTGACCTCAAAACAACCTTTTGCCAGATGCCTCTTTAACCTCTTACAATTACATCAACTTCTAAAAAGAGTGCTACATTTTACCATTTTTTTCCCTTTGGTTATGCAAATTAAGAAGATGTGCTTAATAGACAGAATGGAAGTGTTTGGTTCTGTGCATTTTTGTCTCTTAAAGCCTCAAAATAAAGCTGTTTGATAGAGCAGCACATAATTCTTTCTTGCCAGCATTAAAACAAGTTAAACAAGAAGTCTTCATCTTCTTTCTTTTCTCCTCCCTTGAGTCCATGGTCAAAACCAGGTAACTGTTTAAGATGTGAGTTAAGGGGCCAAGACAATATTCAGCCAAAGTAAACAATAAATCACTTCTGATACTATTTACAATTTTTAAGTAAATAACCTTCTCTTCCATAAAAAGTATGCTATACATCTTATGTTACAATCAACAGAAGTCAATACAACCATTCACAATATTCAGATTCAAAACTGGCCTGTATGCTAATATTTTGAGAAGGACATTTTCTGCAAATTTAAAAATAATCAAACTCATAGCATGAAAGCATCATGAATATGTTTCAGGGGCTCAAGCCCTAGAAAGCAAAAGGAAGGGAAATTATGTAGAATGATAAGTAAGTAGGTCATGTATACTGAAGTGCTAAATATACTAACATCTGATTCGTGCTGAGAGAACTGTTTTTAAAATCTAAAGGTGTACAAGTAAATGAAGAAATGCACAGTCATTTGTCGACAAAAGCAATCTTTGATGATGCATTAAAGAGAAAGATTCCTTCTGCTGTATAGAATCCAAGAGGGAAAAAAAGCATTTCCTTCAAGAAATGTACCTCCTTATACAGCAAAACAATGAATTTCAGTTGTTCTGTAACCCAGATCCTTTAATCTGCATAAGAGATGCTGACTGAGTTCACTCAACCAAATCACTACTGGCTTTCAGAATACAATCAACACATGCTTTTCAACAGTATTAATATAGCATGAAGCTTGTGCTCCTAATTATTCATGTTTTTGCATTCTGTTTTTTCCCCCTGCTGTAAAATATGCAAATTTACTTCTTTGTGTTATTTAGGTCCCACATGGGCCTCAACAGATCTGTTTGGAACGAATTACAAGCCAACATCTAGATACATGCTGTCAACATTTCAAGCTTCATTGTTTTTATTAGGTTGGAATGTCATTATAAATTTGATATTAGGCTTTAAAAAGCTCTTTATAAATCTCTTGCAAACCTACAGTCTAATCAAACGGTGCACTGATAATTACTACTGCTGCACTTTCGTGTGTGAAAGGGGGAGAGCAAAGCCCTCGGAGCCCTGAATCCGAGGGAAATCCCCATCTAGCGGCACCACTGAAAACCGCAGGTTGTTTTTGTGCAAAATTAGTCCCAAAGAGGATTAGTTTGACTTCATCACTGAATGGAGACATTTACCTCCTTATGCAACTAAGGATTGGTAACAGGAGAGGACTCTTCTGAATTCCTCCTCCCTTTCAATCAACTCTGGCTGCACAATTCAATGCCCAGATGAGCTACTGTGCTTTTTAAGTATAAAAACCATAAAGCAGCACTTCAGGAAAGAGGTCATTTAAAATACTGTAACTCCTTAATGTGCATCAGAAGTGTTCACTTACAGTGGCACAGGCTGATACGTATAAAATACTCTTTAGATAAAAATATTAACAGATATCCCCAAATCTCAGATTACTATCAAGTTAGTATTAAATATTTTAACCTCGAGACCCATAAAAAACGAGTAGCTTGGTTATTCGAAAACGATAAGGTTGGAAATAACTACACAAGCACTTCCTGTTATATAAAAAATAGGTAATGTAAGTCCATTGATGCAAAAAAAGAAAGGATATTGAGACACTGCTTTTTTATAACTGGCACAATGCCTTGTACATTTCTTTAATGCAATAGTATATTTTAAAACACTGCAGCAGCCCAACCTTCCTTACTAGCACCACTAAAAGCTCCTTAAATATTAATGAAAAAGAAATGTACATATTTACAGGGACTTACTACACATTACTACTAACTCCCAGAAAACAAATAGCAGCAGTAACACTAAGATTTTACAAATCTCCTGATGCTTTTAGTCTTTGAGGTGGGTATGCAGAGGGAAGAAAGCAGAAAAGTATTTAATTTGCAGTAATGAACTAGTATGAGGGTAGTCCTTTGTTTCAGGAGCTTCAGTATATTTAATTTCCCTTTCATAACAGACTCACTCCAGAAAATTTATACATATATACATTTCTCTCAGAGGCAAACATTTAAGGAGTTCTTAAAAACACATGTAGACATCTGTATTACTAAGATCAATATAGAAACAGTAAGGATCCTATTGTAAGGCCTTTTTACATGTTGGGCAACAGTGAGGGTGTCCATTAATTCAAATATGCACATTATCCAAAGTACCCCAAAAAACTATCTGCGTGCAGAGTAAATTCACAGCAAAACAGAAACTGCAATTTGGAGAGGAACATGTATATGTAAAATTGTTCTTTGGAAAAACAGTCCAGACTTCCAGAACTAAAGGCACACTTGGGTTGATTATTTTACTTTTTCGTATCTTCAGTACAGAATATTTCCCACTTGTTAAGGATGTTCTTCTGCAATACAACTGCAGTTGACAAAGGGAAGCTTTCATCTGGATGTAAATCATACTTTTCACAGTTTCACAGATGAGATGAGGATGATCCCGTAAGAAGGAATTGTAATACTGATTTAACTCAGCAATATAGATACTGAATACATCAGAGGAAGGTTCAAGTGCCTTATTTGAAATAAGCCAAAGCTCAAATGCTTTGCTGTGATTAACTTAAAAGAGTAAGTCATATCTGACCACCACAATTTTAAGATAAGAATATCTGCTATCATCCACCATAATTTATCAAACTCCCTGTTGTATTCTTTTTGCAGCCCATCATGCTCCTGACTTTGTCACAGCTGGTTGTAATGAGAAATCAACAACATCCCACTTCTCACTAAAAGTTCCCAAACTTTCTACCTGTCAACTGGTATTAGTACCAGTTCTTTTCTAGATTTTTAATAAGGAAGAAATGATGGCCTTATACTGTATTTCATCTCACAGGATGAAAAACTGTAGTTCCCACCTCCTTTTCTGTGAAGTTTTGGATGCTGGTGCAAGCCTGAACACATTTTCTCTGTAGAGTTTCTTCTCTTCAGAATCATCATTCAAACAAAGGGACACTGGTAAATTGAACAAATCCAAGACTCATTTAAATACCACAGATCCTTCTATTTATTTGGAAGGGATTTCAAAACACTTAATTTCTTATGCCTATGACTATTTTCTATTGAGAGGAAACTTGAAAGGCAAAAATCATGCTTACTCCAATAGTGATAAATATTAATAAATAAGCATTTAACCAAAATTTGCTCATAAATCCTGGATGGCCTTCCTAGATGGATCTAGGAAAACACAGCAGGAAGAATGGAGGTTCACAGTGCAGAAGTGTATATTCAGTACAAAATTCCTGCCAAACTTTCTTACCATGGCCACAGCCTCCCTGTGTCTGTGACAGTCACTCTACTCTGATGAGAATCCTGTGCCTGTTCACTTTTCCTTAGGTACTTACTTGTTGAAAAACTTTTTAAAAAGTATTTAAAATTGCTGAATCTCAGAAAACAACCTTTAGGTGACACTTTAGTGCTCCCTGTAAGTACGAATACTCCCTACCATTTGTTAAGAGGCCTGCTCCCGAGGCTGAGAGCAGAGCTCTGAAATGACAGCCATGGGCCAGTACTGAAAACCCATGATAATTTACATCTCAAAAAATGAAAGCTGTCCTAAGTTCAGGGAAGAAACAGAAGTTAAGTATGTTTAAAAATCAGGTTTGTCAGCACCTGCAACTGAGCTGCTTCTCCAAACCATTTAACATAAAAAGATCCCTGAGAGAAAAACCAAACAAAACCCAACAACTCTTAAATCCATGGAACAGACTTCCCTTTAAATCACAGCTCAGAAGTAAACAAAGCCTTGAACACAGGCACGGTCAAAGCATCAGATCAAGAGTTCCTCAGAGAGTTGTGCTGCCTCCAGACACAGTGAGAGACACCACAACCCTCCTGCTTGTGCAGCCCTGAGCACAGCACCGGGCTCGGCAGCCCCTTCACAGCGCCAGGGCTTTGGCTCTCTGTGGCCACGGCCAGCCTGAGCACATCCAGCAGGGCCAGGCAAAGAGCTGTGGGAGAAGCCTCATTTCTTGGTCCTTCCTGCAGGGATGCCTGGGAACCTGGGAGATCACAACCCCCTGACCCAGCATCCTGGCCTGGCCCCAGCTGTGCCCATCCCTGCAGAGGTGTCTGGCAGTCATGGTCCCGGCTGCCCCCGGGCACTGTCCCCAGAGCTGTGGTGGCCTCGTTCAGGGAGCTTGGGACTGCACTGCTCCTCAGCAAGGGCTCTGCCCAAGCCCCTGTGCTCTTGGCACCCTCCTGCCTGCTGGAGCCACCAGCATTTGCTGCTCCCCACTCTGGCTTACTGCAATTT
This sequence comes from Phainopepla nitens, assembly GCA_013400175.1. Taxonomy (NCBI): domain Eukaryota; kingdom Metazoa; phylum Chordata; class Aves; order Passeriformes; family Bombycillidae; genus Phainopepla; species Phainopepla nitens. Next base: position 98,927 of record VXBQ01016942.1, read on the forward strand.
TGTCTGGAAAAGTAAAGAAGACCCTGCACATCAGGCTCTTAAACCTGAAAACAAAATTAACTTCTCTCGATCCTTCTGAAAGAGGACATACAGAACAATATTCTAATTGATTATTTATATGATTTTTTTAATGATGAGGGTGATGAGACACGGGAATAGACTGCCCAGAAAAGTCATGTTCAAAGTCAGGCTGCACACAGCTTTGAACAACGAGATTTACTGAAAGATATTCAGGCCCATGGAGGCAGGTTGGACTAAATGATCTTTAAAAATGCCTTCCAACCCAAACCATTCTATGATCTTTCAAGCAAAAATACTCACCACCCACCCCAGTTGCATCATCAGCACCATGGGGATTTTGCAGAGTTTCTGACTGTCTTGCCAAATGCACGTGGGAAGCAGCATTGCTGTCTCAGTTTTTCAATTCCTGATCTTAGACTGAGATTAAGACTAAAAGACACTTGGATCTTTGAGACTGATGTGAGATTTTTAGCTGTATGCCAAACCAAAATGCTAGCATTAAACCTGTACTTCTCTCTATGGCTAGCAACAGTAGCAATGAATGGTAGGCTGGAATTTATTTTATGTTACAAAAGCCAAAAAAATGCGAGAAATTCCTTAAAGAACTACAACTCTCTAAGATTCTCTAGCTATCTGAAAATTTCTTGTTTTCCTAATTCTGGCTTTCAGAATGTTAACATTAAAAACAATTTGTGATGATCAGGAAAGCCTCTGAAACATTTTTCTACATTTCTGCATTTGATTCACTCACCTGCATGTTATGCCTATTTCATAAGCCTCTTTTCCTTTTTCAGAGTAATAGTTCTGCTTGTTACAGAACAAGCACCATTTTTACAGCTTCATGAAGAGACGAGACGACCAGTATTCAGAAAATAAGTGAACTGGTAGTCACACATAAAAATGTTTTAGTCTCTGGTAGGAAATTATATTTTATATTTATTTTGTAGAGAGGGAATTACAAATTATTTTTGCTTGGCTCCCACACATGCAATATCTACCCCAAAAGCTAAAATAGTGAATTTTCTTTCAGCTGCTAGACTGCAAAGTCGGTTTTGTTGATTCTGCTGTTTTTATGAGTCACCTTTCTAGTCAGACACTGAATTCCCAAATGCATTGATACTTTACAAGGAAGGGCAGATTTCAAATATAGCAATTTATAACAGGACTTGGAGAAGCTATGAAAAGAAAAGAAAAGAAAAAAAATCATCCCCAGGATGTGACAGGGCAATAGCTCTGATAGAGCTTTCTCAGTAAAGCACTGACTTTTTTTCTCGCTATTTCAAATATCAATCAGTATAGAAAAATTCCTTCCATGTCCACAGGATATTGGTGAACTAGGCTTTTTGTTCTTATATGCTTTCAATGAAAGACTGGGTTTAAGAACCAACTTAAAGTGTAAAAAATTAAATTCTCACTCTTTCTGAGAGTGTTCACTGCATACAGTAGTATTCATAGTAATGGTCCTAGAAATCTGCTACAGAAATGTGTTAAAGACATTTACTATTGGATTTCCAGAATATTTTACACCAGTTTAGAAAAGCTTCAGAATTTCCACTGAGTAACAAAATAGTAAGTAACAGAATGGCTGTTTGTCCTAGGTTACAATGTAAATATGTGCCCAAAGGTATGTATTCAATCACCATCTCCATGAACTGTTGAAACCAGGAGGGGCAGTGTTTTTCTTGTCTCCTCCTCTGGACTATCTCCTGTTAATGGGCCATCAATGCCTTGCCCCA
>VXBQ01016943.1:297-83965 GCA_013400175.1 Phainopepla nitens
TGGAGGGTCGGAAGGGTTTTTGCTTCAAGTACGGGGGACTTTCCACTTGGATGTTCCTGTAAGTGGTGCTGTAATAGTTGAAAGCTACAATTTCAAGAGTAATGGATTGAATTTGAAGAGTACTGAGTTGAGTTTTATTTGAACCTTTCTGTTTGCCTCTCTAAAAAAAGCAACAGTTAACATTTAGGCTAGTTTATGAGAAGCCTTTGTGCTTCGACTGTTTTTTTTCCTTTTTAATAGAGATCAGAGTTCTAGCATATTTTATTGTCTGCAGAATGAACAGACTTACAGTTCCATGGACGTAATTAGGCAGTGGAATTTGCAACCTAAGATAAGAGTTTTTATGAGAAACTCTGACATGCCCCGTGGACTAGTCATAAACCTTTCCATTTAGTCATCATCCTTGGAAATTATTGTTGCATGCCAATAAAAATGTCATTTTCTAATTCTTGCAGTGTTCAGCTGTAGACATGGCTGAGTTATTCCATTGTGTGTTTTGGTTTGTGTAAAACTTGCATGCAAAATGAGTAGTTTGAACTGAAGGCAAAGGTGTGTTCCCTCTACCTGGTGGCAAGTGTGTGCTCTGTTGTGTTTTTTGCTTTGATTTTTTTTTTTTTGTGGCTTTTCATTAGGGTGAGCAGCTGGCAGTGGGACCAAGCGCAAATTAGGGCCTACAGAGCAATCCTTGCTTCAGTTTTTCATATTTCTGTGACTGTGGAAGGACAGAGTTAGTTCAAAAGAGCTGCTCTGGTGGCACAGGCCTCCTGTAACCTAGTTATACCCTCTAATTCCAGATATTTGCTTTTGCCATTGTAATCCTTTATGCAAATGGTTTCACAGACTCATGAAAGAAATGCAGGGTTAAAGGAGGGGACTGTTGCTTCTGTGTCTGCTGCAGAAAAGAATGAAGCTTGTGGTTCACTTGCATCATAGGTTCCCTTTCTGTATTTTTCCTGTGCATTTGCACAATGGCAAAGCTCTTTATTGTGTCCTTGCAGTGTGGCATCTTGCAAACTGGCACAAAGACAAGAGCTCTGCTAGGCAAGATCAAAAAAAGGTCAGTGTTGATAATTTTTTCTTAAAGCCCTTTTGCTGCTTATTAGTCCCCTAACCTGTTCATTTGGAGCTGTGTGTTCATCAGTAAGTCCATCTAATAATCAGCAACTGTACCACACTGGCTCCATCTGTTGTCTGTTGCCAAGTCTTCTTTCTGACTTAGATGGTAAGCTTCTTTTCATATGATCCTGTCACTTTTTGTTAGGTTGAACACATTGCTGGTAGTGGCTAAGCCACTTTCTGGTGTGCCTGTCCCGCTGGTTGCACTGGAGAAATGCAGCAGCTTTTGCAGCCAGCAGTGGAGCTGGTTGAGATAACTTTGCTTTTGGAGGCTGACCTTGTCCACTGCAGGTCCCTGGCTCTCAGGCCATGAGTTACGTGTTTTCCATTGTACAGGGAGCTTCAGACTGGTTTGTGAATAGCAGCAGATTGCTGTCTGCAGCACCTTGAGAAGAACGGGTTTGGGAAGCCCTGTTCTCTCTTCAAAAAGTCATAAATTAGTGAAGACTGTGTTACTGCTCTCTTGTGCAGCTGCTGCTGCAGTAAACAAGGTACTTGGTGTTTCACTGTAAGGTGAAACCAGGAACACAGCCTTGTGCTTGCTGAGGGTAGGCTGCAGAATGTGTCTTAAATAGCTGTGGAGATGATATTTTGGCTGGAAAATCCAAATATTGACAGCCTTGTGTGGTGATGCATAAATTTAAGCTTGTGTCCAAGAGATGTCAGTCAGGTATGAAATACAGCCTGTTTACTTTGTCTTCATCTCTCTTTCAGGCGTTGGTGTTCTCTTTGCTTTGCTTTGCTGTTCTGGATTGTCTCATTGGCTACATTGAAACAACAAAAGTTGTTTCCAGTCCCATGTGAAACCCTCGGTGCTAACAGAGCTGTCAGCCCTCGCTGCAAACCCATGGGAGAGGCTGGGGGGAAATTCCTAGATTGAGATGTTACAATTCCTGTTGGTATCGAAGGCTTTGATTCCCTTTCCTTTTGTTAAGAGCTCAGCAAATGTCAGCCTGCTGACACCTGGAAGGCATGAGCAGCTTCTCGCTGGCTCTGCTGGGCTGTTTTGTTAAGCAAACCTCAGGTATTAAAATGATCCATTTGAAGGCACAGCTGTGTCTTGTGCATGATCTACTTGAGTGCTTATTTAACTCCAACATGCTCTGGAACCAGGCGAGGGCCTGTCTGCCCCGAGGATTGCAGTGACTGAAACCAGGCCAGGGGAGGGAGGGATTGATGCAAGGTCCTTGGTAGAGCTTTAGTTTTGTATTGCAGTTGGACCCTAGAAAATGCTGGTAATTACACTGTGGGCATAAGGCTCAAGTAGTTTGCTGTTTGTTTGTGAGTTGTCAATATTCTCTCCGTTATATTCACTGTCTGAATAAGTGCTAGAATTTATGCCTATTCCTGATGAAAATATTTTTAAACCTACAGCCCTGGCCCTGGATCCTGAGCTCTGCAGTAATAGCTGGTCTTTCTTGCTCATTTCAAACTTGGCTACAGTCACAAAATAAATGAACTGTTTGTTTCAGCTTAGCCTCTCGTGGAGGTTTGTTTGCATTATAAAACCATGATGCAGTTCAGCAGACTTGCAGTTTCTGGAGTGGTGTAGTAGGGCTAATGCAGATCTCTTCTAAAGAATGTCAGTCCTAGTTTGCAGGAAGCTTATGCTATGACAGTGCTGGCTAGAGCTGGGAATTATTCTGTACAGGGGACATGAAATTAAAGCAAAACATCATGTAAGTTAAAATAGAAAATACTGGGATTTTCATGTTCAAATACAGTGTTGTAACTGAGACTGTAAACTGAACCTAAAAACTTGTCCTATAAAGTAGCCACAAAAGATGCTGAGCTGGGTCAAACAAAGCCCGAGAGCTCTGGTGTTTGTAGCTACCTCATCTGTAAATATTTGATATTGTCTTCCTCTCAAGGGCAAGAAGCTAAGTTATGGACAAACCAAGGAACTTTCCTCTGTTGAGGGAGCAGGTGACAGCAGCTGAGAACAAAATTGTTGGGTGACTGGTTCTCTTTACCTGTTCAGTTTAAATTCTTGGGTTTCATTTTTAAACAATTTTCCTTGTTTTTATTTTTTTCCTCCAGGCTAAGGATCTCAGTCAGTTCAGTCTTTGGAAAATTTTGTTCCTTACATTTCTTCTAGGCCCTTCTGAAATTTGTGCAGTACTACAGTGAAGTCTTCTTCCCCCTTGAGTTATTATTTTGTTGAGTGATGCTTGCCAGCATAATTCCTTTAATTCCTTTATGTTTTTGTAGTGCTGGCTGTTGAAGCTTCATCAGACTGCTAGTTTAAATAGTTAACTCTTGGCAAATGACTTTTGTCAAAGCTTTGGCATCTTGTTCCTCAGAAAACCTTTTCAAATTAATAACATGCATCTGCCAGATTTATTGCTTTCCAGGCTGAGTGCCTAGCGACGGTCTCTGTCTAAAAATGGTTGTTGTTATTAGGGCCATCTTCTAGGAAATTGTGAGTTTGACATTTGAGTGCAAATATGCACATATTTATGAAGATACTGGGGACAGAAAACCTCTTAGAAATGAGTTGAAATGGTTTTTTAGAAGGGTCTTGTTTTATACTCTGAGGCGTAAAAGGGATGCTGCTGAAGTTGAGGAGCCTTACCCATTTTTATACCTATGAAGTATAAAATGTTAATTACTGGCTAATATATGCCACCTGTTAGCTTGACACTGATGTTTAGGGTATAACTTGATGTGCTGTTGTGGGGTTTCCATCTTTAAATAACTGCAGGTTCAGGCACTGGTTTTGAAAGGTGAATCTCTAATTAACCAAATTAATGCTGAGAGTAGTTGTATTTATAGTAATTTCTATGATTAAAAAATCAATGCATTCATTCAGTGAAGAAACTGATCTTGATATAATATTAATATGGATTTCTTTTTCCTCCACGGTATGTTTTGGTAAGCCAAGAAATTAAAATGTGGTAGGGCATGAAACTGTGCTTTTTAGAAATGTAAGAAATGGCTGAATAGGGCAGATAAGCATTTTGAGAGAGGAATTTCAGAATTACTTCGGGCTTGGCAAAGTGGGGGGCATTTTTCTTGTATAGGGGCCTCAGAAAAATTGTTCTGAAAGCTGAGAATTTATTAGGAAATGCTTTTTCTAGTGTGTAGTGTCTTTTAACTGTCTGTTGAGCAAAACTTAAGAGTTTTTAAGCTAAACCTTAATACGAAAAAAAACACTTAACAACCTTTTAGTTGGTTACAGGATTTACAGGATAGTCTTGGATTCTGTTCAGTGCACTTTAATTAACCATACAAGGTAGTAAATTAAAGTACCTCAGACTGACTTGACAGTCAATTAAACCTTGGTTGATTTCATTGAGAATGTGATCATTAGTGTAATTGGCCAAAATGACAGGAGGCCCACTTGGAATTGTGCCCACTTGAAATTTTCCTCTGATTCTGTGTGTGCAATCCTGGGCAAGATAATGGACCTGTATCCTAATAGTTTCCAAGGATTCTGTGTAGCTGTCTGGAAAGGTAAACTCTAGCAGGCAAAAATGAAGGAATGGGATACTTGGGAATCCAGATGGCAGAACCTTTTGGGGTTTATTTTGCGTGAGGTACATTGAATCTCTTCTCTCATGGTGGAATTTGTACAGAGTTTTGCAAAGTTCACCATGTGATTTCAATCCAAAGGATGTGTGTATGTGTGAGGGAGATTTTTTGCTTTGTTAGATAGATGTAGAAACTGTGTTGAGGGCATCTTTTGTTAATGATATCTGGATACTTAAGAGACTTAGGCTTTTCTTCCTGTTTAATACTGCTTATCTAATTTGATCTATTTTCTTCAGGTTGAAACAAAATAGGAAAGACTTTTTTTTTTTTAAAATCTTGCTTTGCCTGAGAACTTCTAGTCTGTAGTTTGCTGGGTTGCAGTGTAGATGTGTTTTTTCACTGGATTTAGTTGGGGGCTCTGCACTTTCTGTGGTCATCCTATGGTAGCTTGTGACATTGAGTTGTCAGGCTGTGCATTTCTGGGGGCAAATGCTTGCCTCCTACCATGGAAAGTGTCTGGTGCGTGTGGGTGCTACTCTGATGGAAATAAGTTCTAAAAAATTGTCCCTTACAGTAGGTTTTCTGGTCAATCTTCAAAGATAGCATCTTCTGACCCAAAAAAATTGTTAATACCATGGTTTCCTCTGTGTATTCTCCTTCCATAGGCAGTTCTTTATCTCCTTGAAAAGTAACCAGAATATAGCTTGTCCTTTTCACATCAAAAGGAATTATTTAAGCGGGCCTTGGGAACGCCCAGGCATCTTGTCTGTAGCTGAGGCGGTTCTCTGGGCTGTTTTTCTCCATGGAGGATGTGTAAGAGGCTTTATCTTTCTCTGCTGCTTCTGTGCCTTTTCCAGAGCCTCAAGGCTCCTGAGTCAAGAATACGAGATCAGAAACTGGATCCTGATCTCCTGTGTGCCAGTTGGCCACTATCATCTGAAAAGTGCAGTAAGATCAGGCATGTGGGAGGCTGCATACAAAATTCTGTAGGAAAAGCATGATGTGGGATTTGATAGAGATTAAATTTTCATAATCATGCCTGGTAAGAGTCCCTTACGCCCACTGACATCCATTTAGAGAGGTGTTAAGATGTTTGAAATAAACACCCTTCTCTTTTGGAGTGGACAACCTCAAGTTAATTCCAGACAGTTCAGCAGAGCTTATTTCTGAAAGCAGGGGAGGACTGTGTGTTTGCCTGATGTGTTGGCACAGAGCATCTCTGAAACATACACTGCTTGCAAAACACGGGTATAGCAGCACTGCTGTGTTTTCAGAGGACTGCTGCTGTGCCTACGTTTTTGATGCTTTGTGTATTGTTCAGGTTCTGTACATCTTTATAAATAGAAGTGTAATTGCCTGCTCTGTGTGGTTATTTTGCCCACCTTTTTAAAAATTATTTTATTGTTTCCTTTCCTTCCCTCTAGTTTTTCAGTCACTCTCAGGGGGGGAAAAAAAAGAATCCTCTTTGTGCCTGTTGGCTTTGTTCAGGCTTTGTAGGTGCTCACCAAATTGCTGTAAACAATCAGTGAAGTTTGGAATAGAAGAATAACCTCCCAAGTCTAAGGTTTAAAGAAAAAAAAAAATTAGGCTACCTGTCAAGTTTGCCAGTCCAGGCTGAATTTGATGGGCTACAGAGTCATCCTCATTACTTCATCTTCCTCTTAAAAAGAGAAAAAATTCTTGGTTACCCTCCCTTTTTTTTCCCCTTTTCTCCTACTTGGCAGATGTAGCTTGTTTCCTGTGTTTTCAGTTGAACTGAAATTAATATAGCTTTAAAAAATGTCTTTGTGGGGAAAATTTGTCTGGCAGATTGTTATAAGAATGCTTTGTTTTTGTAGCAGGATTGTTGGTGTTTTATAAATTTGGGGGCTGGGTGTTCAGTGGATATAACCTTGTGTTCCTACCAGGTGAGGAATTGGTCTTGGAACACTCGAAGTGGAAGCTTTAAAAACAACATTTTGATGCTTCAAGTGAACAACTTTCCTTATGTCAATAGAAAATCGATCTGTATTTTTTTTATAGTTGGAGATCCCTTGTTCACTCCTGAAAGTAAAATAGTTTCTTGCTGTAGCAGTAGATTGGTCACCAGCTACAAGTGAAGTAGAACAGAATGTTACATTCTGTGGGTTTCCTCCTGATCGGTTGCTTGCTGCAGCAACCAGAATTTAAGGAAAAAGGAAAGGGTTGGGGGGAAGGGATTGAAAGTTGTTTGTTACCAGTTAAATTTTGATTTCCAAGCCTGTTTGTCTCAGAATGGCCAGAGCATGGGGTATTTCCATGAATCTGAAGGAAAAGTTCTTGAGGTTGCTGTTTTTACTGTTGATGTTGTGTGGGGGTTTGTTTTATTTTGTAGTTTTTTTGTGCCCCTCCTTGGATATCTTCGTTCTTTTCTTACTCTCTTAAACTGGGGTAAGCTTTGGAGTCCTATCAAACTGACTAGATATCTTCACAATATATCTCAATTTCTTGTATTTTAGGATCCAACAAGAGTAGAGAAGACAGCAAATTCCCTAAGATGTGAGAAGTCCTCCCGCAGTGAAATAAAATCTTGTTTTCAACATGGACCGAAGTAAGCGGAACTCAATAGCAGGATTTCCACCCCGCTTGGAGCGCGCTGAAGACTTCGATGGGGGCACTGGGGAAGGGACTGCATCCCAGCTGGGAAGAGTTTGTACCTCTTCATACAGAGCCCTGATAAGTGCCTTTTCCAGACTTACTCGTCTTGATGACTTCACATGTGAGAAAATTGGCTCTGGTTTCTTCTCTGAGGTGTTCAAGGTGTGTGTTTAGTTTTTTCCTCTCAATGCTGATTGCTTTCTGTTTGATGATGAGGATGTTCAAGACTGTTGGCCAGAGTACTTTCCACTGAAGTCAAGTGATAGTCCTTGTAGTTGCTTCACTCAAAATGAGTGAGTGATGAAGACCTTTCAGGTTCCAAATATTTCTTCTATCACTCTTCCAGCTGTTTTTTTGTCATTTATAATATATTTGAGGAGTTGCAGAGCTTTTTGGGAGAAAGAGAAAAAGCTAAAAATTATTAGTCTATTTTTTGACCTCTGCCGTGTATTTTTGCATTCATGTTGTGTTAAACACTGATGGCTGTTGTTTCTCCCATATGTAAGTGTAAATGTCTTTAATTTAGCAGGTTTATTGGCTTTGTGGGATGGTGCACATTCCTTTGGTAGTCTTTGCCTCACAACACTTAGATGCATGTGTGAAGGAGTTCCATACATGGTTGCTGAATTTGAAGCCACAGATTTTATTGCACTGAAATTGCAATACAATTAACTGCTCTTCTGTTTCCTTTGGTGCTTATGCCACACTTCTAACCCAAATAATCAGAGATGGGTTTGAAGTAAATAATATGGATGAGAGAATTTGATGCTGTCAGTGGCTTGTTGCTGTGCATGTGGGACATGGAAAAGAACTTTTTACAGCAACTTGTGAAATGCAGTTTTATAGTGCTGGTAGTGTTTCTACTGCTCTGACCTGGTAACGTTTATTGTAGAGGAACAGGACATTGAGTTGTCTTTCAGGCATTGAAAAAATAATTTGTTTCCTTGTTCCAGTTCCTGACTTTACATGAAGTTACCCTGCACGTAGTTTTCTGGCATTTCACTGAAATGGAAACAATCTTACTCTATATTATGTCCATTCCATGACAATTCATGTGGTGGTTGGTTTTTTTTTGTTTGTTTTTTTTTTTTTAAGTTAAACAAAAAACCTTTTATCTAGTTTTATTGCTGTAAATAGATACCTGCATTAGAAAATGGACATGATTGTCATATTGCTTTAATACCCAAAGGCATTGAGATCTCCATGTATATATCTCCTCTGTGTAAAGGCAAGCCACAGAAGTTTTTCTGTTTAGCTAGATATATGAAATTTTAGTTTTTACTAACAGCAGTTTTTAATTATTCCAAATGGCTAGACATGAAGAACTTTATTTGGGGTGTATAGGAGACTTGGTGCAGGACATTTCTTTATAAAGCCAGCTTTTGTAACAGTTGAAAACAAGGGTTTGTTTGGTGGTTTTTTGTCTTATTTCTGTTTGGAAAACTTTCTGTAATGCATTTTGTAGCAACTGGTTTTGTGTGGAGACATTTTCTGATGTTAAATGTTTTAGAGTTCTGTATGTTACTGGAATTGATCTTTACAGCTTCTGTGATGAAGGTGCTGTGCCATGTGTAAAGATACCAATAGACTTGGGTCGTGTCTGAATAACTAGGAAGTAACAGACCTGGGTTTACTTGTGAGAATTTCAGAATTCAGGTGGAGGGGGAAAGTAGCTAAAAGTAAAGGTTAATTTCCAGCATTCATACTAATTGATTAATTTGAGAGCTTGTTGATTGAGAGAAATCCCTGATACCCCGTTTATTTTTATGTGCATAAACAAATTTTCTAATTCTTTAAAAACCTTTCCCTGCTATTCCCCTTTGCAGTGAGCTAAACTAGACATCTCAAGGTGTTGGCTGGAGTTTGTGGCATTACTGTGGGAGCAGTGGTTGGGAGTCTGAGTATCTGGTGTCTGTTTTTGCAGAAACCACCACGGTCCCCTTGCAGGCAGACACTGAGTGAGAAACTTTTTTCTTTTGCATCAGTTTCGACCAGAGCTCTGCAGTTCTGGCACAAAGGAGTGAGAATGCATTACAACTTTATCATAGATGCAGTTCCAAACTCATTTAAGCAGGTTTCTGTTGTGCTGCTTTATCAGCCTGACCACCTCTGTCATTAATCCTACTGTGCTGATGATCAGATTCCATGTGAGAACCTTGATGTGCCTCCAGTAAGAAGAGCCTTGTGGCTTGACACAGTTAAATTTCAGTCTGATCTGCAGGCTCACAGCTAAATGCCTGAAGTTCAGAAAAATCCAGGGTACTTCTAAACTTACTGCAAGTAATTTTACAAGAGCAATGAAGCCTTCCCTTTAAATCATCAAAGGTGTCTCAAACCCCACTGTCTCCAGAGCTTTTTCAATAATGTATTTGTCTATTGTTTTGTATCATACATTGGGTTCACTCAAGTGATTTAGCAAAGAATGCTTGAACTGTTTTAAGGGTTTGGGATTTTTGTTTTGCTGTGTAGCTGACAATTTTTTTTCAGTGATTTCTTCCCCTCCATCCTTTTCTGTGGAAACTTCTTTTAAAATATAGTCTGTTGTGGTGGATAGATGTTGGCTTCTCTTAACTTGTGAATAAGAGTCTCCTACAGCTCAGATGTGCATGTTAAGGGTCATATATGCTATGAATGATCTTTTAACTTTTCTAGTGCACCTTTATGAATAAACATATTAAGATCTCTGGTTTATTCAGAACAGAGTTAACATTAAATTAGTATTTGGATTTTGCTCGTCATCACTATAACACTTCAAATTCATGTTCACCTGAATATTAGATGTTATAGAAACTAGTTTAGAAAAACTGAGCTTTGTCAAAATATCAGCAATCTAGTTTGAAGCAGCTGACTGACTAGTGCCTGTTCTAAATTTCAGTGGCAAGTGCAGCACCCTGAGGTTTGCTTTTAAAATCGAGCTGGGCAGAGGCTGTGTGTGTAAATGAACAGCTGTGATCCCAAACCCTTAAGCTGCTGGCTGGCAAAACCAGCTGATAAAGCTGTAAGGAATTGTGGGGAAATCCAAGCATTATACTGAAATGCAGCATTGTATTAGGAAATAGTTACTATTAATTATAAAATGTGTGTTTTGGAACAGCAGTCAGACTAAAATCCAGGATGATCTTCTATTCACATTTACCTTCAGGTTGAAAGCTAGTACCAAGTATTCAAGCTGCTGTGAATTTCCTTCAGGCGTTCTTTTTGTCTCTGCATTCTGTAGCTGAACTTTTGAGAGAAACTGGAAATACTTGTGACATTGTAGCATTAAAAATGGACTTTTTGCAGTTTATTATTTGTGTATACATGAAAGCAGGAGTCATTGATCCAATATAGAATTGTACAAGGCCAAGTATGAATGCAAAGAGAGAGTATCATATTTTTGGGTGTCTTAACAAAATGGGTGATGGGTGCAAAAGGATCAGTATCCTCAGAGATTTGTGCTGTATGTGCTTATACTGTGAGGCCTCCTGTTTGACTACCCTGGAGTGATGGGTATCAATTCATGAATTAGTTGTTAGTCTTTATTTGTGTGGTCAAATTGATGCTCGCTGACTGATCAGGAAAGGTGTGCCTGTCCAAATACGTACCTTGTACCTGAGGCTAGGATCCTGCTTCTAGTATTTATTGAATGGCTTCAGGGTGTTTAAAGATAAGCAGCATCCAACTGTCTAATGTGAAGGGAGAAATGAGGCTGGAGTTGTGCAGAGATACTGTGAAGAACACATTTATAATCCTTTTTATCAAGTACTTGTAATGCACTTAGGATAAAACTGGTAGTTCTGTTGACCTCTACACATACAAATCATAAATGGTACTAGACAGTGTACCATTTATGATATTGTGTCTCATGGGCACGTTGTCATGGTGGTGGGCTTGATCTCCAGAACATCTTGTTCTGGACCATAGGAGGTTTAAGAGATATTACTGGTCTGGCTTTCCCAGAGTGACTCAATGGGAAGTTTGGGGTTTTCTTGTACTTTGACTTCATTACCATTCAGATTGACATTTCTCTCTGTGTATGTCTGTAATTTTGTGGGCCTTGAGGAGTCTAGTGCAGAAATGTTTGTCACTTTATTCTGTTACCTCTGACCTAGGTTTGACAGGACTTGTTAACTAGAATAACAGTGCAGAGTAGGAACAGAACAGTGGAGTAAGTGAGGGATTAACTCATGAGATTTCAGACCCAAAAGTTATGAGAGGTCTCTTGACCAAATAAAAAGAGTATCTGTCTTGGTGGGCATGAATATCTGTATCATGTTATACTTGGCCTATTATGTCACACAGTTGAACTCTCTGTCTAAAGATTAAGGCATTATGAATTTGTCAAGCAGTTAAGGCTTGGAAGAGTTACTGGGCCACCTACAAACACTGCCACAACACCTAAGGTCTTTGAATTTTACCAGTAACTGGGACTTTAGGGCATATATTGACACCACATACAGCACAGGTTTACCTCCCTTGCTGGTTTTTTGATTCAGTTCTGAATTGAAGATCTCAAGGAGGATACCATGCCCTAATTTTCTCAACAATAGCATCTGAAAACCATCCTTCAGTTTTGTCACACTCTTGTAATGTACATCTCTTATTGCTATCATGGCACATTAGTACCTTATGTTTAATGGGTGTGGACCTCCTGGTCTGGAGCTTCAGTCCTTGTTTGCAATGAAGGTTTTGATTTGGGTATGTTGATTTTTGCTCAGGTAGATTTAAGATATGAGGTGGCCGTCACTGCTTAGTGAAATAGCATGAGCAGGGTAATGCTCCAAAGGGAGAAGTTTCTGATTGTTCTGAGTGGCAGCTTCCCTCAGGAGGAAGGCAATGCAGAACATTGTTAGAGGAGACCTCACTGGGCTCCTCAGGAAGCTCCCTGAGGAGGCTCCCCTGTCTTTCCCTGCTTTGTCACGTCCAGGTGTGTCCTCAGCTGTCCCTGGCCAGCCTGTAACCTGCTGGCAGTCAGTTGTGGCATGGAGTCAGATGCCTTACCGAGGTCTGTGTATATTGCTGTTGCAAAACATGTACAGATTTTGCTTAATCAGTCTTATTATATAAATTGAAAATTAATGTAAACCTAGGCAGGGATGTTATGAGAATTACTACAGTATCCTTAGCTAAGCCAGGCATAACTATTTCTGCTCTGTTCTTGGCAACTACTTTTGGCTTGTCCTTGAAGCTTCCATTATAAGAGATTCTACAGCCTCCTTTGGTGTATCCAGGCTATAATTTATTATTTTTAAATGATCCTTTTATAGATAGAACCTCCCAGTTTGAGTTGTTTCTACAGCTGGTCCTTCCTATTTGCTTATTGACTCTACTAGCAACTCTTTACTGAGAGAGGATTCCTTTTGCCTTTGGCATTTAGTCAGAAGAGTAACATGTCTGTGAGTGTGTGGAAGGAGGGAAGCAGATATTTGAGTAGTTATAAAAATGAACATGCAAGGAAGGGAATGCCAGTTCATATTAAAAGGAGAATATGACTACAAAAAGGTGCAGGAAAAAAGGCAAGGGACCTGCTGCTTGGTTTCAGCCCATGCTCAGCAAAATCCCACTGCAGAAGGTGTTGGAGGCAGAGTTTGCAGACAACACTTTCCTGGACTGGAATCTTTATGAACTTGAGTTTTATCAGATAAACAGGCACTGCAATATTTGAACTGTCAAAGTGTTTTAAATCGAAATGAGTCTGTGCATTACTGCTGGTCTTTCCAGGATGGCCGAGAACAGAATTGGTTTGGAGCTCCCACCTGCCCCTGAGGACAGGGCCTCAGCATTCTCCTGGGGCTCTAGAAGCCTGCTTGCTGCATAAATGGGATGTCAGTCTTCAAGTCTGTCAAGCCAGTACCTTCCTTGCTGAGTTCTTTTGAGGAGGAAATGGTTAATTGTCAGCATAAATCAAGGAGAATCTGAATGTTTCAACTGGAGGGAAGCTTTTCTTAATTCTTTCATAGCCTTTTGTTTATTATTTCAAAACTCCCAACATAAACACTGACAACAGGAAGAAGTTTATTTTTTTTTTAATATCAAGATGAATTTGACTCCATAGATCTCTGGCTTTTGCTTATGAACAATTTCATTGCTTTGTGTCCAGACTTGAGGCCAACATTGCATTCTTCAAGGTGATGTTAATATCACCATAAAGTCACTTATTTGGGCAGAATGCTTGTGTAGAGAAGGATAGCAAGGCTTGTTGTGTGTAGGTGTTTTTCTTTATGGTAACTGTTGTACATGAGATCTAGAGTTGCTGGAACCATAGCTTGGTTAGTGCTGTGTGTGTATCATGTCCTCAGACTTAAAAGGCAGTAACAACTTATAAGGCATTAGTATTGTACTGCAGATAATAACAGGTTTTTTTAAATATTTTTCTTTGTTATTCTTCCCCAGTAGGCATAATTGCTTTCTGCAAGTTTTGCTTAACATCGAGATTTGGTGTTTTTATTGCTGTCCAGGGCCTTCCTACCTCACATTAAGTCTTTATTCTTCTTTGCTTTACAGATTTGTGGAGTCAAAAAGCACAGAGTAGGAAAAGGCCTCTTGTCCTCTTGCTCTTAAATGCTTTTTTTGTGGGGCAAGAGCAGATTTATATGTGATTGTGTGTGGACAACTCCTTAACCTATTCTTTAGAGCTGATTGTAGAGATGACTGCAGTGGGAGGTACCCAGGAGTTAGTATCTCTGAAGAATCAACTTTGTTGAGCAAGAGAGGAGTGGTTGCATCACAACCACACGGGACTGAAAAGCCTCCAGCAGTAGATCAGGCTGCTCTGACTCCCTGTGAAGATGTGTGTGGTTGGCCCTTCACTTGGTTGAGCTGGAAGGGCAGAAGCTCCTGGAAAAGGGATGGTACAAATTTAGTGAGGAATTGAGAAAGCATCTGGAAGAATTGCTTTCCATCATCAATAAATACTTGCCTCATACCTCTATCTAGAATGATTGTCACTTTGTATTAAAGAATAAAATTAGTAACACTGTCAATTTAGAAATCTGAAACACAACAAAAACTTCTTTCTGCATAACACATAGATTTTCTGATATTCAGGTTAAAAATACTCTGAGAGAAGCACTGATAATGTAAAATTTCACTGGAAATCTCAAATATTTTTCTTTGTTTTTTTTAAATTTATTTTTATTTTGTCTTTTTGCTTTTTATTTGTCCTTATGGCTTCAGTTTTGAAGTTCTTTCACTTTGTCAGGTGTTGTTTTTAACATTTAGTGAAAGGTTTGTACTGGAAAAGGATCTTATTTGTCTCTGGAATTAGCAGCCTGGTCAGAGGCCTAAATGTAAGTGTCTGAGCACATGTTTTTCAAAAACTTTGTAAAACATTAGAGGTGAGATCACACAGTATCCATGATATTTGTGGTACTATTTGAAAGGCTTAAAAGATAGTTCATTTTAGTTATTCTATTAAATATTTGTAGGAAACTTTCAAGTTGTAGGCTTTAAGTACTTTTTCAACATTGGATATTTGACTCTTCTAAAATTGGAGAACACAAGTTGTTGACACATGAGGACAAAGAAACAGTAAATATTGCTTTGATAACTAGAGAAGTGATTCAGTGGATGACTTCAGTCTTAGTGTGCTCTTCAGTGTAATGAGAAAGGCATGACAAAGCCCAATGGCTAAAAGCTGTAATAAGAATTGTGCTTATTTTAAAAAATTAAGCATCTGTGGGATGTGCCTTACCAACCAAAATTTTTCTCTCTCCTTTTGCTTTATTAGTGATATTTGTGGCCTTTTTTTTTTTTTAGAATGTTCTTGATTAAGTTTGGTAAGGTGTTGAAGAAGTTACAACTTCCAGCAGTATAATAGCACCAATTATGGAAAGTAATGGTCTTAGACAATAGGAATTTTTTTTTTTAAACTGATATGTGGGGTTTTTTTCCTCTTGAAACTGCTGTAGCTACATCAGGTGGAACGAGACAATTCAAGGTCTGCTTATGACAAATAGTGGCAGAAGCCATCTTTTTAGGGTGGAAAAGGAATAGGGAATGAGTAAGTGGATTATCCTATGTTTTGGTTTTGCAGATATAATATTTGGTCTTTCAGGCATGGGGGATGTGCTCTGTGACTGAAAAGTGACACCCACTTGACCAGGGCCTCTCTTCCCTCCCTCAGGTGCAGAGCCACTGTTCTTGCCCCTACCCTCTCTGTGTGATATGGTGCTAGGTAGAACAGACAGCAACTCTTCTTGTCCATGTATGCCTTTTGGCCTAATTTTGTTACAGGATTGAATTTGAAGCTGAAAATCTTTTCCTTTTGACTAGTGAAGGAAACTCACCTTGCTCAAGGTGACAGAAGCAAGGTATTGCAGGTTGAAGGTCTCTCCTGTGAAGTTACCATGTTAAACTACGAACTGTACAGGGACACAGTCACTGTTATGTAATCTAGCCAAGGAGGCTAGAGTAACCCTGAAACGTCACTTCAGACTCTGGGCTTGTATCAGAAAGGTGATTCTAATCTGTTTCTTTCTATTCTGGTTCTTGTCGGGAGTAGGAAGAAGCACCACTGTGGAACTGAGCCGTAAATGCTGAGGGTGCTGGTGCTTTCTTAATCAAAGTAGAACTCTTATAAATTGGATTTTTCTCACACTTTTGTGTGAAGTATCAGTCATTTGGAGCCCTTCTTCCAACTGCTAAGATGATTTTTATGGTAACTACTTAACCAGACAGTTGTTTTCCTCTTGCTAATGTTTTTTTTTTTTTTTGCTATTGAGGTGCCAAGCTCCTGTCATCCTGGTCCTTGTCACTTAATTAGCAAATACTTTTATAGGGCATGGGCTACAGGGAGAAGTGGTAATAAATAGGCTGTACTCCAATGGATCATTAATACAAGCATCAAGAACTTCATCTCTGTAGTTAGTCTTTATAGATTGCACCATTGGGGCAAAATACTCACTTCCTCCCCACTTAGCAATTCTGAATTTTAATGACATTTGCATATATCTGAAGTGTAGAGCATTCTTAGAATTGAAAATGCTTTGCAATATAAGCTAATGGAGGGCTAATTCATATTTGCTATCTGAAACAAGTTCTGGTTTTTATTTTATTTTCTGGGTAGAAGTCTTAAGATATGCATGTTATAATCATCTTAAAACATCAGCTGAGGAAACACTGGGATTAAAGGAGAACCAGGCAGCAGATTAAATGATTTAATTTTTTTTTGTAGTGATGTTGAAATATATAAAGAAGATTTTTTAAACTCTACTTCCATAATGCTTCTTCCTGCAGTTCTGCTTGGCATCACTACAGTAAAGTCTGGAACTCTACTGAGTAATACAAATTAAAACAGGGTGAAACAGTTCTTACACTCTTTCACTTTCTCTGGTTGGGTCAGACAGCTTCTCTGTTGAAGAAAGAAATATTTAGAAAATATGATAGAAATACCCTGAAAATAAACTATTTGTTTAATGATTAAAAAGCCAGAATAAAAATCACTGAAACAAACTTGATGTTAAAGAATACTCAGTCAAAAAAAAAAAAAAAAGAACATAGTTTAATGTAAAATTGTCAGTTTTGAAAGGTATTTTTGACCTGTTTGAAAACTTGGCCTCTCCTCAGCCTTGCTGAAGAGCTGATACCTGGAATGTCCGAGGTAAGTCTTTGTTGTCCTCCCAAACAGAGAGAACACTCACAAATTCTGTCAACAGTAGGAAAGACACTGATACTGTAACAAGTGCCCTGCAATAGGAGATAACCCCCATTTGGATTTTGTGTTTAGTACAGTGACTGCTGTAGTTCAGAGTCCTTTGGGCCTTTGATTTCCTTCTGTAGGAAAAGTGCCAATCTGAGTATCGTTGTGCAGTTTTCCCAGGGCAAAACAGGTGGCAAGATTCCCTTGGCACTGAAATGTTTGTGTGCTTTTTGTCTTGTTTTCCATAATAATTTCTCAAGCACGGTTAAATGAGATCTGTTTAGTTTTCTGTTCTGGATGGAGATGTGCTGGGTTGGCAGCTCTGGGATTTTCTGTGTTTTGCCAGCTGGCAAACATGCACGTTTGTGTAAGCTCATTCATAGCTGATACTGAGAGACAGGTGCTGATTTACTGTTCTTCAAATAACTGTGCTGGCCTGTGTCCAGTATTAACATGACTGCACCTAGAGAACAAGAGGGCATCACTTAAAATCTTTGAGAGATGCCTCTGAGGCACCTCTCTGGACTCTCCTTTGCTGGTAGTGGCAGCAGGGAAAGTTAAATCCATTTCAGAGATGGATTTCACTGCCTGTGCCTGGTGAGTGTCTGTGATGTTAATACACACAAATGCATATGTGTTACTGCCTAAGATGAAGTGTAAAAATGAGAACTGCAAATTACTATTGATGGTACTAACAAAAAAGAGATGCTTACAGTCTCAGATCCATGGGGAATTCTTCTCCATAGCTCCTTAGCAGCCATGGGAAGTGATTAGAGAAAGGAACTCCTAAGCCTGTATGACAGGGCTTCTTTTAATCTTTCCTGCTGCAGTTGTTGATACTCTGTATGCAAGCGATCCAGAATTTCTTCCAATAGATGCTGAGGCTGTGGGGTTTGTATCCGAGCCGTAGGAGCCTCTTCTGCCGCCCACGTGCTTGCCGTGGCTGGGATCCGCCGCAGCTGTGGGCCCTCGGTGTGCTCGGCGCGGCCCGGGAGCGCTGCGGGCTGCCTCCGGGCCCTCTGCGCTGGCGGCAGCTCTGCGAGGCCGGGCCCCCCTTCGGTGCTCTGCTGGCGTCGGGGTTGAGGGGAGCACGGAGCTCTGAACCGCCCGCGCAGTGATGGGAGCGATCGACACCGGGACCGCGGTCTCGGCCGCTAATCCGGAGCGGGCGGCGGGGCTAACCCTGACTCGCCGTGTGGCGTTGCAGCGCTCACGGGAGCTGCCTGCGGTTGAGTCCCGCAAATCCCATTCTTGCGCTCTCTAGCCTTTACAGGCCGCGATGGGACATAAGAAATCGCATGGCATATTTCATTAGCTACTTGTGTAAGGACCTAACTCTCAAGAAGAGCAGTTTCACGAGGGCTTAAATAACAAGAAATTACCTAGAATTCCCGATTTTGGTTGTAACCTGAAAGTTATTAACTGTATCAATTTATAAAAGCTGAAGTGTCTTCAAGTAAGCAAAATGTGGTTCTTCCTGCTCTCTATTTGTGGTTGTGATCAAGTTCTAAGTTCATAGCAATAGTTTCATGTCAGTGGGCTCTGTTCTGAAAGGTGAGACAGACTTCCTTACTCGTGCATGGTAATGTTTATTTGAAAGATTTATAAAGGAAATCTAAGGAAATTTTTTATGCTCCAAACAGAACTTTCTGTCAAGGCTCCCATACAGTTTGGAAAATAAACCCCAGGAATGTGTTTGAATACCAATGATGAGATTATTGGTGTAGCAGGGGGACTGTGTTTTCAGTGCCAAACTGTTCATATACTGTAAAAGTTAGAAGATAAAATTTCTGTGTCAGGAAAACTCAGTCCAAAGTATTATTTTTCTTCAAAAACACCTGCAGATTATTCAACTATCATTATCTTTCTTACAGGATAAACTCATAGTAACATGGAAAATATTTAACCATAAGCATTAAAAATTAAATGGTAAAATAAGAGCACAGATACAGTATCTGATTATGCATTGTCTTTGGATGTTACAGCAGTCATTTGCATGTGTCCATCTTCCAGTTTTCTGGCAGGCAGATAATATCACCTCAGTTTTATAGAACAGTTAGAGAGGTAACAAAAGAAAAAAGTAGCATGCTCAGGGCTGCTCAATGAGCTGAGGATAGCTAACACTGAAAATTAGGAATAAACTCTCAGTTATGAACTTCAAACTCATTGTTTCCTTTTCTTTCCTGACTGATATTACTCGGGTATAAAGTACATGGCTGAGCTGTTTACTGAGGTTATGGTAAAACAATGCTCACCCAGTGTCCATGGTCCGTGTCCTGGATTGCAGAGGAAAGTTTATATGGTTATATTCTGCTGAACTGGCTACAAAATCAGTCAGCTTCCCCACCCTGTGCCTGTTTATTTCTCATCTCAAACTGTGGAACAATAGTCCTCTGATGAATTTGTGCTTTCTTTCAAAATAAAACTGTAGTCTCTTTTTGCCTTTATGGCTTGATTGAGATCAAGTTAATGGCGGAGATATGTGCACAGATTCCTATCAATAAATGGTTTGTTTAAAATATAAAAGGCTGCTCTATTTTGGGCCCTGGTTCTACATTACAGTGGACAATGAAGAAAAACAAAATGCAAAAGAAAAATTGAGGGGTTTTTGGCACACAAGTAGATTTACAAAGTATCAGTGGCACAGCTGTCTTGCTAATTAGAAATTCACTTTAGTTTGGAAAAAAATTTGGAGAATTTGTTTGACCGTAGGTGTGGAATATTCTCTAGTAATTGAACTCATTTCTTTGCTGAATTGGTGGTGCTAGAAGTTACTAAAGTTATCAAATTAGGGCCTTTGTTTGACTAATACTGAGCTTTTGAACTAAAGAGAAAATGGTAAAGTCTCCAAAAAATAAGTAGAATCACAATTACTGCCATGCTTTTGAAAGGTTTTGGGGTTTATTTTGTGCCTAGTTTCTGTAGATCTTCTAAACCTGTGCTAAAGCTCTTATAACACATGCTGACTAGTTTTGTTTGGCAAAGTTTTGTTACATTTGGCAGGTCTCTCTCTTGCTGCAAGAAGCTGTAGTATAGTGACATTCTGTATTACTACTCTGAAAACAACCACAACCTATCTGAGTCTCTGGCATCAACATAGCAGCTTAGTATTATCTGGACTGGTGTATTTCTTTCAGCTTCTATTTGTCATTGCAATTTTTCCTAGTGATATGAAATTTTTGACTTGATATAGGCATCACTACTATGAATGTGTATCTGACAGTGGGTACATTTTAATGTTAAGAAACATTTCAGCTTACAGACTTAAAAGCACTGTGATCTGAACTGAAGAACAGGTTTGTCTTTGCTGAAGGGAGCTTTTTTCCATTAACCATAGAGTTAAGGCATTCTTCTAACACATTCATCCTCGAGGCGTGAATATATGTCCCTGTAAGTGTGATGACTTGGTGGCCTGACTGTGAGACTTGGATAAAATACAGCTGACCTTATTTTTTTAAAAAAGATTTCTTCTGCTGTCACAGCAAGGAAGTAGTCTGTTTTTGAGAGAAGTTTTGTATCAGAGCCAAGTTGCTGGTCTGCTTACCTGTGAAAGACTTTTTTCCTGTAATTTAGTAGGCTCTCTAATGATGAAGCCTCTTCTCTTTAACAGTGATTACTTCTATCATCTCATGTGCTTTATTGTTAACTCAGTCAATCAAAATTAAACTGTGTAACACATTTAGTGCAAATGGCCTAGAATGGTAGCTGAGGGAATGTCTTCATCTCTTGTCATCAAAGAGAAAATACTTGTAAATCAAATGAAGACAGAGAAGCAAACTCAGGGAAGGTCAAATATGTGGACCAGAGGGGACTGCTTTTAAAATGGTGCTTTGGATACATGGCAGCAAAGATGAGGGTGAAATGGCCAGATGAAGACCAAGGTGTGTAAAAGAATAAACAAAAAATTGGTATGTGTGCTAGAGCAGCAATATGATTTTATGGAGTAGGCTGTATAAGTAAAGATCTGTAAATGTATTTAAGCAGTGAGCCTGGATTCCAGAAGAGGGGATGGTAAGGAAAAAACTGGAAAGCAGTTAAATGAAGTTTTGGAAGGGAGCTGTGACAAAATACTTCCAGCTATATAATGATGATTTGGAAAATAATGAAAATGCAGTGAAAAACTAGGAGCACAGCTGAAAGGTGTGTTGGCAGATTTACAGTATCAGTATGAGGAAATGTTCTTCAGATGTTTATTCCAGGGCCACCTGGAAAGGTACAGTGAATACAGATTGAAAAGGCCTTGTGAAAGATGAAATGAGGCTGGATTTCAGCTATTGCTTACAAATGCCTCTCCTTCAGTCCAGCAGAAAGTGGAAGTAATATAAATGTTTGGATTTTCAGAGAACCATGACAGGCATATATGATGTAATAGATATATAATAATCTAAATTATATTTAATTTTTTTAATAATAAAGAACTTTACAGCTAAGCAGTGAGCTGGACATTAAACCCACCAATTTTTGCATGATAATCGTCATGAACTTTATATAGTGACTACTTCTCTGGAATGTGAGCCCTGCTCAGCCACTATTATGAGATTTCCTTTGAATTCATCACTGCTTCTTTATCTGTGTCTATGACTTCCTCTACTTCCACTTCCTTGTGAAGAAAGGGGTAAGGATCAGGACATGGTCCAATGTGAGCAGAACCACGCAGGTACCCGTAGCCTGGTCCGAGTGCAAAGTTCCTTGGTCCTTGGAGAATCAGAGTGCAAAGGGACAGTTCAACTGCCTGTCAGCAATAAAACAGGGCGGTAGTATCTGGTTACTGTGACCTTGGAGATGGAGTCACACACGTAGGTAAGCAGACTGAGAAGCTGGACGTGTGTGCAGAGCAGCTGTAGGATTGTCAAGAGTGTTTCTAAGCAGAGACACCGTGATCCAGGCATTGCTGAAAGGTTATTAGGTCTGATATGCAAGGGGCCCTAATTAATAATAATGTTAACAGCTTTAAAAACTTCACAGCAATCTGCAAGTTGCATCAGTGAGAGGTTTGAATTGCATGAGTGAATCCCTGTTTATGTTGAGTATACAGGCGTATGCCTGAGGCAAACTGCCTTGTAAACGAATGTTAAATTGGATCAGCAGTATTGCCAAAATATTTACTCATTTTCCTTCCCGAGTCAGGTGGTTGAAACATCACTTCCATGTTTTTATGGCACAGAGGTGGCCTGAAAGGAGAAGAAGGATTAAAACTAAATAGTTTTGCAGGGCTTTGGCAAGGCATGCCAGGATAGACACAGATTTTGCCTAGGGTATGACTGATGGATAAGTAGGCACAGAGGGCAGAGCTGGCAGCTCCTTCCATGTTGATGATTCAGAGTTTGAGACCTTAAAGAGAGAACCTGTCAGTTCCTGGTTGTCAAGTTGTTCTTGCCATAGAAATGCTGTTTGCCAGTTGTGCTTCAGAGGAGAGAACATGGTTAGTCTTGGGTGTTAATCACTTCCAAGTGATTAGCATTGTGCTCTATAATTTATAAACTGATGCTTGATTTTATTCGTGGTATTGAGTATTGTCCTCTTGAGAAAGATGCCCTCTCATCTCCAGTTCTGCTTTTTCCTCCTTGCTTAAGGGATAACTAGTGGGAGAGGAAGAGTCCCTTTTTTCCCCATCTCTCTTTTGGTTTGATTAAGAATTTTGCTACTCTGTCAGATCTTGCAGGAATGCATCCTCCATCAGAACAATATACAGAACTTCAAATAAAATTGCTGCTGTTACCTTAGTGTGTCCCTTTAAATGAAACAAAGCACAGTGCAATGTTGGGTGCTACTAGAGACCAGGTAATATGCTGCTCTGTATGTAAGAAACTCGAGACATTTCGAAGCATGGGAAAAGTGATTTTATAAAACAAATAAAAGCCTACTGACCTTGCCACCAAACCTTGTTCTGTCTGTCAAGACTGGAAAGACTGCAGGATAGCCTAAAACAGAGGATGAAAAGTTTTGTCTTTGCAAAAGCCGCTCAATTTTCTCCAGGTGTGCAGTTAGTGCTGTGGACAGTCAGACCTTTGAGAAGCAGTTGTTGACCACTTCTTGTTGTGTATCAGACCTGAGTGTCCAGGAAGCATGCAGGACACAGTGACCAAAAAGTTACCCACCTTCTTTTCTGAGGTTTCCTTAGCTTAAGAAAAGCAATCTGAACAAGGAAAAAGGTCCTGTGATAAATTCTGCTTTTACCTCAGAGCTGAGGCAAAAGAGCAGGAAATTTTGGCATGAAACTGAGTGAATTATAGAAATGGGCAAGAAATCAAGAGGTAGCTGGCAGAGTTCATGAGAAGGCAAATACTGTTGAAGACCACATTGGATCTGAGTTCCTGATCACCTCTTACCTATATTCATTCCCTTTTGGCTGACCTTGAAGCTTCTCTATTGGTGGAAAGCTCATTTCTGAGGAAGTTCTGTTGAGAGCATCTCTGACTGTAGGAATTAAGTTACTTCAAATCCTTTCCTTTTCCCTGAAAACCCCAAATTATTTCAGCACAACACTCAGGATTTCCAACCTTCGTCTCAGAGGAAGTGTGTTGATTTAGCTGCTGCTATGTATAGGTTCAAAGCATAGTCCTTTTTTCCTTATTTAAATTTACGTTGTTGAAGTTTTCTAAATCTATGAAAACATTTTAAATTTTTTCCCCTCACCCAAGGCATTACTCCTAATAAAACTAAGGTATAACTAAAATATGTTTTAAGTCTCTGTGTAGACATTGACCTGTCCAACTTAGTTTGTTCATTCAAATTGGCTGGGTAACATTAAAAATTAATGAAAGTACTCAACTGACACAAGAAACCTGGCAAGTAACAATAAACCTCATCAACTTAACATGCAATCCTCCTGCTTAAAACCAATAAGCATGCCAAACAGGCAAGACAGGTTGTGTTGAGAATGATTCTAGATTATCTTGTTGTAATGCACTAAAGCTGCAGTTTGACCAGTTTTATTTTAAAACCAATATTACCATGGAAAGGAGGAGTCCCATGCTTGTGAACTTGCTGTTAGTTTCTACTCAGTGCTGGTTTCTATATCCTTCTCCACCCCCTTTCCTTGATCCTTCTTCTTCTGGGATTAGTGGGTGACTGTAGGTGAGGCCTTTTGAGGAGCTCATATACATAAACAGGGAGAAGCATGAGGAAAAGCATCTGATGGCTGTTTTTCTACTCAGTGCCTCAGTGTTGTTTACCACTCACCTGTGATGTTTCCAGTGCTACCCTATACTTGAAACTAGGACGGGAAAAGGCAACTTAGAAGTGTTAAACCAGACACATACCTGAAACAGGACACCCTTTCCTCCCTGTACATCCCTGTGCTGAATTCATGGGCTTTGTGTCTAGATGAGAATGTTTAGCTGAAATATGTCTCTTGTTCTTGCAGATGGTGATGTGCAAATAAAACTTGAAAATAGGTATCACTTGCTGCCTCAGAGCTACCAGGGAGCCTTGCCTTCAAAACCCATACCCTATTTTCTTCTTACATCTGCTTATCATGGGTTCAGTTGTTCTCTCTG
This sequence comes from Phainopepla nitens, assembly GCA_013400175.1. Classification (NCBI taxonomy): domain Eukaryota; kingdom Metazoa; phylum Chordata; class Aves; order Passeriformes; family Bombycillidae; genus Phainopepla; species Phainopepla nitens. Next base: position 24,622 of record VXBQ01016943.1, read on the forward strand.
TAATTAACATAGCATAGCTAAAGGAGCCTCTTACTGGAAAAGACGAACAGTTTTCTCGAATAAAAGCAGACAGGCTGCTGTTGTTTGAAATGTAGGTAGTTTCTATGTACCTAAGTCATAATATTGGTTTCAGTTTTGAATTAGAAAGCTGATGAGTCTTAAATTCCTGGAACACAAACCTTCCTAAACTAATCTCCTTAAACATGAAAAAATTTACCATGGGGGTAATTCAGTGTTTTGAGAAATGTTTTCTCTTTATGAGCTGCAGGTACTGATATAGGAAGAAAATGGGAACATGATTTTCATGAATACTACCAGTATGTGTGTGGGAACGCCCAACTGCAAGGAAATTCAAAGGACTGGCAAGCCTTACACTATTGTGACAGCTCCTTTCTAATAGTAGCACCCATCTACAGAACACTTGACAGATGGGCTAGTTTGAGTACCAGGTTAGAAATGGCCACAGCCCTGCATTTCTGACTGGGGAAAGTCGTGCTGAACGAGGTGATGGTGCTTTGCAGTTGCCAGAGAAATCCTCTTTCTCCTGCTGACACCCTACAGCCACTACTGACACCCTGGGTGAGCTGATCCCCTGTGCAAGAACCTCTCTGCTTTGCAGCAGGGGGTGGCAGGAATACTTTCAGTCCCTTGGATGTGGAAGCTGGATCATAGTCTATTTTCAGAAGACAACACTTGAGTACCTCCAAAATCTTCCTTGTAGCTGTAAGCAGCAGGTCCTTGTATAACAAGTTCTGTGAACAATGACAGCAACCACTGCAGGGGGAAAGAAAGGATATGAGTGGAATAAAGATAAGTTTCATAGGTCTTGAAGTGGGAGACTTTTTCTCTGTGGACAAACAGATGGCTTCCTTCACTTGTACTGAGAAGCTGATGGTTGGGTTTTTTGCAACTTCTCGAGCTTTCTGTCATCATGAGTGGCAAGAGAAGAGTAAAATGTCATTTCATATTTGCATAGTATGCTTATAGAAAGTCATCTCTGTGGGAAAGACTGCAGAAATTGGTGTATGGATCACTTCTGTCATGAAGGATCTCTACATTGCACTACAACAATACTCATTCTTCAGTCTTCCATTTCTTACCCTTATCATTTTTTGCTTCTATCCAATAGGTGAGGCACAGAACTTCAGACCAGGTAATGGCTTTGAAGATGAACACACTGAACAGCAACAGAGCAAACATGCTGAAGGAGGTTCAACTTATGAATAGACTCTCACATCCAAACATCTTAAGGTACTCTGGCTTTTTTTCTGAATCATATAGAGATAGGTTGCCTTTAGTAGGGCTCTCCTCTTTCTAATTTTTATTTAGTTATTTTTTGTTGTAGGTTTATCTGTTGTGAATGCATTAGGATCAATTACTAATTTAACAGATGAATGGGAGGAAGAAGAAAAGACTTAAGAGGAAAGAACCCAAACATGGACATGATTTTGGTATCTGGAGTTTGCCAGTAGTGAGTAACTTGCATCAGAGAAGAACAAGTGCTCACATTTTAAATTTCTGATGAATCAATAAAGTGACATGAAGAGTAAAATTTGGCTTTTTTATGAATTTAAGTTATTGCAAATTTAATACTCTTCAGCTAACTTATGGTTACTAATCTTAAACAATGCAAAGTGTCATAGGAGATTCTTATTCTTAGGTCTGCTTCCTAGTTTTTAGGATTTTCTTATTGTAGTATTGCAAGGTGGGATAAGAAAGACTGAAGAGGAGAAGCTAGAGTTGAACTAATCCAATTTCTGTGCTACTGGAAGGAAAAGGGTAGTTCTTGTTTTGCATTAGATTACCCCATGCAAATCCAAAATGTTCCAATGTGTATTCTGTTATTTCTTGAACCATTTTAGTATTGGTTTCTCTTCTATGGTGATGTGAACAAGCAATTAGCATAATTGGCTGAAGCCATAGCATTATGAAATTTAAAGATGTGATGACAGCACACCAAATGGCCAGTTCTCCAAAGCTGCTCTTGCACACCTGGGATCCACTTCTGATCTCAGCTCTTTTTGAAAAGTTTTGGAGACACAGTGAACTCTGTTACTTAATTTCTTTTTCTTCACTGTTCTCTTACATAGTACAGACATAATACTGATCCCTAAAATCCTTTATAACTAGTTTTTCTGATTCTTGAAATCCTATCTCAGTCTTTATCAGCTGATTTGTAACAATATTATCTGTAAGGAGCATTCCATTAATTCATGTCTGTTTTCTCCTATTCTTTTTCTTAAAAACTCAAAAACCTGTGAACTTATACAATTCTTACTCATAGTGAACTGTGTTGGTTTTATTGTAATATATTTGTTCAAGTGTTGTAGTAATCTATCCCTAAATACAATTCCTATTCTGTTTTCTCTGCTCCAAGGTGAGGTGCATTCCAAGCAACTCCTCCATCTGTTTGTTGTTGTTCTCTTTTTTTTTTTTATTTTTAATTTAAATTATATCATCTATCTGGCTATTTAGGTTTCAGGATCATTAATTGTGTCTTATATTTATCCCCCTCATCTTTTCCTTAGTTTCCATTTTTCTGAATCCTTTGATAAGCAGTGTTTGACCCTGGGGACTGATAAAGCTGCTTTTTTTAGTAAGGTTTGTGGAAAGAATTACTTCCCAAAGTAAGATTGGCATTGTCAGAATCATCAACTCAGTACACTTCATCAGTTTCTTTATCATCTTTGTGTGGTTGGTAAATCTTATTAAAAAAAAATCTAGCTCTACAGCTCTGTTCAAAATGGAGAATTTCGTTTGGGTTGGGATGAGGGAGGAAAGGGATATATTGACAGGCCTAAAGCATTCAGTTGTACCTAAGTGTAACCCTGCCCCCTCTTGAACTACAGATGTGTTCCTGAGAACAAAAATTAATGTCCTGAGTAATTGCTGAAATTTAGGTGGCTTGTGAAGTAAAAGAGATCATATTTGTGATGTACTGGTCCCCTCTGGCCTTAGAGCATATGAATAATTTGAAGTCAGCAGTGTTACACAGATGGTCCTGAAGGAAGAACAATAATGTATTGATTTATGTATGAAGCAGAAAAATAATTTCATTTGTTCTTCCAGTTATTACCCAGGATTGACAGAGACATTTTTCTCTTTTTGTGCTCAAGTAAGCAGTTATGAGTGAATACATCAGAAATAAATTACTTAAATAGAAATTGTCTATCTTTGCACAGTTTGTTTAGAAGAATAAACTGCATTTGATTCATGAATTGCTTTATTTGAGACTTCTTCAAAAAAAGTAAACTCTCTGGTAAAAAATACTGCCTTTTTCTTATCTGTTAGGTAAGTCCCCTTGCTACAGGGAGCAGAGTTATTCCTAGAGGAAATGCGAGTGAGAAAACAGTATTTAGTTTTAGTTGGTGTTTTATTCAATTATAATAGACAGTAAAAACGACTACTTTTCTGTGTAGGAGATAACTTGATGGTTTTGTGTGTTAATGATGTGTCATTTAAGTTTTTGTTTAAATGTTACTGCAGTGTTTCCAATTTCTTTATGTCTGGGAGAACATTTTATCCCACGTAGATGTTACCTGCCTATGTGTCTGTATACACCTGTGTATAAACACACATGCAGGCCTCTCTATTTAGTTTTCATAAACGTGTAAATCATTGATGCTCCTACTAGTCTTGTGAAACAACCTGTTTCCCGCTTTAGAAACACATAAAAAATAATAATTAATAGTAATTTGCGCCTAAAGTGGTGAGAGGTTGTGTTGCTTGTTTGACAACATTGTGCTGTCAGATAAGAGCAGCTGCAGTTGTACTGCTGAGAGGTTTTTAGGAAAATGTTCTACAGCAACATATTCCCACTGAAACATTTTCTGGGATTATTTTTGGAAATTGTAAGCTTGTGTTAGTATTTTAAGGGAACATCCTCTTCAAAGAAGTTCTAATATATAACTTTCCCAGGGGCTATGAGCTATCTCAGTTTGCTGTTAAATATTTTCTTCACTTAATTTCTTTCCTTTGAAGTCCTTCTAGGTTACTGAGTAAGATGTTTTGTCACTAGCATCAAGTTCACTTCTCTATTGATTAGGCACTGCATCTCCTCCACATGCCTTGAAGGTGTCTGATTTTTACATAATATGTCTCTGAGCTTCTTTATCTCTGAACTCTGGGACTACCTACTGTTAATTTCCACTGTAAACAGGTTTCTTTGCTACCTATTGCTAGCCAGTATGGATAGTAATGGGTTCTTAGATGAAATGTTGAGATCATATTGTGCAGTGGTTAATTGGAGCAGGTGAGGGCAGTGAGGTGCTCTGCTATCAAATGTCTTGTAAAATTATGAAACTAAATAAATACTGGCTTTACATCCTCCAGAATCTGCTCTCAAAGCATTTCAACCTGTCTAGGATAGCAAGTTAATGTTTTGGAAAGCAAATGTCAGATTCAGCAATGAAGCATTTATTTTAGTACATTTTGAACATCCAGATGTGTAATACCTCAGATTTGTTCTTGAATCAGTGTTTTTGAGAGCTCTTCTGTAGTTTATATAGTTAAGTGTTATGGAAGGGAGAAGAGGTTGTTCTTCCTCATAGTGCATTTGGTAACCCAGGATTATCATTATCCTTTGGGTAATTAAAAAACCCATCCCTGACAGTGCTCTAAAATATATAGCAGCTTTTTATAAGCTGTCAATTCCAATGTGTCCACAGGTAACTTCAAGATGTAATTGCAAAGATTTTGGTATTTTTGCTGTGGATTGCACTGATATGACTAATAAATATTGCTGACTATTTGAAACTGCTTTTGCTTCTGTGCTGTCCATATGGACTCCTTTTCAGAGTTACAGATACCTTTTGAGTTTATCCAGACTCTGGTCACTCTTCTGGAGTGTGAGTTTGTAAGTAATTGCTGACTTCCTTAAGGAAAGGTAGAGATTACCTGAGGGCGTGTTTTTACTTCACTGATGCTTTTGTACATCTTGAGGAGATGGAATTGGGTCAAGGAGTTTCAGTTTCTCTTGGTGAGTTTCAATTTTACTTGTGAAGTACTGATCTGGCTATTTGGGCTTCAAAAGCAACAGGCTTTGTTTGCCATGGAGTGAAAGGCTAACTTTAAATCTCTCACACTCATTTCTGCACTCCAAGCTGCTCTTGGCCAGCTATATAGATCCATCTTGATTAGAAGAGAGATGTAAGTGAAGAGCTTAATTTTCACTTACCAAGTCCCCAGTAAGTCTCCTGTCCCCATGGTAGGATCATAAAGATTCCAGTGGTCAAATATATGTGTATATGTAAGCTTCTAATGTATTTTCCATGAAGAAAATGAGAGTCTGCCCTCTATTAGAGGATTTATTTTGGCAAAAAATGGAACTTCTTTTTCAGTCTGTTAAGGATATTTTAGAATAGAAGACTCCAGCTCTTGCAGCTACACAGCTGCATGATGGTAAAAAATAGGGGATTTGGGAGTTTTTTTGTCTCCCTTCCTCTTGTTTCCTATTTCAGCTAGCAGATGTGATGCTAGAGGCAGAGTAGGTGTTAACTACAATGTAGTAACTTCTGGGTCAGTTGCTGTCTGGCATTTATAACAAACTATGTATGAGAGCTGCTTATCTTTTTGATTTGCTGGTTTTTCCCCAGAGTCCAGATTGGGGATATTTTAGGAGTGAACTGGACAGAAGCAGATGAATGGTATTCAAGGAGTGTCTTCTGTTTGTATCACCAAGCTCATCTCCTGTCTCCATCTCACTCCTGCATACTAGTTAAACATGGAGAAGTAAAATGCTTTTCTACCTCTGATCTACATTTCTTCTTGCCTTGGATGTGGGATGTGCTGGTTTTATCACATCTTCCCTCAGACTGATGGTGAGAGGAGGTGTGGAAAAGTGAGCTGAGGCTGGGGTTTGAACCGTGTGATGTTTACTGTAGCCACTTTAATGCAGGTTAGCTGATACATGGCAAGACTGTAATTGCTGGGGTTAGGGAAAACAGGGGTTAGGGAAAACAGGGGTTTGGGCATTTCTCCACTTCCTTATTAGCTTGTGTCCTATTTCAAGTGCAGTGCTGTTCAAGGGTTGGGTTGGATCAAGTACCATGGTTATGAAAGGTCTGGTGTATGCTTGTAGATGTTTTACCGTTTTGTTACTTTTCTGAGTGCTGATGTGCTGCTGTAGTCATGAGTTTTTACCCAAATCAAAGTAAGAAAATAGATCTGGAAAGGACTCAAGAAATTTCCATCCTTGTGTCCTGAATTTGGAAGCCTTCTGGCTACAGCCTGAGACCTGATAGCTGGTTGTTTTTTTTTTTTTTTTGGTAATATCTTACAGATGTGTTTTTCTCGTACAGATGAAGTGGTGTGCTACCAATGACTCTCCATCTCTTGTGCTGTCTCTTAAATTAGTGTATCTTCAATTTTGAGGTAGAATTTCAGTCTTTAATATCACTATTCTTTGCATGAAAAAGTATTTCTTTATTTGATCTGTACCTTGGGGACTTAATTTAAAACATTCTGTACACAGAAAGCCTTAGCTCATGTCTTAAGTGTTCTTGTGGGAGCACTTGGAGGTATTGCTGCGTGTTTGGCTGTGAGCGTGCAGGCAGATTGACTCATTGATTAAATCCACCTTCTTGTGTGTGCAGGCACACAAATAAGCACACTGTGTGCATATTCCATGAACTCCTTTCAAGGAGAGTTTTATTTCATCCCCTTTGAGACAAATCTATCACCCTGGGAACACAATACCAGGGATATTTTTGTGTTTGTAGTGTTATCCTTTCAAACCTTCCTTTTTGTAAAATTGCGTGTGATGGGCTTTGTTACAATAGCCAAGAAGGATGGATTTCGTCTTTTGACATCTTTTGTCCTGTACTGAACAGTGCTTCAACAGGAAAGAAAATTGCTTTTGCTTCCCTTTGTGTAAGGTATTATCAAAAAGGAATATTTTAGAAATACAGCGTACAAGGCAGCAGAAGAGAGGCTGTATGTGTTGTGTGTAATATGTTACAGAAATGATAGGTTAAATGCCTTACCTCTGTCTAGAATCGAGATGCAAGTGTAGAAAACTTAAAATACGTTTTTAATCTAGCATGGTGCCTCAACCATTAAGGACGGCCTTAATGCAGGCTTAATATTTTTTTTTTTGCTCTATTCCTTCTCCAACAGTCAGTGCAATGAAGTCTGTGTCTCCTGACCTTTTGTCTCTCTTATTGAGCTTGTACTAGAGGCTTTTGCATTGGTGTGTTTGGTTTGTTTCTTTTGTTTAATGTTATCAGAACGCTGAGTTTTCTCATGCAAGCAGTAAATTTTGGAGGGCATTGATTTCTTTTGTTAAACTGTAGCTGCCCCAGGTTTATCCACAGAACAGGAATGTGTCTCAGGGAAGTTCTTTTAACTGGAAGCATGTGTTCAGTGTCTGGATATCCACAGAGGCTGTATGATCTGGATATTACTTTTGCTTGATAAATTAAGGCAAAGATTGCAGACTGAGGCTTCAGTATTTAGTCTCCCCTTTTCTGTCCAGGATTTTCTCCTTTCCCATCTGACTGAACTGAAAGTAGTTAGTGTAACTGCTGTGAAGGACTAAGAAATATCCAGACTTCTCTTGGTTTTGTTTAGGACAGGTTTTCCAGATTGATTGTTTATAAAATGAGATCTCCAGCCTGTGTATAGATTGCTGACATTTGTTAGAAAGCATTTGGTAGTGAAGATGTGCTGCATTGTATTTAGTTGGGTGGATTCAAGTATCATCCTTTCTATTTGCAGCTTCTAGGAAAACTTTTCCACATTTTGGAAGTGTTTCAGCTTGCTGATAAGACCAGATACCCTATCTTGAAAATAAACTTCCTTAAATCTGCAAATGGTCTCCTGTTTTTGTGGGTGATTGGCTTATTGGAGCTCCTTCCAGCTAGAAGTGCTTATAGGAAGTGTAACCTTTGGCTGACAAGACATTCTGCTGAAGTTCACCTACAAGCACATTTTGGCTCAGGAGACAGTGTGTCTAGCCAACAGGAATCATCTCAGCTGTGCTGGACCAGCATGTCAGCTTCCTGTCCACAGAGCTTGGAATCTCATCTGGGGCAATCTCAGAAATTGAAACCATGTTAAATCTTGCTTGGTAATTGTATTTCCCGGTAGCATCTGGGTGTATTATCTTTTAGTGAAAATCCTTTCCAACAATGTTTTGTAGCAGTTCTTGGCTTAACCAAGTGGCTTATTATTGCTTGATAAAACAGCTAAGCAGAAGTTTTCCATGAATTTGGATTGCTAGAGGTCTGTTCTATCAATCTATTTTCCAGAGCCTGAAAACTGAGATTCATTCACACAAAGTTTAAACTCATTAATTCCGTCTTTATCAGTGTATTTGGTTTCTCTTTTCCTGGGTAATAGTTACTGAATGTGTGAGATTTATAAGTGTATCTTTTTGTCCAGCTTTTTTTGCATGAGATCATGACATGGAGCTTTGCTTTTTGATTATTGATTCTTAGTCGAAATCCTAAGCATTTGAGAATTTTTTAACTCTTGCTAACTTGATTCAATGTGTCTCTGCTGCCTTAAACATAGGTTCACAAAGGTAATGAATATATTTCCATTGAGACTCCCCTTGATCAAAACAGGCTGGCAGAAAACATAAGTTCTGCCAGTCTTTAAGTGACAATAATGTTTTTCCTGTTGGGTAAAGATGAGACAAGAACTTAAAATTTTCCAAAATTTCAGTAACTTCTCAAATGCATTTGTATGGAATTAAGTAAAATATGATGAATTCTTAATTTGTAGGTAATGTGATACGACTTTGCAAAGGAAGAGTTGATCTACAGATGAAAACGTTATTATTTTTAATTACTAAATCTCAGTTTTTGTTGAATGAAAATATTGCCATAGCAGGTTAACGTTGTGTAATTGATAGAGAAAATAATACTTTGAAAAGTTGTCTTATAGAGGAATTAATATATTGGATTTATGTGCTTTCCATTTTTGCTTGTGAATAAAACCATTAACACCATGCCTGATAGCTCTGGAGACCTTCAGAATGCACTAAGAAATAGATTTCTGCTCTGTAGAAGTCTGGATTTCTTCATCTCAGGAAGCTTAATTTGTCAGTTTCTTTACAAAATTGTTCGTATGTTCATTGCTGTATCAAGTGAAACTCAGAATGACAATGTTTTGAGTAGATGGTGTATCTAAAAGAAGCTTCTTCCCTTTCCCCTGAGGACCTGATGGTGCCCTATGATTCTATGTTAAACAAGAGGAATTGCATTTGCAGTGTTTCTCCAATTAAAATTCCCATATTCAGGGAATATTGTTTGAGTGTTTGAGGTGAGAGAAGGCAGTAGAAGTTCTAATACAAGTCTTGCTGCTTCTTTGGTTATAAAAACAGATTTCCACAGCTCAGCTTATGCAAAGGACCTTACCTATATTATTTTTCTTTGGCTGCTTGTAATTTACCAGTCAGCTGTTAGACAAGAGAACAGTGAGGATCATTCATTTCTTCAAAAGCAGCTTAGCTGAACTAGCACTACATGTCTTGCATCATTTCGTTGTTAAATTCGGAAGTGTTTCAGAGTATAAAAGGTCTTTTTCCTTTGAGCTGTTGTCCACAAGATTCCCGTCACACTTAATTAGATCATGCATGTCTACCTCTTACTTGCAAAATGGAAATTTCTGAACATTATGGAAGTGACAGACAATTTGTTTTTGCTCGCTGAGACCAAAATCTAAATGCTAAAACTGAGAATTAGTTAATCTCTAAAGGATGAACACTTGAACTGTGCAGGGAAGGCTCTCAAGTGTTTAAAATTTCAGCTTTACTGAACTTTCTCATGGGAGATGTTTAGTAGTAGTATTAATTTGCATTTTTTCACTTAAGTTCAGCTTGTATGGTGGTAAAAATGAGCTTTCAGTTCTTTATGGCTCATTCTGTTGCTTTCCAGACAAACCAAGGGTGGCAATCATTACTATTAACAGCAGGAGTCTGAAAATTGTGCAGTGTAGGTAACACTTGTGGAATGTGTGTATACTGGATACTGTTGAAACTTGCTTCTATCCAAGTGTTGGAAAGAAGAGTTTGGGGAGGGGAGGTATACATTGCATGTGAGCCCTCATAGTCCTGAGTGGTTAAGAATGGGATAGGAGGAAACATCTTTATGCTTAAGCAGCAAAATGCAAAAGGAAGTAATTTTCTGTTTATGCAGATCAACAGTGGATTACTTGGCTTAAACTTCCTTAAAATAGGACTCTGAGACTGTTCCTTTCTGCATAAGTCGTTATGTGCTGGCCTTTGCTTATAGTCAAATTAGTAACTTTCCATTTTGAGGTTGAGCTGTCTCCTGTGCTCTCTTGGAACTGCTAATTCAAATTATATTGTAGTGTAGATACATAGTTTTTGTTTTGTGCTGAGATGTTTAAATAATCAATGGTGAGGTATGCAGTGAGTGTGAGGCTGAATTTTTTTCCCTTTCCTGCATTTTTGGTGTATCCTGTATTAGTTTCTTTAAAGAACAAAAAAGAGGGGGGGAAAAAAGCCCAAACCACTTTTCTTTTCTTGTTTCTTGTAGGTTTATGGGTGTCTGTGTGCATAAAGGACAGCTGCACGCTCTTACTGAGGTAAGACTATTTCATAATATACATACTGAATATGAAATACTCAGTTCTCAGGACAGATTCTGCAATTGCCATTCACCTTGAGTGAAGTTGCTTTTGTGGTGGCTGGTGAGTTAATCACTCACTATTTGCTATGTTAAGGGAAGACTACAGAATCAGTCCTCAGGACTCCACTCATAGCCCTTGTATGTCTTTTCTCCTCTGAAGCACTTATTGGGGTGAAAAAAAAATCACACTAAGAACATAAAACCTCACTGATAATGTTCTAAATGAGAAATGCACGTTACCATTGAACTGCCCTGAAATATTATTTGTTTCAGTGACATTGCATTATATTTAAGTCTTATTCATACTCCAGCTGTACATTTTGCAAGTGAATCAATACCTTTTCAGCTGGATCCTGTTATTGTGTTCAGTCCCTATCCCTTTCATGTTACAGCTTAATCTGGGTCCCACAAAAGGCAATTATTTCATTGCCCATGTATCCTGGCCAAGATCTGGGTATCAAATATGAAGCTGAAGTTTCCATTTATATAAATTTCCACCCAGCTTTATTGGATTGTTTATTTAATGCCCCTGTAAACTGCTCAGGGAAAACAAGAAGAGAGTATCCTCTTGTTAGGAACAGTGTTGCCTGTTTTGAATCAAAATCAATAAAATGCTTTGCCTGTTATATTAGTTTGAGTACAGACTGAAAGGAAACTCCTGGTTTGTAAAGTTAATGTTTCTTATTTGCTATTGTTTTGTAGGAACTGCTCAATTAAAAGATTAACCCTTTCCCACCCTCCCAAAGTCTGTTATTAATCAGCCATTTAAGCAGGTTCCTGGAATGGTGTGCTTGCCAAGAACTGCTGTAAAATGAGGAGACTGGGGAGCTGTATGCCAATTAGCAGGATATGTGTCACCATCACTTTCTGTAACTTACAGATGCAGCTCTGTGGCAAAGATGCACATATGTGGGCAGTGAATTTCTTCACCTTCTGGGGTGACAATTTTGCAGTTCTCATTCTAGCTGCTATTGGAGAGATGCAGTCTGGTTCAGTGTCTGTATTTCTAGTCGAGCAAAGATAAAGACACTTCCAGAAATTTCAAGATACAGCATATGTATGAGCACTTTGCCATGAGAAGGAGTTTGTTTGATCTATTCTTTGGTGGTTTTTTTGTTTGTTTCTTTTTCTTTTCTCCTCTCTGCTCAGTAGAGGAAACATTTCTAAGATGGCTGATCAAGTTATTCAGGCAGGCTTTGCTAACATTATTGCTGATTTCTTTTGGATATCTGGTCAATTAAAACAGGGAGGTTCCACTCACTAAACATTATGGTAGAAGAGGTGGAGCTTCATCATGCTTTATCATACTAAAACTTGGAAGATTTTGCTCAATGTGGGCTTTTTTGTTTAGTTATTTTTTCCCTTCCTTCACAGCAGTTGCTTACCATTTAAATACCACTCCCCACCCAAAAAGCCAAGAAAATGAAAACAGCACAGATGCTTCCTCATAGTGAGCTAACTTTGTAGCTGCTGCTTTGTTCAGCTATTTTTGAGTTCTTGGCAAGCAAATAAATCTAAGAAAGACTTCAGAGAATAACTTTTTATAGTTATAATTCAGAAGAACAGAAGAGATTCCTGAAGCATCTTGAGACCAAAAAGGAAAAGTTTTAGACTGAAGCAGTTTGCTGCAACATTTTGAGAAACAGAATATCTTTAGTGACGTATTAGAAAAGTATAATTAGCGATTACTGCTTTTCATCTGTGGACAAAGGTGAGCATTTAATGCCTCCAACAGGAAAATCCATGACAGAAATTGGTGTTGTAGGGAATCCACACACAATTTTGCCCAGTAACATAGCTATTCTTTGATTTTAGAGAGCTTTTAAAAGTTAAAAACTGTATATGTTCCAAGTGGTGGAATTAATTGTCTTTTCTAGCAACAGTAGTAGCATTTTTCATCTTCAATAGAGTAATAGTTGAATTCTGAAGACTTCTGGAGGTTGGAGAAGGGGGCTGAAATGATGAGCTGAAGGAGTTATTAGTAAAACAGACAGAGTGAATCACCAGTTCAAATATAGCCCAGGAGGATAAACAAATTAGCCACTGTCTCGTGGCTTTTTTCAGCTTGTGGTCCACAGAGGTGGTCTCCTTCCTCCCAGTGCTCAGCATAATTGACACCAGCCTGGTGCTGCAAGTGCTCAGAACTTCTGCCAGGGTTTCACTTCTTTGGAGATGAAACTGTTGATTCAGAGGCCCATTGGTCAGTAGGTGTCTGAGTCACTGCAGGGAGAACCCTCTCACACTTGCCTGTGCTGGGCCTGTTCTGTAATGAGTTTAATTATCCCCTCTTGTGTTTTGAGAGTACAGATGATGATATGCCTATGTAAGAGGGATACAGCATCACTTAGAGCTGATGTCTGAGGGCAGTGTGATGGGAAATCGTGTTTATTTTATATAGGTTTCCATAACAGAAGAAGTTGAGAACTTGTGCCAAATATTTGGTGACTGGATTTAGACAACTTGTGCTATTAACAGGCAGGGCAACCTCAAATGGTGTTGGAAGAGCCTTGAGGATTTTGTAAGCCTGTTAAGGGGCTACATTAGGAATATGCAGCACTTTGTTATTGGAAGGCAGAGTTTGAAGCATTGCAGATTTTTTTTTTTTCTTCCATGTTTACAGACACAGGAGGCTTAAACACAGGAGTGGATCATGCAGAGCAGGTTTTTTGCTTGAGGAAGGTGTTGATCCTCTGTATGCCTTGGGATTTTCCCTTTTGGCAGCATTTTGTGTTGATTTAATTTTCCTCTCTCAAGTGGCTTTTGTTTTTAAAACTCTTGAGCAAGAGACAGTTTCTGTTTGGTTTGGTTTGTTTTTTTCAAAATAAGAATGGAATTGTTTACTTATAGACTGCACTAGGACTTTGGCCTCGTTCTGAATCCAGTTCTGAGTCTTATCAGTTTTGATAATCCAATATTTTTTTGAAGTTCTCAAGCCAGAAGCTATGGCATATGCCTCTTCTGAAGTAATTCAATATCCTTAGATTGACAGAGCAGCTTAGGCTGCCAAGAACCTCTATCCCTGCAAGCACTAAGTTAAGAAATATTTAAGGAAAGCAAAGTAAATGCTTTAATTGGTGTATCACCCAGATGAGCTGGCAGGCATTAGACTGCCTCACTACTGTTGAGCTCATGAGCACAGATTTGCCATGCATGTTTTCTCTTAAAACCAGAAACTGGCTATTCCTTTCTCAGCATTCAGCTCTAATCCAAAGCTGCTGGTTTGTTTCTTTAGCTACAGGCATCTGCAGTGCTTCCTGCTGTACTCACATGCCTCTCCGAACTAATTTTGGCCTTTCCCTCAGGCCTCTCTGTGTTTTCCAGCCACTTTCCTAATCTGACAAGTCTCTTCACTTCCATTTCCTGGCACACAGCAGCATCTAAGTCCTGGAGGAAGCTGCCTGGCAGTGGAGTGTCTGGTGTCAGCGTGGGATGGTGCCGAGCATTCAGAGGCCAGGTCAGCGCCGCTGCCAGGCGAGCACACAGACAGCATGTGCTCAGGGGACATGGAGCCTGAGCCACTGGGGAGCAGCCATGGCTCAATAGCAATTGTCTGTGATTTTAGCCCATGCTCATCTACCATGCTCATCTCATGGCAGCGTCAGCAAACATCCATTTTAGATGCAAGGCAAACAAATTCATTTGTGTGTTGTAGGTTGTATAGGTCTGTGCTATTATACTGGAGTAGATAAGGCAGCAGCATAAAGTCTGGCATATAAAAGCCACCTAATACCTTCCTGCAGATCTTGAATCGTTTGTTGAACTCAGTTAAACAGGTTTATCTGAATTTCTAAGAGACAGGTCAGGCTAAAATCTTGTTATAATTAGATGTGTATTTATATATGCACAGAATGAGTCACACAGCTTGATAATTCCTTCTTGAAGGAAATGAAAGCCTTGGCAGTTGTGTCTATAGAAGATGAGGAATGGAAAGTTATTATATGTTGATTGGGATATCTTGGAACTGCAGTGCTTGGGGTACAATAGTTGATTGTTGCAGCAGAAGTTTTATGGCTATTAATTCAAGCTGGATGATAGTAAATATGTGTGCAAATGCACTGCTGCCACAATCCGCTCAGTGTGGGATCTGACATGCATTGGAACTTTCTCAGGCAGAGAGCAGGGCTGTTGCAGTGTGATAGGAGCACATGGAAGGTGATGGAGGGGTAGGGCAATTTTATTTCAGCCAGCAGCTGAGCTGAGAACTGCCTGATGGGCTCTCCTGAAGTCTTTCAGGTTTGGTCCTTGCTGGTGAACTGTGGAGTCAGACTCATGAACACCTGATAGCACAGCAGATACTCGGAGTTGAATCACAAGCACTGGGTGTAGTTGGGCAGCCATGGTTTTGAGGTGCTGTTACAGATGGCAGTAGGACAAGTGCTAAAGCTCATCGTAATGAAAATGCCAATGTCCTTTGAAAAGAGAGGGGTTTTTTGACTGAAAACTTCCCTTCTCTGCTTTCCCTCTCAACAGCAATATTTTAAGAAAACAGTAAATGCAGTTAGTGGAGTTTCAGGCTTTTGGAGACCTTCCTTTTTTAGCATTTTTTCTTTTTTACTTTTGGAGATAGCACTGATTAGAAAGAAAAAAATTAAAAGCTTAAAAATCTCAGAATTGTTTCAGTTGTACTGAATTGCTCTTTTACAGGGAATAGAAAATAAGTTCTTAAAGTGAGAAGGTTCTTCTGATGTACAGCTTTCATAAACAGAATAAATCATTAAAAGTATTTAATTCTTCTTTCTTTTGTCCTCCCCTCAGTTCTTGGCTGTCTTTTTGTGGAGAGCCTTTGACCCTGGAATAGAGAAAACAGACAGACATCACTTAGGTCTCCTCTTCTGAAGCTTTATGCTACAGCTATAATTGTAGCCATACATTGCCTTCCAGATGGCAATTGCACACTTGTGAGAGTTTTAAAAAGGCCTGAAATACCATTCCTTTCCTCATCTCCTGTAAAGCTCTCCAATCCCTACTTTTGTTCCACCAGTGTGATTCATATTGTTTGAATAACTTTAGATTTACTCATGTAGTGCTGCAAATATTTAACTCAGCTTTGGTGCTGGCAGTAGGCCATCAGCTCTGGAGAACCTGGTGTCTTTGGAACTGTAGTTCCTATTAGCTGTCATTCTGCAAATATTTCATGCAGCAAAGGAGTTGTTCCTGCTTTAGGTATTACCTGTATACCAGCTGACATTTAGTCCCTGGATAGGTTGGCTCCTGTGGTTGTTTCTCAGAAAAAAAGGGAATAGCTGTGGTGTGAAGTTAATAAGCCTGAGCTTGGAGACAGCTGAGGAGAAAATTACAGTTGTGCTTAAGGTGGCACCAAGTAGAAAATTAAAAGAAATTAAAGGACTCTCATTTTCATCCTGTTAGAAAAGACTACTTTTCTGGATACTGCTGTCCAATTTTTAGCAAAAAAAAACCCCAACAATTTGGAGATTTTATTAGGGAAGTCCTTGAATTCTTGTAAGATAGGTTCTACCTAATGTGTTCAGTGAAGCTGAACAGTGCAGAGGCTCCCAGATCAGTTTGTATTCCTCAGTATGTTGTACTTAGCTAGTGCTTGTGCATTACCTCCCCTTGCTCATTGAAGTCTTTCTTAGACACTTTATCCAGTCCTTCTGACTGAAGTATTGAAAAAAGGAAACTCAAAAGGAGGAGGAAAAAAAGCAGAGAGGTGGGAGAGCTCTAAAGGTAATTTTGTCCTTTATCTCTCCTCAGATTTGGGACCTAATTTTGCTCCAATCTGGCCTCATTTGCATACATAAAGCATCTTCCCTGATTGTATTAAGGTCTTGGGCAGTATGTAAAGTTATTTGTTTTGTGGTTTTGTGGCACTGGTCACTGCTTTGACTTTCTGGAGGAGCAACAGTGCAAGCTTTCTCTTGGATGTCTCTGTTGACAGCTCAGAAGATACAGAGTAGACCTGTTAATTCTAAATGTCTTTGCTTTAGGGGAATGAGTCTTGATACAGAATAGTGTAAAGAGAGCATTTACTCTGGAATAACTTTTAAAAAAAGATTATCATGCCATGGTGACAAATGATCTTTTGGATGGCTTCCAACAACTGACAGCCAGAATTTTTAAATGCCTCCTGGCTGTCAGATGCAGCAGAAGGACTGTGGCCTAAACTTTATAAGAACTCTAAGTATGTGTAAAATTCTGCAGATTAAATTCATCTTTGTGATCTCTCAGCCTGTGAATAATATGACCTGTGGATTAGTGCTGTAATAAACCTCTACTTGCAGGCTCTATCCTTTTTGTCCGTGGTTCAGATACTTTTTGCAGCATTAATTGGAGCTACAGCTTCACTTTATGAATGAAGAGCTCTCTCAGTGCTTCTGTACTAGTGCTGGAAAGTAACACCTAGAGGCAGTCTGGGCCTCCACAGGTGTAAAACCCAAGCACCAGAAGGTGCTAAGTTTAGCCCTATTAAAAGTATGTCAGAGATATTGGGTCCTCTGCTGAGCTATGGTTGCTTTGTATCTTTCCTGGGATGCACTTGAGTTTTAGACCTGGATATGTTTGGTTCCGGGAATATATTCTCTGATGACAAGAATGATTATGTGGTATAAAACTAGAAGTATCTATTGCTATAATTTTTTGCTGTTTTTGTTGTAGGACTGGAAGTCCAGCCAGCACATATCCGTGTTATTTCCTTTGTTAATTTGGTTGTTTGGCTTGTTTAGCTTTTCCCTTACAGGAGTCATTAAGAGTTAGACCTTGCATGTAGTTGCCTCAGGATCAACAGAAAGGCATCCACTCAGAGCCCAGGGATTTGACCTCTAGAGAACAGTAATGGTAACCTTGTCTGATGCAGCAGTAGTTGCACTCCCCATTAATGACTGTGTGAGGATTCACTGTAGGACCTGAGAAGAGCAAGGTCATGGCAGCAGAAGTAAGGTTTAAAGCAGAGTGGGGAAATAGCTCAGATGTTCGGAAGACTTGGCTAGTCTGTAATGTAAAAGGTGAGAAATCATTCCATTTCGTTGGCACTGTTTTTACTGGCACTAAATTAGAATGAATGGATCATGAGATGTCTCTTAGGGCTGCTTGCTGACTGTGTAGTGCTTTTTCACAGGATCACAGAATGGATGAGGCTGGAAGGGACCTCTGGAGGTCGCCTGGTCCAACCTCCCTGCTCAAGCAGGGCCACCTAAGGCCAGCTGGGGCTGGTTGCCAAGGACCTGGTCATAGAATCACAGAATGGTTTGGGTTGAAAGGCACCTTTAAAGATCATCTTGTTCAAGCTCCCCATGGACACAGACAGCTTCCAATAAACCAGGTTGCTCAAAGCCCCATCCAGCCTGGTCTTAATCACTTCTAGGGATGGGGCATCCACAGCTTCTCTGAGCAACCTGTGCTCGTGTCTCACCACCATCACAGCAAATAATTTCTTCCTAACATCTGAATCTAAACCTGCTCTCAGTTTAGAAGCATTCCTCCTTGACCTTTTAAAGGTCTCTCACCGCCTTTCTTGTAGGTTCCCTTCAGGTACTGGAAGGCTGCGATTAGGTCACCCTGAAGCCTTCTCTTCTCCAGCCTGAACAATCCCAATTCTCTCAGCCTTTCCTCACAGGAGAGGTGCTCCATCCTTCTGATCATCTTGATGCCCTTTTTGTTCCTGCTCTTGAGAAAAATCCTTATCTCTCACTATAGAAAAATTGTTGCAAGTCAGTAGGTGCTTTGAAACATCTTGTTAATTCTATCATCCTTTATTAAAATAATAAAAACTATGGTTAATAGAGATTAAGGTAAACCTACAAGATGCAAAAAGCTGTTACTGTGTGCCTGCTTACTGGCACATCTGAATATTGACGTAATCTTTTGGGGTTAAAAAATCCAACCAACTGAACTTGTACAGAAAGACAAGCCTATTGCCTGTGCTTTCTACGTCATTGCACACGAACACCAGGACTCAGTTCGAAAGAGCTCAGAGTTTTATCACCTTTGTTGTTGTGTGCAGCAGCTACCTGCTGAAAGGAGAAAGGCAAAGGCAATAGGGACTTTTCTTACAACTGAAAAATTAGGAGGCTTCTGTTTATATTCCGAGATGAATATGTTTATAAGATGACAAACCATCTAGCAATAGATGCTAGCAAAGTCTCTAGCAATGTCTTTTTGAAACTATAAAAATCCTGATTGTTTAAAGTGAAAAGCTTTGGGATGTACTTTGGATTTCTTATATCAAAATATGATTTTTAGCTTTTGCTTGAATTATTGTGACAAAGAAAAGAGGTATCTACAAATATGAGTATTAAGTACATGGATGTGTATATCTATCTGACAAGTTATTTGTTTGGTATGACTATAGACCTTGGGCACACTTGTTTCTGTGTCACTTGCAAAAAGATTTCTGCTACATCTTTGATCATTTTGAAATGCAGTTAGTTCTTTTTATAAACTTGGTTTGGTGCTGACACTTCCCTTTATCTCTTGATTGTTCATATTAGAATTTTAAAAATATTTGTCAACACTTGAGCCATATTTGGTCTTATTTTTACACTCTTCACAGCATATGGACTGTCATTTTCAGTTTTGCTGGAACAGTTCACTGGAACAGTTCACTTAGACTCTCAGTTTAATTTATAAAAGGTGGCTAAATGCGCTCTCAGCAAATGTGGTTTGTGGCTTGACAGCCAGCTCTACCTCATCCTTTCTCTGGGCTATGCAAGGCATTGTATTGTTTCATCTTCAAAGCAGTGTCCTTTTTCTCTGGTTCTGTTCTCCTCAGAAGAGTACAGCATGTCTCTCTGCAGCATGAGAGATCCCCATCTGAAAGACACAAACCAGTTTGCCCAACTGAAGAGACCCATTCCTGTGCCCTTGATCCTGTCAGGGAGCACAAGTGCCTCTGGAAGCAGCCATGCCCTGGTTACCTGGAGAGTGCTAGACCAAACCAGCTGTACTGGCTTAGTGGGAGGGGTGTCTGCCCCAACTGTATTTTTTGAAAGGGTGCGTGAGAAAGCAGCACAAACTAAAGTTCTCTTTTCAGTGACGATTCAATATAGGTTATCAACTCTGAGAAAGCTGAGTGAGGGTCAAAAGAATGTGAGCACCCTCATCTGTTTTATCAGCTAAAAATGTCTCATTTTTGTTGAAATGATTCTGTAGACACTTGCACTGAGCTTGTTCCAACAGCTAAGGAGTTGCAGACTCTGGTAGCCATGTGTACCTTGCGTGTGAGACCTGAGTCAGGCTGACTAATGATAGGTGCTAACCTGACATCTGTATGCACCAGTGGATGCAAAATCAAATCTAAACACAGTACATGTAATAAATAAATTAGACTGTTCAAAGTAAGTAGAGTTTAAAAAGCTTGCAGAAAAGGGAGGGAGTGGTGGTGGTGGTGGTTTTTTGAAAATGTCACACCATTTAAACCTTATGTTGTAACTTTAAGGCTTCATGTATTATTTTGTAACAAAAAGAAAGCAGTGTGTCTAAGACAGTGAAGTTATTTCACAGAAGTTTAGACAAAGTACATGTTCTTTACTTTTGTATGATTTTCCTTGGGAACCTGATATTTTTGTGAATTTTTTAAAAAGAAAAAAGACTTCAGTCCCAAACACAGTTTGATGTGCTGCACATACCAAAAAAATCCATTTAAAGTCACACAAGGGGGTCTGGCTTTCAATGACAAGAGGCAGGAAATTTAGTGTTCTGACTGAAATTCCATCTCCAGTTCATATTCTTGCAGCTTCATGTTGTGGCATATGTGGTGTGCTTGACCCTTTGGTTCTTTCTCCAGCAAAAATGATCTCCACAGGAGTTTCAGCTAAGTCTCTCTGATTTGTAGCTTTGCAGTTTTGAGTGCTTAAATATCAAAAGTCAGCTTTTTGGAAAGCATGTGAAGGGCCTTATTTAAGTTAGGTGATATTTCAAACTTTTTTCCCCTACATCTGATGCTTACTTAGTTTTTTTTTTTTTTGTTTTGTTTTGTTTTTTTTTTTTAATGAATGAAAGCTAACCATCTTGTCTGATTGCAGTGATCAAAGACCTGGGTTTCCAGAAGAACACTTAACAGAGCATTTTTTAAAATCTTGGTACGTTGTACCTGGCCACACAGAATGCAGAGACCTTCTCTTTGGAAGGAAATTCATGCTGCTCTACCTGGTCATGACACTTACTCTGAAGACAGGTGGAATTGACTCTCAGAAAGTTGCACTAGAAAGCTCAGTTACAGAAAGCAGAATGCTGACAAAAATGTTGGGTTCTGGAGGACACAAGCTGGCTTTACAGGCACTCTGTGAGGAGGGAAGCTGGCAGGCCACTTAAAGGAAAAACCGCTGTGGGCTGGTGGTGACCAGGTAAATTAAACACACGGGGACAACTCTCCAGACAAAGTCTGTGCTTTTGCCAAAAGCAGATAAGCAATGAAAGCTGTGTGAGCCCTGCATTGTGCTGGAGGCAGTGGGAAGTTGTTTAGATGCATCTGCACTGTGTGGTTAGGCCAGCGGGGTGGGTTCTCACAAAAAGAAAGTTCAGATGTAAAAAGAACAGAGACAATGAAGAAGTCCTCATGTAAAGGCAGAAGCCAAGAGTTTAAAACTAAAAGTCTAACTTGAGGTGCACAGTCTATATTATGCATGCAGGTGCTAGATGAGAAGTGATGAGCAACCAGTTATTTCAGTGAGAACTTCTGAGCTCATAGTTAAATCTCCTTTCCTCTCTTCCTCCCCTCTATTTTTAAAAATTAGATCTTGGCTCTGCAGGCTATACCTTGCTTTAATTATTTTCCCCTCCTCTCTCACAGAAGGATAATTGACTTGTTTTATTACTTCAGAGCCTGTAATAGTGCCCAAGCAACTTTTATTCATTATTTGATTTGAGATAGGTGCATCTAAATATGTTGTGTTCTGAGGAAGGCTTGCTAAATATCTTGCTGGTGCTAACCTCTTCCTCCTTTTTAGAATGTCTCAAGGATAGAAGAAAGATAAGAGGCAGATAAGTGTTCATCTGCAAACAGCAAGTTCCATTGTCTCATTCCTTGTCTCCCTTCCCCCCATGTGTGAGGCACACTCATGGGAGTGGGTGCTCTATGTGTGGGTTGTGTGGGTTTTTTTGGGGAGAGGTTTTTAATATCTGTTTTGACACTCACTGTAAGCTGGCTGGACCATTTGCCATTTCCTCAAGCGAAAAAGAAAAACATTTTTGAATTTCAGCCTCTGAGTTTTTATTGATGGCTAGATTAACAAGAGTGAGAAGATGTAAACTTCTCAGCTATCATGGTATGGGGGAGAGAGAGAAGAGGAGAACTGAATGCTGTCTTGAGCATTAAATTTTCCTGTTACTTCTTTATATGAAGAGAGGCAGTTCAGATAGGTACTGTGATGTTGGATACTTTCCTTTTTGCCTTAGAATTTTTTTCTTACGTATTTTCAGTAAATTCAGTATGTATGTAGTGCTTTCTCTTCTTTCCCTACTTTTCAGCCTGGATCCCAGGAAACACACTCTTCAGTTAACAGGTGTTCTGTAGTTTCACTTCCTCATTTTGCTTTACTTATCAGCCATTCAAAACACTTGGAAACAAGAAAATTCCTTTAATGTTTACTTTTGCACACCACTATTAATAGAGGATCTTGGTGCCTTCTATAATTGTCAATGAAGTATTTGAGCACCCTCAAATGTAAGTGTTGAGTGAACATGAGTGTGTTGAGGCTTGGAGAAGTACTCTGAAGTAGCTCAAAGAGTATTCCTTGTGCAGAATTCAGACGAAGTTTGTACTATGAGAGGTGTTCATGTGCTGTAAGTTTTGCTTTCAGTAGATCCTTGTAGCTGTTTCACAGACTTCAAAAAGTGAAGTAAAGGGGTTATTTTTCTACCATCTTGCAAGCATATAATCTGTGGGCTGCTGCTGCTGGTATTTATGTGAGGAAGGTGAGAAAGACCTTATTTAAATGAGAGGCTCCTCGTCAGGGATTGCAGCTTCTCAGCAGAGCTGAGTCTAGTATGTTTGAAATGCTGTCAGAGTGGATAGAGCCTTCTGCTCTTAACAGAAGTGTTATTGTAGAGAAGCTGTTCCTCTTGCCTGTGTCAGCAACAAGGTACTTTCTCTTCTAAGCCTGTGTGCTCATTTATGCCATATCCCAGATTCTTATCTGCACTGAGACTGGGCTCCACTTAGGATCCAAATGGTTGTGACTTCACATTATAAATGCAGGGGTTTTTGTTAGGCCTTCTTTGCTTTCTGTTTGTTTTGTTGTTTTTTTTTTTCCTGCTAATATAATTACAGGAAAAATGGTTATCAAGGTCAGTTTGTATAGATATACTGGGAGTGTTTTCCGGTTCCAACAAAATAAGCTTATTTCCTGCAGTATTTCAGACCTGAGTATGAGTGAGCTTCCATAAAACTTCCTTCATTCATATGGCTTGCTGCAGTGCTTTGTTGCTATGTGCCTCAGTTGAAGCCTTACCAACAAGAATCTGTTTGTAGCAGCAGGCAGCCAAGTGAACATTACATTTTGATTGAATGAAATGACAGAAAAGGGCTAAATTCAGCATACTGACCATAACAGTGGTTGGAATTAGAGAATTAAAGGAAGACAAATCTTTCTGAATTCTTTTCCATGCCAACGCTTGAATGTTTGGAATGCAACAAATGGTTCTCATTACAGCTTCTTCCTGAGTTAGTGCATGTTAATTCTTGTTTGCCCTTATAAAAGAAGCCATGCCTGTACATGCCTTTTCAGAAGGAGGAGCCAATGAATTAATCAATGCCACAACTGACACAGAAGAAGAAACAGAGGTAGATCTGTTGCATTTCCTGGCTTTTGGTTCTGAGTTGTGATGAGTGACCAGGCTGTGGCAGTTGACACAGTTGACCCTTTCCTCTGTGAATAGCTGGCACTTTTAAAATTTATTTTAGTCCTGTAATGATTAACACCTTTAAAGAAAGTACATAGTACATAGTTTTTTATTAAAGAACAGGATTGTTTGTATTGGTAGAGAAGCAAAAGAGAAATTGATTTTAGGTTACAGATTCTTTTCCTTTGGTTTTCAGGAGCTGAGGAGCAAGAAGGTAAAGGGGCCTTCAGCTGAAGACTTTCAGCTTTGCTTCTGCTCTTTCAATTGAGCTGTTTTTCCAATCCACTTGTGCCCTTCTGATCCCTCATGAAAAAGTTTGAGCTTTGTTCTGAAAAGTGTTTGCTTCACCTGTGCTCTCTTTCAGTATTTGTGTGTTTCTCCCTGGCAGCGTTCACCTGCTGACCAAAAGTATACTCACCCAGCCCAAATTCAATATCCAACTTGTTCTGTTTCAATGATTGATTAATTTTGTTTGATACAATCAATGAAAATGGCTGGTTACTGGTCAGAGGTACTTGGGTCAGGTGGTTTTGTAGATTTTTAAATTGTGGGATTTTTAACAACTGGAGGTCTATGAACCAACTTCAAATTTTAAAAAAAGTCAATTCAATCTCATAGTCAATCTTGGTGTATCAACTTGTAGTATCTCATTGTAGTTTTGAACATAGTGATACTGTCTTTCTTTTCCAGTTCTGCACAGCTGAAGCTAGTGAAAACAGGGGAAAGGAGAAAACTTTCAGTCCTTCCACTGTAGCTAATTGTGCCAGTTGTGACAGAAGGGTACATTGGCTTGTACAGAAGCCTTCAGAGCAGTCACTTAGTGACTGCAGAGTGTGACAGATGACTGTTACACATATGAGAGCTGAAGATGAGGTTGTGTCTTCCTTGGGGCAGATGGTTTAAAACTGGTTTTAAACTTATGCAGAAAGCTTAGTGAAAAGCTCTCCACTTCCTTTTATTAGGCACGAGAGTTACCTTTTTACTTCCAGCATTAGAAACAATACAAATGTGCAAGCTCTGTCTGTTTTGATACTCTGCAATGCATTTGTCAATAGTGTCTGCAATAGTTTATTTTACTTTCCAGGTCTCCCTTCAGAGTACAACTACTTATTCTGGGTTGTGCTCTGACATCTCCTGCTTCTCCATGTGGAAGGTGCTACTGCCACAATTGTAGTTTCCTTTTCTCCTACATCTCAACCTGTTTCTTCAATGCATTTTTGCAGTATATTCATTTGTTGCTATCTCAGTGTTTGTCTTGTAGTGTTCTGGGTCCCTGGAGCTCTTACTTTTTACTTGTCTCATTTGGTTTGTCACCTTAAATGCACTCTCCACACCTACTTTTCTTCACCACTTAATGCCTTGTCTTCAGCAACATTTGGCCAGTGGTACAGGGGTGTCTTGTAGTTATTTGTTGCTTTTTAAATTACAGACAGTGACATTTAAAGCCATCTAAATAGCAGGCCAACTTCTTTTCCCTGGCTTTCCTGTGCAATGTCTGTTGGCTTATTTATATCAGACCTACACACTGAAACAGCATTGGTTTTCAAAATAGCATTGAAAACTCTTTGCAATTCCCATCAGTCTTCCCGCTCAGACTTGACAATATTTGGAGTCTTTGTTTTTGAGAAATAACTGCTAGAATTGTGTGAATCTGATGTGCCTTTTCTTTAAAACCTTCTAGTTCTCATATTAGTGTTTAAACTTCTATTTTGAATTTTGAAGCTAAAATCTGACAGCAGAAGTTGGGTATTATCTGACAGCTGAAGTTCATTGTTCGTCTCTTGAAATGAAGCATATAATGCTGTGCTTAAGTACTGTTATATGCTCAATTTCTATCCATTCTTCATTTCATATGCTTGAGTCTGATCCTGTGACTGCAATTGTGTTACAAGGCAGCAGTCGTATTATGCTGATTTTAGGTTAAAGTAGCATGACTGTTGTACTGAGAGAAGTTACACACTGCTACTTCTGCATTTCATAGCAGTAAACAATTACATCAGAAAGCTCTGCAAGGTTCTTTGATCCAGAAGTCATCTGTGCTTGGCTGAGCTTCTGACTAACTTGTCCTTCAAAGAAGCTACTGCTTTCTTGCTTCATAACATTTGGGAGAGGTACCAGAAATGCATTTTAGCTGAACTTTTGTTTTCACAACAAAGGTATGAGCTCTTACCTTGAATTTTTTTTAGAAAGAATATTTTTGTGGATTGAGATGCCAAGGTGTTTTAAACCAGTGTTCGACTTGCTGTGTTAAGTTGTAGTAAATGGAAAAATAAACAACTTATGGCTGTTGCTTTCAGACTGGCAACCAGATGAGCTGGCTGTTGGTGTCCAGTTACATGACAGAAAAGTAGCATGAGGAATAATGGGTAGCTCTTTCACTGCAATCTGATGACACAGGGTTTGAAAAGGTCTGAACACTATTCCATTTAGCTGTGATGTCTCTAAGAAATGTAGTGCCCTTTGCTTTCATTGTCATAGCCCAGTCAGATCTCTGTTTCAATTGCTTGTAAACTTATGTGATGGCTGTTGTTGTAGTCGAATAATGCTTTGAGATGTGTGTGCTGTAGCCTTACTGTACCAGTACTGTGTCAGGAACAAAATAAAATCCAGTGTTCTCTGTGGGAGAGGTGCATTTTCTATCCTTCAGGATATTCTTGCCACACAGAGCTGATTTGGGCCAGTAAGAGATTGAGAACAAGTATTTTTCTCTTTCAGTTGCACTGGCAATTAGGAAGTAATGTACATAGTTTTGTGTCTGTCCTGAAAAGGCATTGTTGAAGTCCTCTGAAAAAAAATAGGCCATCAGGCTGGCTGTTTGCATTATCGGCCTGAATGACTGGAAGAATTGGATTACTTACATGACACTGAGGGAGCACTGTGCAGTGCTTGCCTTAGGAACAGTTCAGGTCTCTACATGCAAATATTACCTGCTGGCCAGCTAAAACCTGAGATCAGCTAGAGCCTTAAAGATGTCTAGGAACATCTTAGTTCAGGTGTTCACTTGATGACTAGCTTCATGCGCTTCATAGGCACAGAAATTAGAGCCAAAGCCAGAACTCACTACATTTATCTCTGATAAATGAGGGCTGTGCACTTGCTGGGTGGCAGTTTTGGAAAGGAGGCCTGGTAGGTTTTGTAGATGTGCTGGAAACAGGTTTGGCTGTCACTTTTATAGCTCATGGATGCTGTGTCCAGTGTGTGTGTCAGCTGTCGCCCAGCCCGTGCTAGAATCTAGTCCTTGCAGTTAAGATGGGTCAATGACCCTGCAAGCCAGTTTGACTGGAAGAGTGCTGCAGGAATGGATATTTTGGATGCACTTAACTAATATGGCAACAATGGATCAAATCAGTAGGCTGCTATATTGAAAAGGAAAGCAAGAGCATGCTCGATATAGTAGCCAGCTATTGTCCCATTTCATTGTGTGTGTCAATACTCTAAGGGCTGCTTGTTTGTTAGCATTTCTGGAGCAATTTGTGTCATGGAATGGCACAGTTCAGAGAACAGAAAATGGCAGCTAGGTCACTGATTCCCTCCCCCCTTGAATTGTCTTTCCAATGAATTCAAGTATAATGGTGTTTTATGGATGGTCTGTTACTGACCTGTCAGAAAGGTGAAATGGTTTGGGATAATTGCTAAGTGTCGTTTTATAATTGGGTTATTCAGCCAGGTGCTTTGGAGCTTTCTGTTCCAGGGTGGTCAGTATTGTTCTGATTTGAGCGTGGCTGGATGAGAAGTGCTGTTCACATTGTTTCAAGGAGGCAGGGAATATATAAGATGTTATTGTAGAAATCTTAATTGCCATTTTTTCCTTAAGCATGGTAGCAACTTATGTTAAAAAGAAAAATCTAATTTTATTGAGCATAGTTATTGTTTTTTTTTTTTTTTTCTTGCATGCTCCATAAGGTCATCTAGCTCCCTTAGGGGTTCAGATAAAAGAAATGAGAAAGATCAAAGCTGGAAAAGCTCAAAGCAGCGTTGTTTCCAACATTGAACCAGGTTGGCTGCAGCTCTAGTTGGTCATCAAAATCTCCAAGGATGGAGATTGCATAGCCTCAGAGTGACCCGTTGTAGAGCTGCTCTGCTCTCCTGGCACACAAACTCCTAGCACAAGGAACAGGTTGTTTTGGAGAGAAGGGAGGTCATGCCCTGGGCTGCTGGTGAAATGCACTGCTGTGCTTGGGCTGGGATGAGCCCCGTTCCCAAGGTGCCACGTAAAATCCCTTTGTGCCGCCTCTGCCCTGACAATTTTGCCTCCTCCAATTGTTACCTGTGGAACCTGTGTATCTGCTGAAAGGGTTTTCAGAATTCAGTGGTGGTATCAGCAATGGGTGGATCTGAGCTGTGAGGAAGAAGCTGTTTCTTGCAGACTGTTCAGGAGCTGCCTGTGACCCGCAGACTTAGCAGCAGAATCCAGCTTGTGCGTGTTCTTTCCTTGCTGTAGCCCAGCCTCGGGAGATCAGCTACATCCATGCACCCTGCAGCATGTATGCCTCATGTTTGTGTCCCAGGCTCCAAGACACAATGAAGAGCAACAAAATACAAGCAGATTCCAAGTTTCTGAAAGAGCAAGAGCTGCAATTAAGATTTATTTTTTTTTTAACATTAGAATGGTACCACGTGTTTTGTCCGAGTGCATGACACAGGAAAGTCATTTGAGAGAGAGTTGTAGACCTGTGTGGCACAGCGCAGTGCAGCTGCTGCAGTCTGGCGCAGGGATACATGAGCTGGGTTTGGGAGCAAATTGTCCTGTCTGCTTCACTTGGGTTTCCTTGACAGAAGTCAACTGGTGGGGACTGGAGCTGGGAGTGTAACAAGAGGCTGCTTAAACTCTGCGTGGCTGCTGGTGTGGTCTAAAGGGTCTATACATTAAGCATAAGCTGTGCTGCTGTAATGATTATTCAAGTGCTGGAGTTGCCATGTCTTAACCTGGGCTGGATTACTGAGTATCATTTAGGTGCTGCTTTGTTTCACTGTCTCTTGTAGCATTTATCTTTTACATAATGTGCTTTCCTTTTCACCAGGGCTACCATTTGATGGGGTTGATGTAGTACTGAATACAGTGGGAATCATATTGCTGATTAGAACTCATAGATAGAGCAGTGAAAAAATAGAACTTACAGCAGCACATTGTAATATTTTTCTTTGATGCTCTTTCAGTTTAGGGAAACTGAGAACTTGATCAGGCTCCATGACCTACACTTGGATACTTAGCTCTGCCTCTGTTGATTAATTCTATATGAAAGTCAGCACTGCATTGTTTTTGCCCTAATTTTCCTCAAGCTGAAGTGAGAGTGATATGATATTGTAGGTGTTTCTGAAGGGTCTATTTAAATACCATAAAGTTAATACAGTGGTGGCTGTTGCATCTTTAACCTAAGGGCATTGGTGAAGGGGGACATTTTCAGCTTCTCTTGATCTGCCAGCTTTGTGCCTGCCAAGCCCATGTGAAAAAAAAAAAAAAAGGTTTTAATGTGTAACTGAGCTCACTGAGGTCACTTGTTGTAATGATGAATTTCACATTGCTGACAGAATATTAAATTAAATAATTAATTACAAATGTTGCTTTGTCTTTTCAGTACATCAATTGTGGTAACCTGGAACAGCTACTAGATGGCAACCAGCATCTGCCCTGGACAGTGAGGGTGAAACTGGCATATGACATTGCTATGGGAATCAGTTATCTTCACTATAAAGGCATTTTCCACCGAGACCTTACATCCAAGGTACTGTTCATAAAATTAAGGGAACTTCCTAATGAAGGTACTGTAACTGATTGTTGGGTTTTCTCCCTTCCTCCATTCCATGCAGAGAAGTGTTGTTATGTAAGGTGTGATCTGGTACATTTTGAGAGACAAATTGAAATGCAGTTTGTAGAATGAAAACTTTCCTCAAAACATGTTCATAGTTTGTATGGAAACTAGAGAAATTATCATCGTGGAGGAAGATCATCCCTTAAATGGGTTCAGATTAGGATTTCTCATAAAGCAGCTGCTTTATGCTTTTTTAGTTCTGAATTGTGGTTCAGTAAAGTATTTAAATCCCTGGATAATTAAGCACAACAGTCTAACATTTGGAACAAGTTAATCATATAAAGAACCCAAATTGAGGGGATTGTTACAAACGTACTTCAAAATCTCCTTGTTGTTTTTGTTTGTCGTGTATTTCACAAATCTTCTGTAGGAAGAGTGACCTTTCAGTACTAATTCTGCATTAAGTGCTGTGTACAACCCTGGTTTATGTTCCTTTCATTTTTAAAGTCAGTAAGATCAAAGTAGTTTACCTAAAATTTTCAAATTTTGAGATTTCTTCCAGAATAGTATCAGTGGCAGAGCTTTCAATGGATATAGATTTATTTTTTCTAGTTGCTTTGGTGACAGCTAGCTTGAATTTAGTTGGCTGAAGTAGCTGGATAATTCAAGTGCGGCTAGAAATATTGACATAGGAGCACTGAGCTGTGTGAGCAGATTGTCCCAGTTTTCACACTTGCTCTTACCACCCATTTTAGCATGTGCTGAGGGCTTTGCTGTCCTGTCTGTCCTCTTGTCTGGTGCTAATGAGCTGGTTTAAACTCACTGAGGGCCTGCAACATGAAAGTCCTTCAGAAATTGTTCTTCAGAAGGCTTCATCATGTCACTTCAATCAGAAGCATCCAGAAGAATGTTAGTTTAGTCTAAAAGGAATTATTTTGTAGGATTAGGAACAATTTTTAAAAGTAAAACCACAACAGAGTGTGTTTGCAAATGAGGCTACTAGTGCTTCATCCAGTTTTAGAGGGTTTTTTAAAGCTTCCTTAGTGCAGTGTTAAATAGATGCAGGGTGTTCATTTAGTCAAGGTGAAAAAAAAAAGAATTCAGCTGGTAGATGAAAGAAGTATTTTGGTGAGGTCATAAAATACTTTCTTGGCTGTTCTTTCAAGTGAAAGGCACTGAATTCTGTAAGGAAGAATATCAAATTTATGAAAAATGCCCAGATTTGGAGTTGTCACTTTGACATGATACACTCAGAAAGCTCCATTTTAGTCATCTTGGAGTGTGCAGGTAAGAGATGCATAAAAATATCTGAAAAGACAACTTGGTGTTTCCCTTTCCTTTTCAGTTCAGGATGTATTTTAGTGCATTTAGTTACTGCAAAAAAACCAAAGTAATTGAGGAGTACTCAGTGCCTGCAGCATTTATTGTCACACATTCTGTGATGGTCAGTCATATGAAAATCCAGTTCCTGGGATCCCTGTGAATGCCTTTGTTCCGAGTTTTACATAAGTGTGTGTCATTCTCTGGAGCTGCCCTGCCAATGCTTCAGTGTTATCTATTGTTGAATGCCATTTGTTTAGAAAGCTGCACCCGCTGGGAGGGGTGGGGATGTCCCGGCAAGAGCAAACTCATCTGAGGCCACGGGAAGTAGTTAAGGTTATTCAAAAACAAATGAACAGCAAATCAAACCCCAAGAATTTGCTAGTAGTTATGCTATATTTGGATGGTTCTTAGCACTAAAGTTATAGTGTGGGTCATATCAGAAGCTATCAGCTTTAAGAATAATACAGAATTTAATTGATGACAGCTATAGTCTGTATTTTTCGATTTTTTTTTTTTGGTGGGTCGTTGTTCTGTTTATTTTTTAAGTTTAATTAATTTTTTTATGTGATGTATGCACTTTCCTTGTTCTGTTTGGAAAGGAAGTAGCTGAAACACCTGGCCTTAAAAAAACACTCAGCTTAAACAACTCATCAGTTTTATTAGCATATAAAGGTATTGATGAAATAAACTTTAAATCTGTTGAGCAAACTACTCTCCTTTTAGGCAAATGTTTGCCCTGCTGGCTGGCTAAGTTTTAAACAAGTAACTTTGTTCCAAAGCAAAACAATGAAGATAATAGTAGGAAAAACCTGTCACCAAAATTTTCATTTCTCATACTACAGCTTTTGACTACTGCTTGAGAAGATGCCTTGGTTTTTACCAGGTTTGTACTGGTGATAGGATGAGTTGTCTTCATTCTTACTAGTAAATAGTCAGTGTGTGAGAAAGCTGAAGGAAGATGTGATGGACTTTCCTTGGGAGAGAACTTGGATTGAACAAAGGCAAATTCAATACTATTCTGTATTGTCCTTCTTTCTTCAGTGAACTTCACTAATTGATGGGATGGCTTTATTATTCAAATCAAGGCAAGGACAAGGGCTTAGACATCTGCAAAAGTCAGAACAGACTGAGTTGGCAAGGTGAGAGAGGGTAGCATTTTTATATGAAACTTAAACTGGCCTTGACTGAAGTGTGAGTAGAATGAAACTGAGACGTTCTATGCAGGAATGTCTCAGTGCTTTATATGTTACACTTATGATGATAGCCCAGTGCAAACTGTCCCTTTAATATGAATTTTACTAATTTTAATTAATTTAGACCCACACTTCTGCCTTTCTGTTTCTAGCAAATCTGATTCCTGCAGTTTCCTGAAGTGGATGGTGTGATACATAAATTTTACACTTGTGGTAGCAGAGTTGTATTGCCCTTAGCGTTATATATGTCAATGTATTTGATGCCTAACAGTTTAAAGAAAGAAAAGTTCCTGTGGGTTGGGCCATTAGTATAGAGCAGGGTGAGCTCTCTTCCTAATTGCACCACTGGAGAGGAACAGAACAGCATTGATACTGCAGGAGGCCAGAGGGAAGAACGGTAGAGAGGAGTGGATGTAGGTCATTGTAGTCGATGTGACAGCCCACGGGGATGTCAGCCCTCATGTCCCACTGGTGCCCTTCCCAATGTCCTCCTGTCAGGAGGAGAGGCAGCGCTTGTTGGAAGGGATGTGCTGCCCCGACAGCCGCTGCTTCCCTGTCACTGAGCAGCTCCGTGCCTGGGCTCTGGGCTGGGGCTGCTGCAGCTGATCAGCCTGAGCTGCCCCAGGTGATAGCAACAGCCTGGCTCGAATCTGTCACTAGGTATGAGTGCTCAGACTGGCCATTTGCAGCCTGCACGGAGTAGGGGTGGGGCAGAGTGAACTGGACTTTTTATAGGCCAAGAAATGTGGTGTCCGCACTTTTGACTTGTCATGAAAAGATTTACATGGAAATGAAGCCATAGATGGGTTCTGACAGGCAGCCTCGTTGGCTTGTTCCCTGTCCCCTACCCCTATCACCACAAGCCCCATGAATTGTTTTTCACTGGGGCCTCACTGAGTGTGCAGAAGGAGGATTTGCATCCTAGAATCATAGGAATTTTCTTCATCTTTCAATGATTGTCAAGGATCTCTGGTTATTAATTTTAACTCTGAAAATCTTAGTCATAGAAGATGCAGTCATTAAAACAGTAAACATATTGTGAAAGTGTTTCAGTAGAAGCAACTGAATTGTGATACAGTTTTTTCTGGATCTGACTTGGTTTTACAGCATTCTAGCTGTTGTAACTTAAAATTAAACTAGCCATGTTTGGGAAAGCACAGGGAAGAAATATCCAGCCTGCTAAGAGAATGTAGCAAAATCCCTTTGTACCTCACCCCTCAAAACGGGTGTCCTACTGCTACACAGAGTTTCTTCAACATCTTGTTTACACTCTATTTGCACTGCACTCAAACCCTGCTCTGGAAGCACTGTTGATTTCCTTGTCAGCTTATGCCAATGACTGCCCTAATACCAGTGAAATTATTCTTACAATATTTCTGAGAAGAGGGAGGTAAGTAAGATCATTCCTTATTATAACAGATTAAAAGCAAGAATATTGGTGAATGTTGGATATGTGCTTTAAGACTTTGTTTGGAGTATTTGCATTTTACATGTTTAAGTTCAAAGCAGTATGCTTGCTGACCTCAGAGGCTGTTGGAAGCATTACAGCACTTACAAAATAGTCAGGTTTGACCCCTGGAGGCGGAGAAAGCACAAGATAAGTAACAATCTGAAAGACTTTGCTAGAGTAGCTTCCTTGTTAGAGAATCCTTCTGTGATGCTGGGGAAGGCCAGAATCCAGATGCCAGGGCAACACTGCAATAGTCTTAACCACAAGACAGAAGAGCTTCATTTGCAGCTCAGACTTTCCTTTCATCTCTTCCCAGCCTTTGTCACCCTACTGTTTCTGTGGGAAGAGTGGTCAGAGTCCTGAAAATAGTGGTCCAAGTGTTTTATGTACAGCCCCAATTCACCATCAGCATGAATCCTTTGTGTGTACTAAAACACATGGATGCCAGGTGGAAAACTGTCTGTGTGATCATGTAGTTAAGGATGTTACTTTAATATGTTTGCATAAGGGGAAAAGGGAAAGTTGTTGCAGAAGTTTTACATCCCATCTTTTGTGCAATATTATTTTTTGATGTAGTGTTTGTTGTGTACAATTGCCTGCCAGTTTTGGAAAAACTGGCATTCTGCACTTCATTTTAGAGTTGGAAGCTTGAGATCCATGGTAAGGGTGTCTGTTGCTTTAATTACTACAGTAACTAATACATGAAGTATTTTAAATTTATATTTGTTGCTACTGTTAATTAGTTTTGCTAAAACACATTGCATGTTTTTGCTCTGGAGGAGGAATGGGGAGGGGAACAAGAGCGACTCTTTGGCAGGGAGAAATGGACATCCAGGAGTCTGCTCATTTTTCCAGGACCAATCACACCTGCTCTGTTACTATCCAATCCTTTCTGCTAGTGTACACAGCTAGTCTCTGGTTAGGCATTGACCCTTGTTCATAGGTTTTTTTCTCTTCCTTTTTGTTACCACTTCCTGCCTCCCAACCTTATTGATCAAACTCCTAGTCTGCTGACTTCATTTACTCTCTTCCTATTGCTCCTGCTCGATGCTTTATCCAGTCTGTGTTTGTGTTTAGTATGTTTGGCCAATTCTAGCTCTCCCCAGGTAGGTTCTGCTGCTCCAGGTATCTCTGATCCCTGCCACCACCACCTGTTTGCTGTATTTGCAGTTCTTCTGTCCTTGTAATAGTATTTGCCTTTTATTTTTCCCTGGCTCGGGACCCTGGTCTTGGTCCCTGCCAGTCCCTGGCTTGGGCTCATCCTCTGTCTTGTCACCTTAGTTGTGCTCTCAAATTCCTCACGCAGCATGTACTGCTCTACTCTATCTCAGTCTACTCTTTGCAGAGGTGGCAACAGGAGCATCTTATACAGAGGTCTCCCGTGTTTCAAGTTGAGAACATGCCATATTCGGTATGATACCCTGGACTGATATTTTGACAGTTTACACCCCCTCCCTAAAAATCCACTGCCAAAACTCTTGATTAAAAACAAACAGGCAAACCTCCAAACAAATGCCTTTTAGTTTTGCAGAATCATGTGTAATTGAAAACAAGGTTTTATAATCAATGGTAGGTTGTGAGCAGTTTTAGGGAACATTGTGAGCTCCATTGATGATAAAATCTGTGGAGAAATTGTAATCTCTAGGCACATATATATAAACACATGTGGATGTGTGTATGTATTCCTGCCAACATGTGCTTTCACTTCACAGTGTGTAATGGCTCAGCCTTCTCTCACTGAGAGAGGAGCAGTCTCAGTTGCTATGGGACGGAATCATGCTTGTAAGCAATTACTGTGGATTATCTGATGTAACATAAATTCACTGCCTTTGGGCTTGAAAGTGACATGCCCTGACTTCCTACCTTGTATGCT
Source organism: Phainopepla nitens (assembly GCA_013400175.1). Classification (NCBI taxonomy): domain Eukaryota; kingdom Metazoa; phylum Chordata; class Aves; order Passeriformes; family Bombycillidae; genus Phainopepla; species Phainopepla nitens. The sequence continues at coordinate 59,607 of VXBQ01016943.1, forward strand.
GTTTGCTTCTTTAAAACAAAACAAACCCCAGGCCGTGAACAGCACCTTTGTCTGATGAGTCTCATAGATGGTGCTGCAGTTGCAAGGTCCCCTTTGTGCTGGAGTAAGCTCTTGTATGGATATTTTTCACTGCAGGAGAGGGCTTACCCTGAAAAAATTAGCTCTTATAGATGGCTATTTCTAATGATAGTCTCAGTGCTAAACTTCTGCTGATACTTCAGGAGCTAAATGGAACCTCTTCCTGAAGCATAATATTTTCAGAAATGTATCTAATATTGAAAACTTCCTGTTACACATTTAATTCTCAGTGGGGTTTCTCCTCGGGGATAGCACTTTTTAAACTGCTGATGCATCTCAATTGGTCTTTAAGTATTTTAATTTGGTAACAGTCATCAGAAGGTGGAAAATGACACTGCAGTGGCATTTCTGTGTTTTCTGGAGTGCAGTAAAATCTCTGAGGAGTTTAGCTGGTACGTAATATTGTAAAATAAAACTATGATGTTTCTTCATCTAAGCAAATTATTTTTAACTCTGAAACTCTTGAGTCTGTTTTCATTTTTGTTTATGTGAAAGGGAGAGTAGAATATTGCATTTGTCTTAGTAGGATTATGCTGTGCAAAGCAGATGTTAAGCTCCTGTAACACACAAAGGGGGCTTTATGTTCTTTCACATCTGTCTGCATAAACAGCTCTGTTAACTCTTTTGGACTCATGTACAGAGCTCCTTGCTTCCATTAAGAGACTGCCTTAGGAAGGACTGATGAGGTCCCTATTTTGGGAGGGAAAAAACCCTCAAAAACTCAATTGAAGTCAAATACTGCCCTCTTTGACTGTGTGAGCTGCCAAAGGAAAGAACATCCCTGTCTGTAGGGGTCCAGAAAGAAAACCTGAAAAGGTCACCAAGTCTTATTGCCTTGCAGCTTATACAAATAGTGTAATAGTAAGTCAAAAGTGCTTTCTCAAAGCTCGTGTTGTGAAGCTGCTTGGCATTTCATTTCATAGGCAGTTGTTGAGAGGCTCTTTGCACTAGTGAGGGATTTGAACTCTTGCATCTCTGAGCTAAAATCCATTACTGAACTTCTTCATACCACACTGATATACTGGTTTTTTACAGAAACTAAGAAGTATCACTTTGTTAGAAGAAGCAGTGTAGTTTGTACTACTGTACTTTTCCTACTAAGAGACTACCTCTAGATTAAATTCAAAAGCTCTTTTCAACCTTTCAGTCTCTACTGAAGCTTTGTCCCTTTTTGACCTTGATTTATCTCGTTGGTAGAATGTGAATTCTTCCTGTCTTTCATTGAGTGCACGTGAACCACAGTGGGCTGTGTTATGTCACCTATTTATGAATTGCATCTTAAATCTGGTAACTCCATTATCTGTGCTGTGGGTTTGGCAGAGTGTTGTGTAATGGCATTACTGGGGTGGGAAGTGTGGAGAAGAAGTATGGTGGTGCTGAGGGTTTGCCTTGTCTGCTTGGAGAATCTTAGCACAGAATGCAGCTTTACCATCTGCACAGCCTTGTCTTGAATGAGCAGTACAGGCTGGAGAAGTGGCATCTGACTATGGTGTATGTAGAAAGGGTTTACTACTGATTTTTTTTTCTAGAAATGGGCTGCCATTCTTTCTGAGTTCCTGGAAATCAGTGCTTAGCTATGTAAAAATTTGCTCCGGATGAATTAAATCAGTTTAGTTTCACTAGAGTGAGCATTTGTAGTGACACTGGAATTTTATTACATGGTACATGTCACCTGCCTGTGGCTGATTTAAGTATGAATAAAAAAGTCACTCTTGTATTGGAATACATATCCTAATGAATTTAAATTCACACTCGGCACTTCTTCATGTGCAAACAAAAGCAAAGCATCCACTAATGAGAGAGAGCAGTTTGTGCAGCCCACCACAGCAGAACAGCTCATCAGTACTCTACAGCAGGAATGTTGCCCAGGGCTTTCCCCTGGTACCTTCTCCTGGTGGAGTGGCCTCTCCTGCAGGACCTGTGGGCCCCACAGCAGTGGGGTGTCTGTGCTGTTGGGTCTCTCCAAATGCTTGCACTGAAAGGGAGCCTGGCTCTGCTGCGGGCAAATCCTGCACATCGGGGAAGGGGCTCAGAGCTGTCAGGCAGCACTGATTTAGCCTATGATTTATCTAGGAATAACCTAGTTGTGTAATAGTTCAGTGCTGTACCTGAAAGCTGAGACTGCCTGGGGCTGGTGGGGGGTAGGATTGTTCAGCTTCAGTTGATGTATCACTGTCTAACGGGATGCGATGCTCGTAAGAAGCTGAAGGAATATTTGCTGTCAGGATGATGTTTCATTTAAGCTTCCTCTTGGTATCAAAGCAGCCTTGTAAATTGTGGATCTTAAGATCAGTAGACAAACTTTTAGTTATATTGAAAATAGTTCTTAGTCGGGATGTAAATGTGTCTTCAAAGTTTTGGAGATCAGAGGTTATTGGAGAATAACAATAATCCATAAAACCCAAAAGGTAAAATTAAGTACTGCAGTCTTGCTTCTCAAAATGAATAAAATGTAAATAATCAAAGGTATAATGCAAGAAGGAAATCTGCATTTCAGAACTAGTGTTTATGAATTATAGAGATTTTTTTTTAAAAATACTGAATCAAGTATCATCTTTAGTGGCTGAGAAGTCTATGGCAGAAAAGTAACCTGAATTTTTTTCTGCATAAAATAATACCAGCCTTCTTGAACAGTGCAAAATCTTTGGTGTCCTCATGGACTTGTTTCTGTGTGGTACACAATGAAATTCCACTTGTCTGAATCATTTGAGTAAGATTTTTCAGTAGTTTTATCCTTCTCAGTTTTAAGTCCACTTACAGTGACCAAATGTTTAAAGAGAGGCGAGCTGCATGAATGCACTCTTTGATAAAAAATCACAAAGCCTGCAACTGAGCAGCTTTGCTGCTCTTTGGGCAGGCACAGTTGATTTAACTTGGTACATGTTTATGAATCCCCAAACTAACTGTGCTTATTACACTTGAGTCATGCCTTAACAAATAAAGCTTTGCATCTCAGGATCCTGGCATGTGTTTCAAGGGGCTGGCATGCATTTTCTTTACATGATGGCAGGAGTGGCTCGCTTAACCTTTTAATTGGCAGGAAGAAAACTCACTTCATGGCCAGAGCCACAATCGTCTCTGAATAATGTAAACAGTGATGACCTGAACTTGATCTGTTAGACAAGGGACTCACTTCTCTTGGTAGTTGCATTATACAGACAAGCTAATGCTCTGAGGTCAGCGAGGGGCTTTTGTATATCCAGGCACAATGAAGCCAGAAAGTGTTTCCTGCTGTTTAGCTAATTAATGCAGGGAACCACTCGGTAGGAGTGGGTTTGCTGCCTGTCACTGCTATTGTACTGCCCGCAGAAGGATACAGAAAAGGCATGTAGGAAAGGAATGAGTTCTCTGTCTTGTTCCACCTATTGCAGGACAGAACAGAATGCAGGGAATCAGCTATCGATTCATTTGGTGAAATGGGAAAAGATGTGGTACTGGAATGGTCAAAGCATATTTTTCAGAGTTGTGAATAAATAACAAAAAGAAATCGATAATACCCTGTGTGTGATGGGATGCTGTTAGAGCACAATTATCTGTGTGTGTCCTTAAGTTGCCCTCCATCCTGACACTGGAGGGCACATCTGAAAAGAAAAGACTGACAGCATTTCCCTATTAGACTTTTCTCTTAAATCTTGTCTTATGATGTATTGTAAAATAAAGAATTTTGAGACACCAAAAGCACATAAACTTGGTCACATCTTATATTTTCTGATGGAAGTTTATTGCAAAGCAGTGAGTTGCTTTTCAGTAGTTAATGTAGCAAGATATATAAAGGCATTTAGAGTCTGCTCTGATCGTGTATTCTGGTCAGGTAGAGGGAAAATGTAAAAAGAAAATGTAAGGTGTCATAGTGAACAGCATGTATTGCATATTTGAGCATAAGGGAGCTAAATCATCTTAATTCTTGTTAAAACCTAGCAGAGTATGTGCTGCCTGTGGCTGCCTGCCTTCTCAGCAAGTTTTTAAGTGGATTATTAGCTAAGTGGAAGGCTGTTTGCAGCATCTTAAATTTGACAGACATGTGATTGTGCAGGAGAAGGGTGGGGGGAAAAGGGTTGTTGCTCTCAGACAAAAACTTCTCATAGATTAATATCTTCCAAATTATATTCACAGTCTTGTTTTATCCATTTTTAATCTGAAATGTTATAGAGATTTCATGCCTAGAAAATAACTCTTCCGTTTGGTTTTTTTGTTTGTTTTGTTTTTTTCCAGAACTGCTTAATCAAACATGATGAGAATGGATACTCAGCAATAGTTGGAGATTTTGGTTTAGCAGAGAAAATTCCTGATCACAGGTATGTGAGCTAATCTAAATGGAGTGAGAGTCGTAGTACAAGTGCAAGGTCAGAACTTCTGGTGAGCCAGATCCCTGAGGCTGTTACAGCACTCTGGTACAGAATTTTCAAAAAATACTCTGTCTTCAGTCTGGAACTGCAAGCTGGATAGCCAAAATTTTCCAGCCTTAATTACTGTCCATTTTGATATTTAGTGGTGACATTTCTTCTTCAAAAATGTCCCAATCACTAAAGGATTTGCTCAAGCTTTTCAGTAGATCTTTTAAGCTGATACTTGGGAATTTTGGGTTTAAAAAACTCAAAACAGAAAGTAAACACAAAAATACTGTCCAGCATTCTGGATTGGGATGATTTTGTAATAAATGTCATTTGTGGATTTTAAACAACTTTAGCTGCTTTGCACCTTCATAAACAATATTCAGTGGCATTCCAGCATTATTCTTATTTAACCTCTGGGTTAATTTTTAAGATCTAGGATTATAACAGAATAAAATAATTATAAAACTACTGTGTAACAGTAGCTCACCATTTTCTTTTTCTTAGGATGAAATTATAATCTTAACTCATTTGAGGAATGCACAGGGGACTGTCACAATCTATTGTCACAATTGAAAATAGTCCTTTTGTCATCCCTCCATTAGAGAGATCAAGGACAAGGATTTAATTGTTCTCTCTGTATATTGACTTGTGTATTGCAGAGTATTCTCACTGTGAAATGTGCTGTCAGATTTTCTCCAGTGTGTGCTTCTGTGTAAAACAAATAAAAGCCTTCCAGCACTTCTGGATGCAAAGAAAATAATGAAAGTTGGTGTCAACTATACACAGTTTTTAAACTGCACATATCCTAAAACCAAATCTTGAGATCTGGAGGCTTGCATTAATATTGGTGAAATATTGGATCTAAAAGCTTAACAAAGCGAACATCTTCATTTAGAAACTACTGATAAAGTACAGCCAGTGTCTGTCTTGTAGCTGCTGTGGAGCACCCTGTGAGGTGTTGAAAGCTTTAGCTGTGTTCAGATGAACCCATCACAAAATCAGGAGGACACTACAGGTGCCTTAAGGTGTCCTTAATACCCAGCTTTGAGATGCCCTGAAAAGCGAGATTATGGTTAAGGTTGAGACTTAAACCAGCAACATAATAAAATTGCCACATTAGCCACTATTTTTTTTAAATCTAGTTGTACCTCCATTTTCAAATGCAGCCTTGTTCTTTCCACTTTGCTGGTAGCAAGCTGTACTGCTTTGAGACCTTCAGAGGCCTTTTCTTTTTTCAATAGATATTCCTCAAGATCAGCTGGGTGACAGGCTGGAGCCTTTATTAAGGCCTCAGTATTCAGCTTTATGGAAACTACAAGTTTTTCAAGTTTTACTGATTACTTTTATTTTTTCCATATTAAAGGATTTATCTGGTCCATCTTGATTTTAAATTTTTTTTAAACACAGTTTTCAAATCTTTTATTTTAATAATAAATAAGTTTGACTTAATTCAGAGCTGCATATACACATAGGGATGGATACCTGCTGGATGAATGGAGAACTTGGCATCTAGTCCAAAACTGATGTCCACAAACCTTTTTATGTATAGATGGAAGAGCCAAGTCTGCCAAGAGTTAGGCAATGAAAACTACTGAACGGCTGTGACCTTAAAATAAAACATTCTTTTAAAGTGGCTGGACACTTAAAAACTGGAAATAAAATAAGAGTAATTGATTGAAGTAATTTATTGGGAAAGTTAGTCGCAATGCTCGAGCATTTAATTAATGGTTCTTCCTTCCCTCCCACCACTTCCCATCCATATCTATCCCACATTTATATAGTGAGAAGTTACCAGTTGTGGGTTCACCCTTTTGGATGGCACCAGAAGTTCTAAGAGATGAGCCCTACAATGAAAAGGTAGGTACATGAGTTGTCAAATGTTTTTCTTTTGTAGTGGTATGCAAGATTTAGAACTTCCATCATATTAAAACTATTGTTATTTTCACTTGTGATGTTTCTGTACTCAGTAGATCATTCAGACTAAGAGAGTGAGAATTAAATAGCTAATATTTTTTATTCATGGTGTTTAATATTATATGGAATAGAATTGGCTTTAGGGTTGTTCTCTTATGCTATTTCCATTCTGAAACACCCCACATACTGAAATATAGTCATATTTTGTTGATGTAACACAATTTAATTTAACCAAGTCTGAGAAATGTAGTGAAATTGCTTCCCTGACTGTACACTAGTGAAATCTGGGTAAAAGTAAAAGGTCTGTATGTAAACTTGCACAATTCTGTGTATATATGTGTGTGTGTGTGTATATAAATAGAAAAAAGTAAACCAACGTGTCTTAAGGTAAGATACCTTGGCAAGACAGAATGTTTTCCAAAGGTATTTTTAAGTTTTCCTGTTTGTGTCATTGGGAAATGTCTCTTTCAGAGGAGGATCAGGTCACACTGGGTTTTAGAAATGGTGTTTTCAATCAATCTCTTCTTTACACGGGATTTTATCTCCATTACTTCAGCTCTGCCAGTGCAGCTTTTCTGTGGTAAAGCCCACATCCTGTAACTCTCTGTATCTAGTAGTTAATAATCTGTTTAATTGGTGGTACTTTTAACTTGCAGGAAAGCAGTAGCTACCTCAGTAATGAATGTAATAATTACTATTTCAAAGCTTTTAAAAGAATACAATTGACCTAAATTAATAATAAAGTACCCAAATCTATGGTGCCACATTCTTCATTGACCCTACCATGGGGAGGACTAAAGAGGAAGCAGATATACCTCATCAGCATGAAAGGTGACATATAAACAAGCCTGATGCATAAGGGATGAGAGATTCGTGCTTCTGCCCTGTAGACTTGTATTCCATGTTTTCCTAGATTTCACTACCTGAAAAATTCAGGTGGGTGGAAATCTGAGGAACTGTGCCACTCCAGAGGTAGTCAGATAAGTGGTTACTAAACGTCATGGAAATTAAACCTGATATACAGTGCTGCTTGATATCTCAAGCTTTGGGAAGACAATTTTCTCCAGAGGTACTGAACCAAGAAGAGGAAAATGTAATTTTTCTTAAAAATAGAATTAATGTTCTGGCTAGGCTGTGAATTGTGTGTATTCTAAACCTGCTTTTCTAACAGTGATATATGGGCATGTCATGTTTTGGCTAGGTTTTTAATTATTCCCATGTGTAGGACATCAAATGGAACTTCACTATTCTTCATGCAAGGAATGATTTTTTTTTAATATTTTAAATTTTTGCATTGCTGAATTAAGAGTGGTTTGGTGGGTTTTTATTTTTTTTCTTGGAAGAATTTTAAATTTATCCTTGCTGTCTGTGCAGCAAGAATGCTTTCTGTGAGCATGGGTTTCTTCACATGGAAAATGTTAGCTCTAATGCAGTTGCTCAGTGCTGTAAGGCTGTGGTGTTGTTTAGTTGTTTCATGATAGCCATTTGGGGTAAAGAGAAACTCAGTGGCAGATAAGAACGCTGAGTATTCATAGCTGAACCACGTGTCTATTAATTTTTTTGCACTCTCAGGCAGATGTGTTCTCCTATGGCATAATTCTGTGTGAGATTATAGCAAGAATACAGGCAGACCCAGACTATCTCCCTCGCACAGAGGTAAGTGGTTGTGTTTATAACAGTGGTGGGAGGTGCTGAGTCTGCCATGATAAGGGCTCAGCCTTTAGACCTTCTGCCACTGCTGTCAAAGATAGAATGAATAGGTGTGGCATTAAAAATAGCCTGTAAAAAGGTTTTGCTCTTTATGCTGTTATTGTAGGAAGCTCTTTTGAAGACACTTTCTCAGAGACTTTGTGCAGCTGCAATCCTCATGGGAATCCTTTCTGCCCCTATCTGGCAGGACATGGAGAGCATTGCAATGCAAACTCTTCCTTTTGTGGAATGATAGCTCTTAAAGACTTCTTGCCAGATTCACAACAAGGCACATTTGGCACTCTGCATGCACTAAGCAGCCCCCGCTTGTGAAAGGGGCAGGAGCTGTGTTAACAGCAGCTAAAGAAGTTCACCTTTATTTTTGTGTGGACTCTGCTAAGCACTGTGGATCTGAGCTATAATTGACTAATTAAAGATACTTTTTTCTTTATTCATCCCACCTTCAGGGCAGCTTCTGACCCTCTGTGGTGGTTATTCCAAGTTATCTATCCCCCTCCATTTCTGAAAATGGAAAATTGCTTAGGCCTTGAATTGCAATAGATAAAATATTCTTGTTTAATCTGCCCTTCAGATTTTAGACACGCACTTAAGGAACTGGATAATTTGTATTACCAGTCTACCATCCACTGAAAAGTCAGCCATTTTAACTGATACATTTCCATCACAACAAAGCCTCTGGTTTTAGAGTAGGCTGTTAATTTGCACTATGAAAGTCACTACAGAGAAACATCATAATATACAATATTGTTTCCAAATCCACATGGGCAACATTTCAAGTGCAGTGGGATTGCATTTGAATCCAGGAAGAAGGATAGGCTTTGATGTCAGCCCATTCTCTTAGAGCTATCCTGTATCAGTAATTCCCACTGGGAACACTGCAGTTTGGAGTGTGCATGAAGTTTTCTCAAACTCCTCTGTTTTGTGGTTGCTGAGAAAGGTGTTCATGGTTACTCCTGATAACTTCACATAGGGACCCCCTAAAAAGAAGATGCTTTGAGCTAGATGGAAGACCTTATTTATTTCTCTATGCTTTGTTGTCATTTGTACAGAATTTTGGATTAGATTATGATTCCTTCCAGCACATGGTGGGAGACTGTCCTCCTGACTTCCTTCAGCTGGCCTTCAACTGCTGTAATGTGAGTATCTTACTTGAAGGGGAGAGGCCTGAACTGGAGTTCTCTAAATCCCTCTGGCTTTTGAAGATAAGGCTTAACACATTTACAGAAGAGACTTGAAGAGCCTACCTCTAGAAGCAGTGTACCTTCTGACAACCCAGGAAGTCCCTTTTGGTTTTTTATAATCCTTCCCCTTGCTAAAAGGTCTGTCTTGTGGTTTTGGAACTCTGTGTTCTGTCATGCCAAACAAACAGGTCTGGCACACTGAACAGCTTCTTGCATGCTGCTTGGGCTGATCATAACCAGCTGGATGCCATTGACACTGGCTAACCCTCGGGCTGACAAAATCCAGCTGTTGTGTGCAGACCTGCTGAGCTATGAAGGAAGGACTGAGTCGCTCTTACAAACAGAGGGGACAAACAAATCAAGAGCAGGCATTAAACTATTCTAAAGTGTCTGTATGATGCCTTTTGGAAAAGGGGGTTGACATTCAAATCCTTAGCCTGTGTCATAAAATCCAAGCTTGGACTGAAATGATTTAATATCTGTAGGGCTATGGGCCATGTGCTGTATGGAGAAAATTTTCTGGCAATTATTCAAGTAAAATTGTGATAGTGCTGGATACTTTGCTGGCTCCTTATTGTGAAAACTCCAGGGCAATAGATCTCTTCTGCTGGTTATCCTTAACAGAGTTACTAGTACCAGTATATAGTAAACCAGCTTATATAAAATAAGAGAACCTGAGCTTCCACCACATTCAGCTGAAGTTTGGAATGGCCAGTTTGCTCAGCCTAAGTAGAAGCAACTTGAAAAAATTTTACTGCACAAAACATGGCCCTGGATTCACAACCAGGCTGTGCTGGAACTGATAGCAGCATTGTGTCCAAGTGAGTGCTTTTGAGAAGTCTCATCTCTTTTTGCTTTTGGTGGTTATTTTTGACCTGACCTCTCTCTTTACGTTGCATTAGTGCAAAGGCCCATGCTCAAGGAGAGAGTGGTATAAAGGTGAGAATGGGGGCAGTGACTGCTGCTTGTGGCACCACATAGCATAATTTAATTCTAGAAGTATTTGTGGAACTTACTATGAATGAGCTACTTAACTCCTCTTATTTCACCTTAGTAGAGCAGAGCTTGCTTCACCTGGACAGTGGTACATCTCATGTTTATGAAGTGCTTTGATTACATGAGCACTAAAGGGTTTGGTTAGAGGTAGGATTTGACTTTGAAAAGCTCAGCTCCCACCTGCAGGCTTCAGAAATGGTACTGCATCCAAACACATGGTGCATGATTCAAAGCAATTTTTCAGCTCAGAAATTCAGAGTAAAGCTGCTCATGAAGGAAGGGGCAGTGACCTTATATTCTCACATAAGAATTTGGTGTGCTCAGAGAAAAAGAGTTTTCTCCTGCTCATTATTGTCAGATGCAGCTTCCTGTATAATAAATGTCCCTTTGCTGAATTGAAATGGAAATTACTGTCTTGTGATCCAGCCATTAATATGCTGATTTCAGTTTGGGGCATGCTGGAATTCACATACCACTCACCTAGGAGAAGGAAAACAGAGTAAACAGATAGGCTTTCTTATATCTTCCTAAGCATGCTGTGCTTCAGTAAGAGGTGATCAGTGTGGTAATTTTCTTTTAGACATAGACATTTATGTAGCTTTTTATTATTTAATAGGTCAACAAGGTGTGAAATGTATAGCCCAACTGAACAAATGTGCAAAGCCCTGGGATTTTCTACAGCCAGGAAATGTGTTTTAAGGCACCCTAAGAAAACCAGTAAAAACTGACATGTATGAGTAGCAGATTAAAATTTAATTTACTGGTTTAAAGTGTGGGGGTTTGTAAATAAGCACCTGCAAGCACCCAACAATTATAAGCCTACTTGTGGGCATATTTAATAAATGTAATCATAAATGATCATGCAAAAAGCTTCCCAGGATGAGCTAAGCTGTTGGCAACTGCTTTGAGAAGGAACCTTCTCTTCCATTTGAGCAGAATCTGGACTACTCAGGGATGGAAGAGGCAAATACTGCTCTGAGTAACTTTTTTGTTGTTGCTCTTGTCTTGGATCTTACCTAGCACAACTTAAAATAGCCAGAGAGCTCTTTTTACTTCCACTAACTTCCTGTAGCTTGCAACAGCTCCCTAAGATTCCCAAATTAGTAAGTTTGTCAGAGTACAGTGTGTGCTTTAGTGTTGCCCCTGCCCTACTCTTTCAGTGAAATAGGGAATGCAGAAAAATATTTTCCAATGCCAGGAAATTCCAGCTGCTGCTTGAGAACAATTTTCTTGCTGCTCTGGAGCTCTTCAAGTGTGGTTTCTTTGTTTGGTTTTTATTACTGTACATAGGAATTTTTAGCACTTTCCCCCTTGCTGCTAGAAGGTGTTCTGGCATTGCTGATCATACCAGTTCTCTTCAGAAAGATCCATCTCAAACAACCTGCAGGGCAGTATCAGGGAGGTCTTTGGGGTTTGTTGTGTACAAAGCACTACTGTTCCCATTGTAGAGGTGAGATCTGTCTGGGCTTGTCCACTCTGAAAAAGCCTTTAGAAGGCTGGAAACAGCAATCAGGTCAAGCAGAATCATTTTTATGATTGGAATGAAGTTAACTTTCAGCTGCTGAATTAGATGTTGCCACCTACAGTAATAAAACCCGTGACATATATTCAGAGTCAATGATCAAAATGATGAAATGCTTTCAGAATTACTGCTTAAAGGAAGCTGCTTGCCATGTGGTACATTTTTTGTGTTGGACTTTGTTTAGAGATCTGTATCTGCTAGAGTGAATAAATAAATACTTACTGAGAAATACAGACTAATACGTGTTGATGAGCAGGGGGAATGTTTTACCTGGGAAATACGGTTTTTTCTTTTTCCTAATTTATAACTTTGTCAAATTGTATAATCACCCTTGCTTCCTTACTAGATAGAACAGTACATTGAGTAATATGGCTGATTAACAGATGAAAAAATACATTTTCAGCTTTAAGATCAGCAGTGCAATTTAGGTGTGTTTTAATTAAAGTCACAAGGAGATGATGGAAGAATTACAATATTTTAAAGACTGACATAGCCATGTTGTTTTGTGTAATCCTTTTGAAATAATATTAGTACGTAATTTCTTTTTGATAACCAGAGGCCAGGAAGAAATCCTGAACTATACAAGCTGTTTCAAGCAAAGCAAATCAACCCCCCTCACAAGCCATGAATCTGAAAGTTTCCTACTTCAATTCAAAATTTTCAATTAAAAATTTTTCCTCTTCATAGAGTATTTACAAATTGATGATTAAATGTCAGAGATGTAATAGAATACCATTTTCCCCTTCTTTCTGTAGTAGTTTTTGCAATGACAACACACTTAAAACCATTTTGAATTTCCTCAGTTTCCTCAGATTTGTCCCTGTCTCTGTCCACTGTGTAAGCAGAATAGCATGGACAAACCCACATGGACTTACTTGATTTGTTTGCATTCACAGATGGATCCAAAGTTGCGTCCTTCATTTGCTGATATTGTCAAAACACTGGAGGAAATGTTAAACCGCCTGAGAAATGAGGAGTCAGAGAGAGACAGAAAGTTCTCAAACCTTGACAACAATGAAAGAAAACCAAAAGGTAAGTGTCTGTATTGTACAAACATTGCTGCGTGCTCACAGCAAGAGGAGAAGAAGCTTCGTATTTTGAAAACTGGTATTTTGGCTATATATTGTTTTATTTACAGTTTATGAATGATTTTACACAAACCCTGAAAATTATTCTGGAGCAATGCTCTATACTTTGCATTGCAGAATGTCCTTTGGTCAAAAAAACAGCTAACTGTTTCTTAAAATGCCTGATAATATTCTGTCCCCAAGGTCCTGAGAGGAAATTTTAGAGTTCATTTGGAAATGGGTTTGTAAATTGCTAATAGTATATGAAAATCCATTAACTTTTGATTTATTGCTGCCATATTTCGTACATATACATAATTTCTTTGGTGTATGTTGCATGTAACATTTAGAGGCTTCTTAAATTCCTTCAGGAGGAAGAGCACAGAAGATGCAAGAGTATTATAGAGTCTGAAAGATGAGAAAAGATGAGTCCCAGGTCTGCTTGGGAATGTTGGCCTTGAAAGGTTTTCTCTAAAGCTGTCTGGTGCCACCTGGTGTGGGGAGCAAACTCTTGTAGCCTGGGCCATATTCTGACTTGGGTGTTTTATGTTAGTACACTTCTGGCATTAGAAACCTGAGTACATTAAAAAGTTTCTTATATTATGTGGATATACAAATGTGCAACATATAGATGTCCCTATCGATCTGTAAAATAGTTGTAGATTGAAATAATTTTTCTCTATGTCAAACAACATAGAGTTAATGCATGTGGTAGTTCTCCCACACCTGGAAAGCATCTAAAAGAGGTGTGAGTTAAAAAGGAAATTTGTTTGTTTGTTTAGGGTTTTTTATTTGGGTTGTGTTTTTTCTTTTGGCATTTGGTTTTTGGGTTTTGTTTGTTTTCTTTTTCTGGCATTCTCCCTTTGGAGTACATGTACAAAACAAGTACTTCTCAAAGAAGTGTTACATGCTGTTCTTTGACTTGCATAGTCTTTCCTATGTGGAATGGCTCTAGTCTAAACTGTAGCAGTATTTAAAGGCAAAAGTGAAAATCCATACGTGCTTATTCGGGAAATGGTAATCAAAAGGAGATATCACTTCTTTATACCCATCTGGTTTTGCTGTAACATGGCTCCTCAGAGGCACCTTGAGAGCCCATGACATATGCACGTTCCAAACACTTGGGGAGTTAACATCTACCAGTTTCTCATCCTAATCTAGTGGTACAGCTTTTATTTATAAATGTGTGTGTGTGCAATGGGTGCAAATACACAGGCATATGTACAGCTTTTAAGCTCCTCTTCATTAGAGTCAGACTTTCAAATATTTCCAGTTTTGTATTGGATAATGTACTGAAAGAAGTCTGGGATGGAGTGATTTAAAATCGACATGGTATAAGGAGAGACAATTTTTTTTGTCTTAGACATTTCTCATCAGGGTAAAAAAGTCCCAATTTCTTTGGCTAATGTGTTTCGTACTGGTTCTCTTCTGTGGTCAGTAGCACCAAGAGACCTTGGGCAACCTCTGCTGGAAGCCAGGACGATAAATCTAGAAACATGCAAATTGTTCTTCTCCAACACCACCCTGTGCCATCTCTGCTGTGGCAGTGCACTGGCAGCAAGGAGGTTTGCAGGGGCTCGAAAATACACTGAGGAGAGGAGAATGGTGTACTTGTGTTTGTGCAGGAACTTAAAAGGAAGGAGCAGACATGTGCTTATGGAAGATAGTTTGGAATATCAGAAACGCAGCTTTTTTCTTTACAGTTGTCATGAAGGCTCTGTGAGTGAGCAGGTGCACAGCTGTATAAAGCTTCTTTAAGCTAAGAATCTTTCTCTTTTTCTACTCAGGATCAATTGACAAAGGACCAGGAGTAAAACGTTTGAGTTCCTTGGATGATAAGATCCCACCCAAGTCACCCCGTCCGCGTCGGAATATCTGGCTGTCCCGCAGCCAGTCGGATATCTTCTCCCGCAAACCTTCCAGGAAGATAAACGTGCAGGACCCCTACTACACACCAAGCAAAGGGCTGGGCCGGAAAGTTAATCCCTTCAGTGCCCGGGAGGACCTCAAGGGGGGAAAGATCAAATTCTTTGACATGCCAAGCAAGTCTGTGATTTCCCTCGTGTTTGACTTGCATTCTCCAGAGGCAGGTGGAGGCCTGAAAGCCAGCCAGTCCCAGTTCCGGCAGGCATACAGCACAGACTGGCAAGAACTTTCCCTTCTTCCTGGGAGGAGGTGCAGATCACTTCCACTCTCTCCTGAATTACCACACAAGGAATATGGCTTGTTCGGGGGACTGTCTTCAACTGTAGGCAGGTGTGACCCAGCCCAGTTAGGTGCAGAGGTTCGGCAAAAACTCTTGAGTAGCACTAAATACGGCGTGTCAGAGATTCCCCCCTTTCACGCCAAGCCTCACAGACCAGAGTTGTTTCTTGCACCAGGACAAGAAGAGGATATGGACTGTTCAGATGGGCCAGTGGCCCAGGAGGAGAATGGGTTTTGCCCTGTTGAGAACACATGTGGAGATCCAGCATGTGATCAACCGTTAGTGCTGGCCCAGTCTGGGCCACTATCTTACAAAAAGCTCTCAGTTGAGAATTCAGTGAACTCTGAGGGACGTGGCTCCCCACAAGTGTTTGCAGGTTGTCTCCCTTCTGAAGAGATGGAGGTAGAAGATGATCTCCTGAAAATTACTCTGTTAGAGTCTACAAAGCCTCTGTTCAGTGTCAGTCCTCCCACTGAGCTGAAGAGAGAGGCATGGCCCTTCAGGGAGCAGGATGGGGACAGTCCTGCCCTGTTGTCTCAGACCTCCTCCAACATCTCAGCAAGTGAGAGCACAAAGTCAACTTGTGACATATGAAGAGAAGGCTCAAACTGAACGTGTCCTTGAGGGAACTGTTGTTTCCAGTTGCTTAAACTCTGTTTTTCTGCAGTGGTGGGCTTCACATTTGAAAGAGACTCAGTGGATGGTGGAAGCTGGCTGTCAGACAGATAGCTGCAAATAGTGTCTGAAGAGACTGATTATTTTATAAAACTTTATTTCGAATTCTGTTTATTCCCTTTTCTGATTTGCATTAGGAGGGGGAACTACTCCAGCCAGAATGGCCATGTGGGTCCCACAGTCCTTCCAAGAGGCAGCAGCCAGAGCAGGCACCATGTAAACAGTTTGACCTGGATTTCCAGCATGAGGCATTTTAAGGTCTTAAGCTCCATCTAGAGTAGAAAGAATGACCCTTAGATTTTTTTCCTCTTCCTGTAACTGAACAGCTGCTCTAAGCCACTGCAGATTTTTCATTAACATTCTGCATTAGTGCACGTGAGTCAGAGCCTCTGTTTCAGAAACAGGCACAGAAGTCTTTCCGAGCTATGTTGAGCAGATAGGAATGCTCCCTAGTCCCAGAGCTGCTTTGAATGCTGTTGTAGCATTAAACAAGCTCTTCTTTCAAAAGCAGCAAAAACAAAACCCCTCATGCCGGTCACAATCTGCAGGCTGAGTCACATGACAAGTGCTTTGCAATTAACAAGAGAATCTGTTCCCTGGTGTTTCATTTTCCCTTGGGATTTCGTAATGATGTTTAATACATTTGTGCAAGGAAGCTCGCTTCCTTGTACAGCTCTTTATGTACCTCAGCCCCCATGTGGAGGAAGATTTGCCCAGGGCACAGAGAAGCATAATCTAGGCATTGCCATTTCTGGGCTTCTGAAGAATCTGCTTCTGAAAGTACCAGCTGTACTGAGCTTTGGCAGGGGATGGGCTCTTATCTCTGAAGAGCTGAGTGGACATCATGATCTGTTTCTGCAGAATAGTTAAATACAGTAGCTACATCACAATTGACTATTATCACTAAACTAAGGGGTCCCATTCACCTCCCTCTCTGGTACAACATCCTATCTCACTGATTTCACTGCACTAATGATGGCTCCTCACTAGCCTGCTTGACAGAGGACAGGCATCTCCTGCTCAGGGGAAGTTGCCAGCACTGTTGTAGTTCCACAAGTGCTCTTGGAGAAGACAACTCAGAGGAGGGCTTTGAATTGTCAAACTGAAGAAAATGAGCTTGTCCCAAATTGACTTTTTGTTTCCTCTACAGAAAGAAGCTGCTGTCTTCATTGGTTTCTCCTGTCACTGAATAGGATAATATTTTTATTTATTTTTACTTCCCTCCACCAGCAGGTACCTGTGAAAGAAGCAGCAGCATGAGCTTTAATGCTGCTTCCTGGAACCAGTATCAGAAATCACTGCTCTGGGATGCAATATATTGGAAAGCTTGTTCTGTGACATTTGTGCACCATTCTGCCATTTTCCACTATCATCATCCCAAAACACATGGGATTTTTAAAATTTTATTTTATGGGGTTTTTTTAACCTGTATTATCATTCCTAAGTGAGGTAAACATTGCACACCTGCTAAGCAGATGGTGATGCAGCTGAGTCCAGATCTTCATGCAGGTAGCTTGTTACACTCTGCCTGCTCTCTTGTAAGGCTGGATACTGTAAGCTAGTCTCTGATGAAAGCCAGACTGTTTCTACTCTTCTCCCATCTCAAAGAAAGGATGGAAAAAGCCTTAGTTCTTTCTTGGCTGGGATATGTATCTTTCCTGAGGTGTAGGCAGCTATTCTATGAGTTACAGCTATGACTTCCTCCAGTGAAGTGTGTGTTAACCTGAGCAGCAGCTCTCCCTTTGCAGTGGCTGCCATGAATGGAATGAGAAACCCAGTGTTGCTGAGTTATTTAGTACAGTCCATGCCAGATTAGGCAGCTGTTGGCAGTTTGAAAGAGAAAATGCCTGTGCTCACTGAGATCACCCCTTTTGGCCCACACCTCTCTGCCTCTTGAAGGTGCTGATCTGTAGAGTAGTCTCTGTCTTCTGTATTGTGTCTGCAGAGTGCAGAGCAGCTTGTATGGCTGCCACTGTGTAACTTCCTTTGAGGACAGAGAAACACCAGAACTCAGTTGCCTGCCTGGTGCCTGCTAGCTTTTGAGCTTTTTTTTTTTTTTAATTAATCTTTTTATCTTTGCTACAATTATATCTTCTGGGAGGGAAACCATCAGCACCAGCTTCTGTTGTCACAAGATGCGTTTAGGTGTGTGACTTCAGACAAACGAGCAATAATGAGCAGTTTCCTTTTGGATCACCGGGCTGAGGGAAGCTGCCCGGCAGCCTGACCAGAGAGCACACGCACACCTCTGCCTGCCCTGGGGCTCCCCTGAGCCTTGGCTGTCAGTGCTGACACCTCATCATGAGGCTGGTGCCCTCCCTGACACTGACTGCAAAGCTTGAGCACTCAGGCTTGGGCTACCCCCGGGGCATCCATTGCAGTGACCTCACTGTTCTCTTACACCTCTGTCTTTACGTTTCCCTGCCCTTGAACAGCTCTTGAAAAGCAGCACAGCTAAAATTTTATTTTCTTAAATGTCTGCTCTAAGCACAACCCATTGACATGCATTGGGCACAACTATCGACTTTTCTGGCTCTTTATACTGAGGTGGAGGTGTCAGAAACAGAAATGCCAGGGACAGGCAGCTCAGGCCTTTCCTGGATTGGTCTGCATGGGAAGAGGCACGCGTATGAAACTAGAGTAAAAGGTCATTTTAAAAATTGCAAAGTGGTTGCTGAAACTCTGTATTTCCAAGGATGCAGTTGGAAGTCACTACATCTCATCCCTTTGGCTGCATAAAGCTAAATCTAGGCTGCAACTAGGAACTCCTAAGTTTTGTGCCTACTGAGGTTGCTTTTCTACAGAGGGCCATTTTCTGACAGCTGCTGATAAACATGAGTTTGAACATGTGGTCAGCAAACTCCTTGTTTTATAGTGATGTGACAAAGTTTTATCGTGATTGGATTTTACGGTGATTTGGACTTTACAGGAGCAGTTCTTGCTCTTTTAAAGTACTTTCTACACCTTGCTACACATCTCCCTGAAGAGATCAAAGATGTTTTTAATTCACTTTAAATCTATGTTGGGTTCATTTAAATGTCTGTTATAAGCTATTTTTGTTGTGGTTGCAGGTTGATAAAATGCAGCCAGGAGAATGCATGTGAATTGCTGCCCCTCAAAAGCAGCACAGCCAAGGGGCCGTAGCAGACTTGTACTTGTTGGAGAGGCATTGATGTATGATGTGTAACAGAGCATTGGTATTTTTTGCCAGTACAACTAAAGACACTTGAATAATTCCTGTTTGCACTTAATGCTATTGTTTATATTGCATGTCACTACATTTCTATGCAAAACAAATGACTTTTTTTGGGAGGAGGGGCAGCCAGATATTTGATTAAGTATAAAGATCTTTGCGAGATGATCTATTTTCATATTTATGAAGGAGTTTTACGTCTTAATATTTTGCAGTCTGTAAATAGCTGAACTTGTAATTAAAGGGTTAGAAAGAAGTTTGTAGCTTGTGTATAATAGTAAGTTAACACTGCCAGAAAAATCTTTGCGAAACAACTTTTCTAATATTGCAGATATTTATGAATATGTAAAGAAAGCACGTCTTGTTTTTATGTTGATTGACCTTCTGACTTTTTTGAACTATAGAAATGGTGTATGTTTTATTGGAACTGCAATAAGAAGTAACCAAAGATGAATCCACTTAAATATTTTCATAATTTTTTTCTTGGTCAGGTTTTGTAAACTTTCCCAACTTGCTTTCAAAATAAAAATGAAATCAAGGCCTGAGTCTTGTGATTAAGAGGACAACTGTTTGAAGTTAAAGAAGCTGGCTCGAATGCTTACTTAAAATACAAATGCCATTAATACTTGGCTTCAGATTGTATTTGCTATTACTCACTGCTAAGTTATACCCAAGGAAAACTGTCATCCTCAGTAAGTGTTATTTCTCTCCTGCATCTCACTGAAGAGTTCCACTCAGGGATTGTTTTTTTCTGCTATGAGTTAACAGCACTCCGAAGAGTAGGCCACATCTTGTGACCTACCAGATAAGATGGCTTTTGATAGCAGCCTGCAGGGCTCTTGCCATGGTGGCTGCTCAGTTCTGGCCCTTAAGAGCTTCAGTAGCACAGGAAGCTGTGCAGTTTCTCATGATCACGTATCTGGCTTTCAGCCCCACTGCCTCTCCCCTTGGAACAAGTCTGAAGACCTGTTATGGCTTGGTTCTGCATGCAGTTAGCCAGCACTAGAATCAGCTGGCCCATCTGGGAGGAACTTTCTCCTTCCCTTCTCTCCTGCAGGGGCAAAGGTCTCTCATGTGTGCACGCTCTAACCAAAGGTGCATTTCTCCCCCTTCAGCCTCATCCCTGCCTTCACATCCCAGCATGCCACTAAGGAACACGGGCAACTCCAACTGAGAGCAATTTAATCGGTCAGATGTTAAAACAGAAACAAGAATATGAAACATGTTCCCTTTTTGGTGAGTTCTTGATGGAAGAAAGGACTCCAAAACTTGGAGGAGGAAAAAAATAGCACATTTTAATAAGGAGTTCTGTAGCTCTATGCACTGTCCCAGGCCAACTTTATCTTCTCGCTGTGAGCTTTGGAAGATTTAGAAAACAAGCTCTTCACTATTTGCAGTGGCACTGATTTCCCACTGAGGTACAGTTTATTATGGCAGTCTGGCAACCAGGGCCCTGCAGCAGCGTCTCTGTTTTTCCCTTGCTTGAGCATGCAGACATAAGCCATGATATAGCCGGTCATGAACGCATCAAAGCCCGCTCGGTGTGTGCCCCCTTGCGAAGGAGGGCCGTGGGTTTCATTTTCCCTCCCTGCAGAACCTGCTGCTTCAGTCTCAGGGGTGGCTGGGTGACTGGCTGAGCCCAACCCAGTGGGAACCTTTGACTTCCTCTCCACTTGGTCCCTGTCAGAGGCATCTCCCTCAGCAGAAGGGCTCGGGGCAGCTGCGCCCTGGTGAGTTCTTTCAGTGCTCCCCAGATTCGCTCCCCACTGTGTGCTGGTGTCTGAGCTGACCTCTGTTTCCATGTCCACGGAGATCTCCTCCCGAGGCTTGCCCTCCCCGTTGGGTGCCATCTCTGTCAGCTCCGTAGCAGCTGCAGGCTCATAGCAGCTCTGCTTCCGTGGTGGCCCTTCCTCCCCGTCCTGAGCCTGCGCCGTGTTTTCCCCACAGCCTTCCTGCTGGAATGCCACTGCAAGCATTTTCACGTTCTTCCGATGCTTCCATCTGTGCTTCCGTTTCTTTCGCTTCTCCCAAAGCTTGTCATCCTCATCAATGATGAGGTCGATGTTATGAGACTGTGGACACTTCACCCCTTTTGGACACCACCCATAGGCCTAGGGGGGGAGAGAGAGAGAGAGGGAGAGAGAGACAGTCTGAGCTCTGTAGCCTCCATCTTCACGTTAGAGCAGCAATCACCATAACGTGGAGTGGAGCTAATTGTTCCCTTCCACCGAGGGCTTGTGAGGCTGGAGCAGGAACAGTGTCCAGTTACAGCCCCCAGCACACAAGAAAGGTGCTGACACACTGTACTGGGTGCAGCAGGGAGCTGTCAAGGTGCAGCACACAGCAGAGGAGGAGAGGCCAAGGAGGGTGGGTTTGTTCTGCCTGGAAGAGACAAGGCTAAGGGGAAGGGGATATCTACTTGGTGTCTGCAGGTACCTACAGCAGAGGTTATGGACAAGATGGAGCTAAACTCTTGTGAGAGCACAGGGAGAGGGGACCTGCTAACAGCCAGAGGAAATTAAGACTAGAGATGTAGGAAAACATTTTTCACATAGTGGTCAAGCACTGGAATAGGAACCTGGAGTTGTTTTTAATCTCTGTCCTTACACACTTTCAAAATTTAACAAACAAGGCTCTGAGCAACACTGAGGTGGTGGTTGGATGAGAAAATTCCAGAAATTTCCCCAACCTATGTTCTGTGACAGAATGTGCAATGTGTGGAAGAGCTCCTTGAAGCCATGAAGCACCTGAAACCTGACCAGATGGGCTCTTAGCTGCTGTAGCTGCACCAGGATGAGATGTTGTGGATCACTGTGTGCTACAGTGCCAGAAGCTGCAGGCAGGTAATAATTTTTTTATATCTAATGAAGATAAAGGGAAGGGTAGAGGTGGCACTTCTTTCTTGTAGGACAAACCAAACTACGGCAGAACTTGCAGCCCTCCCAAGACAGCAAGGGATACTGTAACTCACACTGTCCCACGGTTTAGGGCCGTAGACTCTCTGTTGGAATCTTCCTAATGAAGCCTGTAGGATTTCCCACCTCCAAACAGAGCACACTATTGCCCTGTCTGTCATGAAGCCACCTGAAGCTTGAAAATGTTCCTTGTACTATGAGCCAGTTGAGGAGAAGTTCCCAGGTGCTTTCCTACAACTGCTGGCTCAGGCCACAAGAGCCCCTCTCCACGGGGCCAGGAAGGCAGCGGGGATTTGCTTTACTTACCGAAAATTTCTCACAGACAGGCACCTTACTGGCCCCGGCAGCAGCGTGGCTCTGCTCTTCCAGAGAGCAGCAGCGGTAGTCGATGTAGCGGGACACGGCGGCAGCGTAACTGCAGAACTCCACCGTCAGGTGCTGCCCGCCGGAGCCCCGCAGCCTGCAGTTCTCCCGCTTGCTGCAACCAGAGCAGCACACAGTTACTGCACGGCGGGACCGGGGCACGCAGCAAACGCTGCTCTCCACCTACTCTCAACCCCGTGAGTTTCCTGCTCTTGAGCTCCAGCCCCAGATGCTGGAAAGGGATTCGATCCCAGGAGGGCAGCTTTAGTAAGTAGTTGTTTCCATGCTGATTCAAAGGTTGTTTTTTCTTATGCTGACATAGAGGAAGGGAAAGCAGCATGTCTGGTGACGTTACAGGAGAAGGGGATGCATACTTTGTTTTTGTAACTATAAAGGGCGCTAAGAGAATGTGTTTGTCTTATAATGTTAATGGACGAGGAAAAGGTGCCCCAAAGTGAAGCACTGTCCAGATCATCCAGCAGTCACCACCCGGGCAGGTTAAACCTGGGCAATGCAGGCAACAAGGAAAGGGTTTTCATTTAATTAAAAAAATCTGATCTCTGTTTTGTCCCAAGATCTGGTTAAAAGGTCCAAAACCTTTGGAAAGCTCTACCTAACGAGAACTTGAGTTAAAACTTTTAAGACGTCACCTTAAAAAGTTTTTTATATCTTGTCAAAACAAAGCACTCTCATGTTTTGAGAACAGCCATCTTGAATGTTTTCAGACCTGTCAAAGTGGCATTTCCTGAGATACAACAGTCACTAAAAATACCATTTCTCCTCCAAACAGAGCATGACTTGAGCTTTATGGAGATCCCAGGGGTTTTATCACTGCCAGAGGCTTGTTTAGATTGTGTGAGGCTGGCAGAATGTGGGGCCAGACTGCAAAGCACAGATGTGTGTCCTGAACCAAAGCACCACCCTTGCTTGGGAGGAAATGATGGGAGTCAGAGTGGGCAACAGGCATCTATCTCCCATGTATGCAGGACGTATGACAGAGCTGGTCAGTGTCAAGGAGTGCAGGGAGCACCCATCCTTTAACTGCAATGTCCCTCACAAAACAGAATTATAATTAGCTGACCCTGCAGGACAGCCCTGGTTTCTTTTCTGTGAGAGTTCCTGCCGTGACCCTGAGGCACTGCTGGACCAGAACCAGGCAGTGACCCAATTAGACCTCAGATCAGCCCACTGTGGTCAGTCTTCTGCTGGCACCAGTTCTGAAGTTCTCTTTCAGCTGCTGCCCAGCAGAAAGGTAAGGCCTATTAAAAAACAAACCCATTCTAGAAACAGAAAAACACTGGGCAGAGTCACCTGAAAAGCACCTTCAGTCAGTGGGACAGTGAAAGGAGGCAGCCCCCTTGCCTGGAAAAACACACACACACTGACTTTCCCTTTGCCTTTCCTCCTGTGAGCCCTGGCCAGCAGTGTGCTGCTCACCACTTCTTGTAGGCGTACTCCAGGTAGGACGCCACAAAGCGGGTCTCGAACTCGGAGGCGTACTTGGTGTCGTATATTCCGGCGGGGAACATCTCCGACAGGTCGGCCGTGAAGGTGCCCAGGCTCTCCGGGAGGTGGGCGTAGAAGCACTGGTACAGGAACACCAGGTCGATGAGGCCGTTGTGGAGAACGAGCGGCTTCTTGGCGCGGATGAGCTCCAGGAACAGCGTCCGCACGCTCAGGCTCTGGCTCTCGTTGCCCTGCGTGAGGAAGGATCAGTCAGGGCCTCGGCACCCCGGCTGCTGTCACCCTGCAGAGCCCTCCGAGCAGGAGCCCGCCCACAGCTGCGACTGACTCCGCACAGAGACACAAACGCTTGGAAAACCACCTGCACCAAGGGGGTTAAAGCAGCACGGAGGTGAACGGGATAACGCTGCCCCACAGGAGCGGGGGAAGCCAGCGTGCTCCCAGAAACCCGGAGCAGAGCAGGCTGAGGTGTCTGAGAGGGAGTGGGCTGGTACCTTGTCGTTGCCCCTGTGGTAAGGGATCCCCTGGGAATACTGCTTGTTGAAGTCAAAGCCGTGCTGCACTAGGAACTGCACTGACTGGGGCTCGACCACGTAATCCTCGGTGCAGAGCAGCGTCAGGTTGTAGATCTGGCACAGGTACGTGTTCTCGGACTGCACAGGAAAGCGAGCGAAAACCCGGGGACACGTGTCAGAGGGTGCTGCCCAAACAGCCGGGACAATTCCATCTCCCAGCGCGCCC
>VXBQ01016955.1:0-11238 GCA_013400175.1 Phainopepla nitens
CCTTGACAGGATTGAGAGGTGAGACATGCAAACTTAATAATGTTTAACAAGGGCAAGTGTAAGCTTCTGCACCTAGGTAGGGGCAGTCCTAAGCACAAATACAGGCTGGGCAGAGAATGGGTTGAGACTAAGCCTGGCAACACAGACTTGGTGTTTGAGGATGAAAAGCTTGGTATGAGTCAATAATGTGCACTTGCAGCCCAGGAAGCCATCTGCATCCTAGTCTGCATCAAAAACAGCATGGCCAGCAGGGCAAGGGACAGGATCCTCCCTCTCTATTCTGCTCTGGTGAGACCCCACTCAGAGCGCTGTGTCCAGCTCTGGGGTCCCCCAAACAACGAAGACACGGACCTGTTAGAATGACTGAAGAGGAGAGCCAGTAAGTTGATCAAAAGGATGGACCACATTCCCTGAGTTAGACTGAGACTTGGGGTTGTCCAGACTGAGGAAGAGAAGGCTTCAGGGAGACCCTTACCTTCCAGTATTTAAACAGGGCATACAAAAAGGCTGGAGAAGGGCCTGTAGAGATAGGACACAGGAGAAGCTGAAGAAGGGTAAGGCTGGATTAGATTAGATATCAGGAAGAAATTCTTAGCTATAAGGGTGTTGAGGTACTGGAACAGGCTGTACGGAAAGGCACTCCCTATCCCTGGAGGTGTTCAAGACTGGGCTGAATGTAATTAACAATGATAAAATAATAATGTTATGCTTGTAAAGTTATCAAAACCATTATTTTTTTCTATTTCATTGATTCACAACTATACAGGAACCTTTTATTCACTGCCCTTGGGTAGCACTCAATAATGCTTCAGATAACTCTTGTAGCATCATGCCACTAGTCTGGCAGGTCTTCCAGTTAAGGTTAAGGAAACTCTATCAACATCATATAGAGATGTCCTGTGATGATCCTGCTCAAGCCCAGTTCTGCCACAGCTCCTTCCTTGGTTGACTCATTTGCCCTCAGGCTCTGAGTGCTGCTGGCTCAAAGACAAAATGAAGCCCCAGCAACAATTCTGTGAGATATACCTGCCTCAGATTAACAGAATAGTTGTTTTGAAAGGCTAAATCAGAGATAAAACCTCAGCTGATGTTTAAGGCTTCTGTTCAATACTGCCAAAAGGGGAGACTCCTCATAGTTTAGCTAGAAGACTCAGTAAACCACGTGCTCACCTGACACTGATTAAGACTCAGTCATGTCCCTATTTAAGCCTCCATTTCACCCAACTCCCTGTTCTAACAACACAGGATTGCTAACAGAGAAGGAGACTTCCTTCTTCCTTGCCCAGCCCATGGACCGTAACTGAACAGTGTCCCTGTGAGTCTCCCAAGGCTACAGCAGAGAGAAGGTCCTAACGCCTTTATTTCCTGAGTTCTTCATCAAGTCACTGGATTGCCCAAACCTTCAGAAATTTACCAAGACTTGTCCCACTCTCCAGGTGACATAGGTGTAATGAAGCAAGCAGATTTTTAAAACAAATCATTTTGAGAGACATCTCAGCTTTGCTCCCATTCATCTGTGGCAGGTTTATTTATTGATACATGAGTCAGAAAACCAAATGTGAAACAGAAAAAGCAAACAGCTGTTGAGTGCGTTTGGAGAAGGGAGGGAGCAGGGAGGAGAAAGGATGGCAGAGACAGGAACCATCTTAATTGCAGAATGAGCCAAAAAGAATGAAACCTATGAAATGAAGAAAATTGCCCACAGCAGAGTGAGCATCATGGGGAAAGGGGACTGATGCCTCATGAGCAATTGGTAACAATAGACTGAGAGATAAGACTGCACCAAAAGGAAAGGCTCTATTGTATGAAAGAAAAGTTGCAGATGATAATTCTCACCTAATAATTTATGTAAAGTTTTACATTCCTTATTTAGGGATGAGCATGATTTTTCCTTACACAGGAACAAGGAAATTAACCTTATACAATTTTCATCCCTCAGCAGAGCTGAAGCTTTCTTGTGCATTCCTACTCTTGTTGTTTTCTAAGTGCTCTATGAGCTGTCATAATTTAAATGAAATATTTTATCCGGTTTCAATCTAAAAGCAACAGATCCTAAGTCTCATAGGAAGGACCTGAGGATACTGGCAGCAGTGATTACTAAAAAATCAGGATGTTTGGGCAGAGATTAGAAAACAGCCTGAAAGATTTCCTCCCTGGAGAGCAGGAGGGGACAGACAACAACATAGATAAAATTTAGA
Source organism: Phainopepla nitens (assembly GCA_013400175.1). Classification (NCBI taxonomy): domain Eukaryota; kingdom Metazoa; phylum Chordata; class Aves; order Passeriformes; family Bombycillidae; genus Phainopepla; species Phainopepla nitens. The sequence goes on from VXBQ01016955.1 coordinate 2,199, forward strand.
ACTTAATGAAGAATAAATGCATAAAGGAATTCAAGTTAACAAGAAAGAAAGAGCAGGAAGGAGAAAGATATTAAAATAACCAATCTACACAAGTACAGCTGAAGTGTCAGTACTTTTCATTTGGTTTCCAATCTCTTTGTGACAAAGTTTTACTTTGAGCATCTTAAAATGTGGTAACAGTGCCAGCCTAGACAACACATCAGCCTGACATCTCTGTTTGTTTTTATCTATACCATGTTTTGGTAACTCAATCTCTGGGGTACTCTTCCTGATTATCTCCAAATTGTTATAATCTGAAAAGGTTATTGAACTGTACCCTGCATGTAAGAGCAGAAGCTATACTTCACTGAGTATTCTGAGGCTTAATGAGTGTTCTTAATGAGCTTTCAAAGATCAAAACAAAGTAACTACCTCATCAGCACACAGGAAAAATGAAATTAAAGGGAATCAGTATGTGTGGGGATGATTGCTCATATGCATTAATTTCATCTGCCATTTCTCTGCATGTTCCTTACAGTTCTACAATGAAGCAATTTCAAACCAGACATTTAAGGTTACATCTGCAGCTACACTTTAAAACTACCAATTTAAAATTCTGAAGGGCCATGTCCATCATTTCCAATTTCAATTAAATACAAAAAATATTTATAGAGATTGTTGCTTCTACCATTACACTAAGGCAAATTGAATCATCTGCTAGGTATACTCCAGTTGATCAAAAAATTAGAGTCAAACACTTGGAAATAAGGGAGTGAGAGATCCTTAGGCCTTGCAGTCCAGCTAAGCAATATTATGCTAATTTTGCATTATTTCCTTCTGGAAAGAAAGATTGCAAATTTTCTTCTGGAATTTTTAAATGTGACAACTATTATAAAACATCATGTCTAAAGGTTTTCTTTTTCTTCCAGAATCTTGTATCGGAGTAGATTTACTCTCAGTTCCATATTTACTTATTGACTGTTGATTTTCCCCCTGCATTTCCTGTTGCATACTTCCACCAAGAGACTTTAATATCAAAAATCACCATACTTTTCCAAACTGGATACTGTCATGCCTCAGTTTCCTTGCTTCTTTAGAACCCACCTCAAATCTTCAGCTGAAGTTGATGAATTTCACTACAAAATCCTCTTAGCAATTAAAAATTAACTCTATCCTTTTCTTTTATGCATGCAGCTAAGCCTTTTCCTGCTTCAGAACCAGGCTTAACAGCCATTCTTGACTTTATTCTGCTCTTCATCAAAATGTTCTAAGACGGCTGCCAACCTAGTTTCTAAACTTCTGTGTGTGTTTGCTGCTGTACAGGAAATTTCTTGGTTATCCATGTACCCTGTGGTTGTGTTTGTCGGACACAGATGCTTGGCTGCTTTGTACAGAGGATATCTCACCTGGAGTCCTTGTAAGTCTTAGTCCAGACTGGGTGAAACTACTGGCAGCACATCACACAACTGTATCAAAAAACTAACCTGAAGGAAAAAATACATTTTTATTCTCATCACTGAAACAACCAAAAGTGCAAAACTGAGGAGAATATAGTTACAGATGAAAACAGCTTCCATCCAGAGGCCAAAGAGGTATGAGGTATTCAATTTCTCTAGGTATTAACTAAACAAGTTAAAATTTTTTCAAGGAGGTATTTTCTCAGGGAAAAATGACTATGTGGAAATTTATTATTTCAAAGCAAGTTTGTTTCAGAAAGGTGTTTTCAGAGCTAAAATATATTTTGATATAGCTGAAGAATTGCTTTGACCTTTTTAGAAAAGGAACTTTTTTATCTGCCATTCAATAGAACTCATATTGTTATAGTTTTGGAGAACATAGAACTACCAGTAAAACGGAAACAAAATATCTCATGTCACCTGAAAGGAGTTTCCAGAGTTTGTTTCACTGAGAACACTGAAACATATTGTTTTCTTTAGATTTGGTGACAGATATGACCTTTTTCTAACTGTGGATTTGCAGACAAAATCCAAGATCCCACTTAGTTCAAGTCTTTATTGTGCCAAAATACACTGATGAGGGAAGCTGCAAATATTATGCCCAATACCAGTACTCCAACCATTAAGGATACCTTCTTGCTTTCCAGAGGATGCAGAAAGAAACAGACATCAAATGCTGATTTATCAAGCCATGGCATATATTAGAAGGAAGATCCTAAGTATATGCTCGTCATTTGCATTCATTGCCACATCGGGTGGCCACAGGTCAGACTGGAGACAGTAAAGTAACTCTGGCTCAGAATTCATGAAACAACAATGGTTCACATGAATTACTAAAGAAAAATTCCATACCATTTGCTTACCCAAATACAAGATTATTGTTTTAATTTAGCTTACATTTCTCTTACAGGATCTAACTTTTGCAATATTAAGGTTTCTGGAAAATAATTATTAACTTGAATTTAACTCCTTCAGTAGTAAAACATGCAAAAAGCATGGGAATATGTGAACTGAGTCTATAAAAAAAGTGTGATTTAATGTAACAGTTCACGGTAATTTCTAGGTATTTGTTTTCAAGACTTTGTTTTGCCAGAAACATTCGTGGAATTTAAGAGACAAGGATTCTAGCCTATATATACCTACTCCAAATAAGGAAATTAAGTGAAAGAGAGACAAAGACTTTTAGTGCACAAAGAGCCTTGGCCTAAAATAAAATGTAAATTAAATCTTGGTGAAATCCATTCTTCCCTATTTTGCTGGTGGGAAGAAAAGGGGCATGTCAAAAAAAATGAAAATTCCTAAACAAAAAATAAAGTATCCAGCTAACAAAAATATCTTTTAAAGGTGAAAACTGTAAGAAAATCAGGAAGATAAAGAGGCACATGATTCTTGGTAAGCAGGAGCTTTAATTCCCAGCAAAGCCAAAAGAATGCTAGTACCCAAGAAGGCGCCAAGACAGTAAGGAAAAAAGCCACCAGGAAAAACCTTGATGGAAAAAAAGAGAACTTGCAAAAAAGCCCATAGAGCCAAATCCCCAGGACCACTTGAACATTCAGAGGTAACTCTGACCAGAAATGACTGGGAAATGATTCCTTGTACTTCTCACATCCTGTAGTCAAACTGAGCTTGTGTATCTTGTTACAAAGCAAAACTCCTAACAACCTTAATAATAACTGCACTGATTCCAGCAGCACAAAACAGAGCCATACTGGACTTCTGTATCTACACAAACTACTGCCTACTCCCCTTGTACTTTCTGAATAAAAGGGCATTTGCTTTGCAAACATATAAGGAAAAAATATCTCTACCTTCTTCCTTTAATCTGTTCTCCAAAGGAGAAAGAGAATGCTAATGCAGAGTGGGAGAGATGGGAAACAAAGTGCGTGCATTTAAGTGGCTGGAAGTTTTGGGTGATGCTTAATATTTACGGCCAAGCAGATTGCAGTATCACACTACTTATTGCTTATGGACTCTCGTAAACATTTCTGGTTTGATTACACAGCCTTTGTTTCTGCTGTTTCATCTAGCTGCTTTTTTCACTCCTGCGCAGCTAGATGATCACTTTTCTTCCTAGATCACTATTCTTCATTGGAAGAATAATGGACATCTGAACACCCCAAGGCTGTAGAAGACACTCAGTGTTAAGTTGTCCTAAGATAGAGGCTGTGTCAACAGTTTTGACTACATGTAGCTGCTGCACATGCTTGCAGATCAGAGCCTAAGTTGGTAAAATTCACCAGATGTCTGCCAACAGGAACATGTTAATGTGTTCCAGTGTTTCAGAGGCTCTCAAAGGGGTCAGCTCCTCTTCTGCTGGAGCACATGGAGCACATTCCTGTAATGGAGCACATTAAGCACATGATTAAACATTGGAGAACTACAGCTTACTTTCCATGTCTGTCATGGGTCTGCTTTCATCACAGAAAAGAAAGGAAACTGCCCTTGTTGTCTGTTTTGAAGTACAGTATCAGCTGGCGTTTTTACCCAGAAAAGAAATAAACAGTAAAAACCAATCCTTAGAAGAAAGGACTGCAGGTCAGGATGATACTGATCACTGAAGTGTGGGAATATAGCAATGGGAATGCTGTATTCCCAGAACTGCACAGTGAGGGGAAAGAAAGAAGTTGAACAATTGCTTTGCTTTAAGACATATATTTATCTAGTTTGTCAAATTTCACAGCTTCTTACTACCCTGTAGATCCTGAGGGGGTGGGTGGAAGGATGTCATGACCAGCTTCACAAAACTCGTGACCTTCCTGAGAGACAGACAATGATGTCCTGAGAAATGATCTGCATCTCTACTGAACTCTGACTAAAGGGACAAGAGCTAATNNGTCAAACAATACAGATCCAGGCAAAATATACGCAACAACTGGTGAAAGAAAAAAGCTTAGAACATGACTGTTACAAAATGAAACTGCAATTCTGCACTGAGAAGGACAGCAAAAAGCCTCTTTTTCAGCCCCTTTAGAAAACCAAATTCTGAATCTGCAGCTTTAACTGCAGAGGTTTGCACTAGGCCATTCCAGGCCAAGGAAACTCTGGACCTGAAAGCCAGAAACCTCTCAAAACCACAACCATATTAAAGCAGGAGGTTTCATTAAGGTAGTCCTATACAGCTAGGTAATGCCATTTGACATATATCATCCAAATTAAGAGAATCTTGTTTTTATCCACCAAAATTGGGTGCTGTTATAGCAATAACAAATGTGTTCACAGTGATACTTTTAAGTGTCACTACTAAACATTATCTTATGAGAAGATACTGTGTAAATTAAAAAAAAAAAAAAGGAAAAAAAAGGAGTTTATGCAAGCTCTTAAATGGGCAACGTGAGAGACCATAATTTAAAATGATGCTTTGATGTCTTTATGCACACACATATATTATCAAGATTTTGGTTTTTTTTAAATGAGCTAACATTTACTTTTACAAGTCTTGTTCCAACTATGAAACTTTCTTAGGGAATTTCTTTTTACATACTCTTCTAAATAAAGCAGTCCTCTGCCCTGCATCTCCCTTGATTCTTATCAGATGCCTGAAAATGCCATATAGAGTCTGCACTAGACTTTCCAAGAAGGAAGGTACAAAATCCCTAATTATAACATGTCTTAAATCATAAGGATCCCAACACAGAAGAAGTAGAAAAAGTAAATAATCATCAGATAATACTAGACTGAAAAAACATCTAAAATCTGTTTCTGGCCCATTTTACAGTGAATAAAGGACTCTACTGAGACAAGCAATAAAGACATGAGAGAATAAACTTCTTAGTTTCTTAGATTAAAAATGCAGATTTCTTCTTTTCTACATTTCTACATTGCACCAACAGGTTGTTATTCTTTACTTGTTTATTCTTACTTCTTTCATTCTTTCATTCATGTTATTCTTACTTCTTTTATTTAAACACTGTGGTCCCCCTGTGAGCATCAAGCTTTTGTCAGAAATTTACATTGAATCTCATCGTGGACAATCACTTTTACTCCACCTTAACCATGTGTCTCCCACAGAAGTAGGGAACCTTTCGGGTGTATACCAGTTTCATGCCCTACTATACTTGGGACAAATTGAGGACCTTCACACTTGGTATGGAGGAAAGGGGAAAAATAAGTCTGAGCTCTAATGCCATATGGTGTTCTCGCTTATTTTCCCAAGTTCTGGCCTCAGATGCCCATACAAAAATACAAAGGGGCTCAAATACTTTCACTGGACAGCCTCAAAAGGCTTGAAATATACAATCTAATATTATTATATAAATGAAAGGGTTTTTTCTTAACTCTGGCAAACAATTTAACTATGAGGTACCTTAACTTGGCTTGTTAACTCAGGACTAATAGAACATGTATAGGGACAAGACACCTTAAGAAGATTAATTGCTTTCAGATCATAGAACAACCTTAAATGAAGCAAACCTTATAAGTGAACAATCTTATTTTTGATTATAATGTCATTTATTATAGAACACTTCCACCCAGAAAGATACAATATTTCTTTAATTAAATTTTTACTCTAAATTGTGATTTAATTTTTAATTTTCTATTGAAATATAGGATTATGCTTTATTGGCTGGAAGATATGTTCTATCAATTTGTGAAATTTGTCATACTTGGCAATAAACAGCCTGAGCATATTCTCTGAAAAACACCAATTTTAAGTTACTTTGAGGAGAAACAGATTAGGTGTAATCTTACCAGCTTCTGGTCATAAATCAATTTGTTATTGGTATTTGCACTCCATTTTAACATATGGTAAAGAGTGTGAAGGGTAGCACATGAAAGGAAATAAATATTTTCAAATTTTCTCTGCAGAAAACCAAGTTTACTTGAACTATTCTTATTCATGTCTGACATATTAAAAAGTCAGTGAGCAATACTAGCTAAGCCAGACACACTTGAAGATGAATTATTAATAAATTTCAGGAATTTTCCTGAGAAATATGCATGACAAAAATTTGAACTGTCAGGAAGAGAAATATCTTCAGTTTAAGGGCACTTTTCCTATTTAGTTTCTTGCGTGTCTTTCCCCAACATATACAATGACTGTCATAATAAAAATACATTTAAAATTTAGCTAGGCACTTACTTCTGTAAATATACAACTAATAAGGTTTTCAAAGGAAACAAGAGCATAAATTCCCTTTGTAGTTTTAATCATCAGATACCTTGAAGTGTACAAAAGATGGCCTAAAATTTTCTTGTATGGGTCCCCATGTTTAGACATTTGAAATCATCCTTCAGTACTTAGCTAAAGCCAAGTTTAGAAAACTTGCACCATTAAGAAAATAAATCAGCATGAAACATTAGTGTACTTGAGCAGCTTTATATACCAGGCTCTCTTGCTTAACCCTAAATGGCACCATCTTGGCAGGCCTGCCCACTTATTTCCTGGGTGAAGCATACGTAAACTAAGAAATGCAAAGTCAGGTAACACAGACTGTAAACAGTAAGTTGTGAGTTCCCACCCCTCAAACATCCTTATTCTCATTTTTGGTCAATAAAATACACAGATATGCTTTAGTGCAAATGTTATCCTTTCTCTGAAAGTGTCAAAACCGGCAACTGAGTCATCTTTACTAGCTTATGAGTCATATTTTATTTCTACTTTGCATTTAATTAGAGACAATTTTTGGTTTCGTTTGCTGCTTCCTTTAGTTTTCTCATACTGAAAGTCAAAAAAGCAAAAAAAAAAAGTGTTTTTTTTTATTTTAGAGGCATATTTAAAAGAGTTATTGCCTCTCAGCTTCATTACAATTATACACGCTTCTTGACATCTGAATTGCATTTGCAGGGTCCTTTTTGAATCTTGAAAAAGCATATTCATTTTCTTACTTACTGACTCTTTGTATTCTGAAAGTTTTCTCCATGGAATCACCTACTACTCACAGGCTAAAAACGCCTGATTCTTTGTACTGTATCTTTCATTTTCTCAAATATTCTCATTCAGTTCAAATGTACTGTTTCGGATATTCTCTACAATTAGTTTTACATTTCTTTTGCAAAATTTATTTGGGCCATAACTGACATAGCCTTATGGATTTCTCTGCAGCACTGCCTTTATTTCTCCCTTTTGGCTATTGACCACAATTACTTGTACACAGGCTTTAAGGACAGCATCACAAGAAGTCCTGCACACATAACATGTTTACAATATACATTAAACATACAGTCCTGTATGTGTGTGTACTCACACTATCCCACTCTCTTCTCAGAAAGAGCCTATTTCTCACCTTCCTGGACTTACTATCATTTTCACTGCATTTTACAGAAGCCCAAAACCCTCATTCAGTTCTCAGTCATCAGAAGAATCACTTCAAAATCCACATTTCCAACTGAAATATATTTGTTTAATTTTCCATATTGTAGCATTAGCTTCTCACCCACTGCTGCACTCTGTCTAGCTTTCACCCCTCTCTTCAGGCTGTTGTACAGGGGCTGCCTTCAGTGCCAGGTTGCAGGATGAAAAGAGGAAATTTACCAAGGAAGTATTTCATACATGCTGCTTCTGAGAACATATGATCAAAGTGTAAGTCTAAATATGTAGCCAATTCTTGTAAAGAAGGGGAAAATAAGAATGATTATATCAAACAACTTATTTGTTTTTCCTTTTCAGTGCATTTTAGTAGAAGGCAGTAGTGAAAAAAAGGCTAAATAATCCTGAGAGCACTTGAGTGGCTTTGGAAGCTACATCATAAGAAGTGAGACAATCATGCATAGATGAATAAATGTCTAGAATTCCCAGAGTACCACAGTGCATAGTGGAGATGACCGCATTCAACCCTAGTCAATGCCTTTATCAGGGCCTACAAGGCTTGGAACCCTCTATTTGCCTGGCAGCAAAACCTACATATGAAAATTTTGAGGACAAACTCTCAAAAGAGGTATTCATCTTCCCCACTGAGCCCTAAGTTTAGCTCATTTAATGCTATAAAATTTTCTTACAAGTAGTTTCACTTTTGTTGTAGTAATTAGCACCAAGTAATCTGAAAAAATAGGAACATTCTCCTCTAACGCTTTTCTCCCAGGCAAACAGTTCCTTCAATTTTCAGAAATATCCCCCTAATAGAAAAACGTAAATATGCTCTTCTTTCTCTCTGGCACATCTGTTTTACCCAAAGCATCAACCATAGATGGTGAGAGGGAGTCTTTTCTGGACTCTGGAGAGAAGGAGAAAATTCTGACTCACATGCTTTATTGAAACTGACAAGAATAAAATGGCAGAAATCTCCAGTAGAATGCAACCAGGATCAACATTGTCGCCTATAGCAAAAAGTATTTAAGATACATTTATGTATTTTAAAAAAATAGAATACTGAGAATCAGTTCACAAGAACACTCTGTATATAGGCTTAAAATTAATTTCTGCCTTGATGGAATCTGTCATCCAAAGGCAAACACTTCCATAATTCTCAGTTCTGCTAGGTCCTGGTTTTGTTTCTACAGGTGCTTTTGTTGCTAAATAAATACCAGCTAAGACAGTTTCACACTTCAAGAGGACTCACAGGAAGCTGTAAGAGTTGCACTGCAGCACAATATTACACAAGTCTTTATTGCATCCTGTAGGTTGTGACCCTTCAAAGAGTTTAATAAATATAGTTTGAGGCCTACTG
>VXBQ01016955.1:17986-30434 GCA_013400175.1 Phainopepla nitens
GTTTGAAAAGCATCCTCAATGAAGAGAGGAATTTTTAAAGTAATGCTCAACATAGTTTAGATAGATCAAGAGTATCTAAAACTAGAGATTATATTAAAAAGCTTAGAATCTTAGCCAGGACTGGTGAGTACTTAGAATGATTTTATCACATGGTAATAATAGAGTTTGAAAGTGATATTTTACTCTTAGCTGCAATAAGACTCAATAAGAGACCGAATCAAGAATCAGTAGCTGAAGCTAGAGGAAATAATATCCAAAATTAAGCAATTCTTCCATCATTGAAACAGCACATTCAGAAAGAAGATAGTGTAAGAAAAATCAGGTCTTTTATCCGTAAACATCACCTTCAAATTTCTCAGTCTAACGCATTGCAAAAGTAGACATTTCCTGGATTATTTTCTACTTTATACACTATTCATTTCCTACCCTTCCAAATATGCCGATGAATGTTGCTAAACAACTTACAGGAGACTCATCTCTACTCTTGCTGAATTTTCCTATTGCACTCCAAACCTGGACATAGGAGGCTATATTCTTGCCATTGCAGTGATGTAACTCTTTTCTAGTGCTACATTTTCCCTGGATTTTAAAAGTCATCTTTCATTATTTCTCTTGCACAGAAAAATTACTACACCGCTGATCATTCTGTATTGCATTTTTTAGGAACATGAGTATTATGACTATCTCTTCCCATAGATTATTCTATACTTTAGTATTCCCACAGCTATGCACATGAAAAAGCAATTCAATCTGAATATTTGAGTAAAGCACCTTAGTGTTCTGTGAGAAGACTTCAGGAAATGACTGTAATGATCACGATTTATCCTTTCAGCCTTTGTTTTTTCATTGGGAGTAGCTGTCTTCATCCAAAATAAACTTGAAGAGATTATTCAGAGCAACAGAGGCTTTTTCAAAGAGATTTATGTTTAAATAAAATACCCCACAATGTCAATTAACAGGGCATTAGGTACACATTCCTATAACTTTTTAATTTTTATTAAACTTAAAGCATATTGATAACTGGTGTTTTCAGGTCTCAGCTAATTGTTTCATTTACTGTATACACACATGCTGTGCTATATCCACTGACTGAGAATCTATTATAAAAAAAGGTTAGTGATTGACAACTTCCCCTCTCTTCATAATCAAATATCTTGATAGGAAGCAACCTTGTGGACATAACAGAGGCAAATAACAGACTGTATGATACTGAAGATCAAGGGCTGCACACTTCTAGAAATATCATAGACAAAAAGGCTGGAGCAAGGCCAGCCATTTTAATGGTCAAAAATAGGTGTATGTACAAAGATGTTCCTGCCAGACACCAAGTTTCACCACAAGTGCCTGGGACATCACAGATCTCATCATCTGTTTACGTGGATGAGCCACAGATGTTCAAACCTCCACATGAGCTGAGCCCAGAAGCTGCATACAGTATTCAGATTCTGAAAAGTGCAAATATTAAAAACCTCAGCCCTTGGTTTAATTTTTAAGATGTTTTTCAAGTATAATTTGCATTTTATAGATTGTTCTTTGTGTAAGTGATGGTTTGTGCACATACATATCTAATCACCACACTAATTTTATATTAATGTATGCATGTACTGTTTGTAAAGAAAGTAAGAAATACAAATTCTCATCCAAATGTATCCTCTTTTATATATCAATTTCCTCATGAAATCAGAAAGAAGAGACAGAAGGATAGGAACCAGTGCAGACTCCTTGGCTATAAATAAAGGAAACCACAAACCTTGACATCAATGCCCAGAGCTCAAAGAGTTTAGGGAGAAGATCCCTAGATAACAAGATAAAGAATAGACAGATTATATTTGAACATCTTAACGTATTGATTTTAAAGAAAAAAATAATTTTTTTAATGCAGATTGAATGAATATTTATATTCAAGATTTAAAAACAGCAAGCAAAATCAGAATCAAAAAATTCAACTTTTAATTGTGCATGTAATTGTTGTACATGTACAACCACACACTAACTCTGGTTTGGGGGTAAATCATCATAAAATATCACATGTAGAACTTTGAATAGTGTAAAAAGAAATATATTAAGGCACTCAATGTAAAAAAAAGGGCCTATGTGTTCAAATTTCTAAGATGAAATGAACAAAACACTGCTGTTTTTAATTGCATTTGCAAAATGTGGTACTTTAGGGGAAGTATAGTTATCACTGAATACTGATTGAGTCACATATTGAAATTGTTCATAGCAAGATCAGCTGTATTGCTTTCCCCTACTGTGTCAGACATTTATGTACTGCAGTCAAATGCAGTTTTTCTTAACTAACCAGAAAAGGTCTGGGAGGACTGTTCAGGATAACTACAACCGCAGACACACATAGATTTGATTAATCACACTTCACAACATGCACATCCCTCATGTTCACAAAATTCTGGTTTACCAGTGAAATGGAGTATAAAACAGCTTTCAAGCTTTGTCAGCTCAATTTATATAGCAGAGTCCCTTTAGTCCATCTATATCCTTTCCTGTCACAGGCCATAAAACCACCTTCCACCTTCTTCCATTTCAGTTCCTATCTTACCCTCAGACCACATCCAAATACACATCAAATACAATTTTGGTCATCCGCACTTTAATAAAAAAAATTATGCAGCTAATTTTGTATGTATAATACATAAAATACAGAAAAAGCTGCTTTTCTCCCTTTAGCTTTTCAAATCCATTACTGAACTAAAGTAATTTCATCTTTTAGTTTGGCAAACTACAAAATACATACTTACAGTCCTTACCCAAGAGCCTATGACCATGAAAATTCAAAAATATTTTGGTCTGCTTTGTTAGAACTGGAGATATAAATGAGATCGTATTTAGAATATGATGCATCAAGAAAGCTATAAGACTGTCTACAGGCGAAAATTCAGATTCCAGGCCACAGCAAATTTGAGCTTTGCAAGGTCTCCAAATCATCATGACAGGTAAAACTTGCTAGCAAATTATTTAATGCAGAAGACATCATCATTTCTCATGCAGAGAACAGCGAGTTCCAGCAAGCCCTGACCGAACAGTATGTTCTCTGCACACAAGCCAGGAACTGTGCTACTTGGGTAGAATGTTTGTGTTACTGCCTGAAAATGTAAATACATCTGTATTCTACTTTGGCTAACAATACTTTTATTCAAGCAGAGCAACCAGGGATATAGGAACAGAGAATTACTTTTTCAGATGCACAAAACTCAAATCCTGACACAACAAAACCAAAGCAATACTTGATCCTGAGCATGCAAATACCTGCAAATAATAAGGCTTTTCCATACCTATACAAATGTAAATTCTCACCTACTATGAACATCCACACATTCATCTTTGAGGTATATTTTATTATCAGTAAGTTCACTGCGTAACTATCATACAGAATATGACTACAAGACAAAATTACAGAAGCAAACCAAGAGCTGGTTCATTAGTATGACTTAGAGACCTTTTCTTTTCCCTTCTGGGCTAAAAGGCATTCACATACTTTATTTAATACTATAAATCGACATTTTTAAGATACTGGTTGGAACAATTAATATTCATTTCAATATTCCTTGTTACTCCTTTTGGTTTCTTCCAAATGTGATAGGAACTTGATTTTCCTTCTAGTTGTCCTTCTTTCCTCTCTCTCTCTGCCCTCCTCATTCCACACTTTTCAATCAGCTGGATGATCTACCAGAACATACAGACATCAAAGATGTATGTTTATGCTGTTTTGAGAGAATACAAGGCATTATTGTACTGACATGATTACACTTTCTCGCTTGTTTCCAAGACCTTTCAAATGCTTCATGATCATCCAAGAAGAGGATAAAACATTTTCCAGTAAAAAAGGAAAGAAAAAAAGAATTTTTCTTTTCTTAACCTATATATTTATTTTTCAAGATCTGGAATAATCTTTATAGTGCATAGTTAATTTAGAAATTCTTAGAGACCACTGTAAATAAGAGAAGAAAAAGTTTGACTAAGCAAAATTCTTTATCTTTTCTTTTGAATGCAAAATTTCTAGTCATAAATTCCATAATGTTTTATATGACAGATTACAACATAGAACCATGACAATACAATCACATAAATACTTCTTTAAACAAAAAATATTTTATATCTGTAAAACTGAGATATGCAGAAATATTTGTTTCAAAGACAAGCAGTGCCACACATAAAGTCACTTAATATTTTCAAATAAAATTACATAGCTATAGCAATAGCAACAGAAGGCGATGACTGATCTTCTGCTAACTTTGAATGGTGCTTAATTCCCAAGGCTGCCTTGAATTATTGAATATGGGCTAACTGTTGCTGTCATGGACACCGGTACTCACACTGAAAAGACCAGATCTTCAAGGTTAGGGGGGAGTTTCTTTATTTTTATAAGTTCTTTCAAATGATGTAAAGCATTTCTTCATATCAACCTTAAATTTAAGGAGACTAATACACACGAATTTTACTTGCTTCAGCCAAACGCCAATACAAACAACAGAGACAGAAGGACATAAGTTAGGTACTATGTAAAAGCTACAACTTCTGCTGTCTTCTTTTGGAAGTTAAGCTCCCTCGTGTTTATAAAGAGCCTCTGTCATGTTTTAAACAAGGCTGCAAATCTGAGACTCTCTTGTAAACACTTGAGAAAACCTTTCCAAAGAGTTCCAAAATTCTAGATATCTAGCCTTCCTAAAGTAAATGTAAAATATTGCAAGAATTATTTAACTTAAAAAACAAAAAATTTCTTTTAAGTAGCATCAGAGGCCCTGAGCTATGAATTATGGGAGCCTGTAGACCAGAAGCAGTAAAACGTTCAGTGCAAGCTAATTCTCGCCTAATTATCTTTGGCACAATGCACCTATACTGCTTCTTGAATCAAATGGGTGTCCTAATGTGGACCTTCACTGCCTCAGGCTTTTGCTACAGATATATATAATACAACATCATATTGCAAATACATTCCAGGATTTCATTCCTTCTCTAGCCGTCAACGTGCTCTGACTTGCTCAAGGTTATGTTTAAGTTGTGTGCATACCCATCTTGTGCCTACCACACTGTTTAGTTTATAATCTCAAAAGGGCGAGGACTTCCTTTCACTCCTTGTTTGAACAGCATCCAGCACAATAGGACTTTGATCCAGCCTGAAGGCGCTGCTTGTGACATGTTAGATTCCAAATATCACATATAGAATTCTGTCTCAATAGAGTTTCAGCTGGAAATATGATATTAACAGAATTGTTAGTAATCCATGTGCTCAGCCACAGCACATTGTTTGTCTTAGGATCACAGCAAAGGATCACATCATAAGAAACTCGCTTAAACTTGCAAGTTTTTTTCCACAGTCCCTCTCTTTTGTTGAGCACAGAAGTAGCAATGTTCAGAGCTAAATAACCTGACTATATGAAAAAAATTATCCTGGCAGAAATAACTTCCATTCAGATGAGACATGACAAGTCACAGGGCTGTTCAGACCACAATACCGCATTCTCCAAGTTTAATGCCTCACCAGCTTAATGCCTTGTGTTTCACATATGTCTGAAGAACTCTGCTGAAACCAGGTTACATCTAGGAGAACTTTGGATTCTTATTCCATAAATATCATAGGAATCAATAATTTATAATGTAGTTCATTATCTCATTTAATGTGTATCATCTCAATCAAACTGGTTTCACTGTGCTTTAGATTTAATATTACCAAAGGAAATAGCATATCTTCTTGCTTTATCCAACCATCATGGTAAAGTTGGCAAAAGTTACCTCAAATATTATCTGTGAAAGCAAACCTCCTGTTAAACCTCAGAAAGCCATTTAGAGCAGCTAAGCTATTCACTTTGCTGATCCACATCTAACAAAAATATTTGAGACAGAATCACTATAGTGTTCACTTTCAGTTTATGATGGTGGCTTTAATCTTGCAAGCATCTGGGCATTACAATGCAAGACATGCAAGCAGCAATAATGCTAAAATTACATTTCTTTTTTCTATTTCAGGGTGGAAAAATAATTTCTTTGCTAGCAGAAAAAGATATCGAGGGAAGTTGTACAAGGGCATTTTATATACCCAGGAGCAATAATATACCTATTAGAAAGAGCAAGGCAGCCGTCTGAAGAATATTTACTATTTAAAATTATTATGTCAGACAATTCCGTCTGAAAAGCTAAGACGTCAAAAATGAAAAGTAATAAGAAAGTGCATAGGCTTATATCTACCTAACAGAACATCTGTGCTTCTGGATATAACCCAAGCTATTTACCAGCAAACACTAGCTTTATCACACCACATAGCAAAGTGATAGTGGAAAAAAAAGCAACCTGGAAAGTTCTTTGCATGGACATGTGTTTATAGCAATGAATATCATCTTACAGCATTTATGAAAGAAGTGTAGCATGCTACCTTAGTAGTTTTCTAATTTCTGATTTCAATCTGCTGCTCTATTGTTTTAAACCTGAGTTGTGCAGAAGTAACACTTGACAATCTCAGGAAACCAACAAGGGAGACACTGTGATAACTCCATCTCATTAAACCACAGATCCTGTACAGCATTTCCCACAGGTTTCTAGTTCACCATGGGTAGCATTTGCTTTTTAAAGTCTGAACTCCAACACGCTGTCATTTTGCTTGCCATGAAAAAATATCTCTACAAATTAAGGAAAACATCACAGCCCTTAAAAATGGGGTGAGGGGTGGGGTGAGGGGATGGGGAATGAGACAGGGGAGAGTGTTAAGCCTTGCAGTTAACAAAGTAGTTGTTAACACTATCATGCCTTTTACTGATGTCTGTTCTTATTTAGAGGAGATGCGAGGGGAGAGTATGAAAGGAGTGGGGATTCTTTGCCATATTACAAGCTCAGAACTGTGTGCATTTCTTCATTAGTTCTACCACAATTGCTAGTATACAGTATACTTGAAAATGTGAGACATGCCACATATCTTAATTAGGCACAAATGAAGTGTAATGCAACACCATTATATTTTATTATAGAAGAACAAAAGCTGTGGGACCAAACAGTCTATTTCAGACGTGCATGAATCACAAATGCACTGACCACAAGTAACATCATGAAACTGTTTTAAACCTAGCAAGAGAAGAGCTACAAAGTTTACGTACCTGATCTTAAACAGCACAGAATGTGAAATGTCAGCTGCCAGTGAACTACTTCCTAAATACAAGCATTCTTGTTTACAGTATGTAATCAACAGAGTAGAAAAAGTTAAATATACTCACAGAGTCCTGGCGATGCAATAGCAAACTATCTAAGGCAGGAAATTCCAGTGCAATATTATAAAACAAGTAGAAATAAACATGCATAAAGTCAGGAACTGACAGGCCTCTGCATTACTGCAACTGTAGGAATCATGCTCATGCATGCTGGACTATAATTCATGAAACGGAGCCCAGGAAACCACCAATCGCTCAGCTTCTCCTAACAAGTCCAACTGGCTATAAAAAGCTGGAAGTGCTGCACAGAACAATGAAGAGGAGCTATCTCACATATTAATCTGCTTATCTAGGATTGCCTTCTGTGTAGAGAGGGAAGCATGTAAAATGGAGAGAAAAAAAAAAAAGAAGAAAAATCACAGTTTCATTGTTAAAAGAGCAGAATAAATTACATGTCAACATGAAAGTCCACCATTGCAGTCGGCTGGTTAAGACTATAGTCAAACATTTGTAGCATCTGCTAAAACATTTCAGAAGACCACCAACTTCCTTAGAAGTGATCATTTTTCACAATACTGACAGAAAGCTATAAAAACTGGATTTATATTTCTTATGCAATTGTTTCACTGTTCTGCTGCTGTTAATTTATTGTTACATCTAAATGTGAAACATCCTTCCATAAAATCTGCTTAGAGTAAGATTATTCTTTTTACAGATGGCAAGTGGCTTCAGTGCATTAATGTGCCATCCTTCCTGGAAAGCCCCCTGCATGGTCCTAGGGTTTAAAATACCATGATTTACAAGAAAGAGGCACAATAAAATGAGTCTACAATTAATAAGCAGAAAAAAAAACCACTTAAAACAATATGAACAAACCAGAAATTGCATATTAGAGCATATGGATCCAAAGTTGTTCTTCCTGGGCAGTTCCATGGTTTCAAAATCTGGGTTTGACCAATTTGAAACTAACATAACTTTGATTTTTTTTCTGGTAAATAACTTTATTGAAGTACTTTAGATTAAGAGGAAGTAATTTATTTTTAAAATTAATATTACATATTTAATATTAAATAAACATAGAAATGTTTATTATTACAGTTTATTTTATAAAGTAGTGTAAAATAAAATGTGCACTTTCATCTAACGAAAAATACAGAGAAATTTGTCAAGATAAAAATTTGGACCTGACTGAATTATCTTTCTATAAATATGTCCACTGAATTCTCTGTGTTGAACAAATTTCTACTACTATAAAAAAAGTAAGAAATTATCCTGAATACGTAAAAAGTTTTTGAAATTAGCTGTTGGCCTGTTTATACAGGAATGCTAGTGATACTGAATGAAAACATGGATAACCTGGGGTGAGTTAGCATGAATTTGACAAGAATGGAAATCGTGTAGGTTTGGTTTGTTCATCCTTAAATCCTTTTTGATAGAGTTACTCTCCATATTTCTTTCTTTTTCTTCTTCCTCTTGCAATCCATTACATAAGAATTTCTGAAATCTCCTGGGAAAAATGTGTGTCATAAAACAGACTCCTGTATTTGCTGTCATGGTACCATATTCAACAGATTCTACAGATATTTTGTGGTTTTAGATTATTTCCCAGAAGACAGCTAGTAGCTGCAGATGAACATTTGAACCACTTTGGCCTGCTCGGCACCATAACTTGAATTAGAGAGACAAAAGCCTTTAATCTCATGAATCACATCTTTTTGCATACCCGGGCAGGCTCCTCCCCTGGTTTACAGTCTACTGTAGCAATCATGAAGTTGTTTTAAATATGTCTTGATGAAATCTTACAATGCAAAAAGAAAAAGAAAAAAAAAAACGGTATGCTGAAAGTGAACAATTTGTAACAGACCCTGAAAGTGCTATTCAGTTGTGTTTTTTCTATCAATTAGAAAAAATTCTCTGTGTTCCACAGATTTTTGAGCAACATGTAAAAGGAATAACTTTGCTCCAAGATTCTATGATTCGACCAGGACTAAAGAGCAGTACCTCCAAGGAACAGCATGTTTAAACCAAAGGGCAAAGCTGAATTAATAGCATACAAAAAATAACAAAAATATTTTTATGGGATAATATTATACAATTTAGCCTATCAATTTGAAAATATTCTATGGGATGCATACAAAATCTTCAGTTATCTGTTTTCATCGGCAACATTGCCACCAGCCCATATTCTATTTGACAAAAAAAAATGATTTCACAGATTTGGAACTTGAGAGTTAATTACCTTTGCAAGTTACCTTAGTCTCTGATCTGAAAAAGAAAATCCTGTAATTTTCAATTTCCGCTTCCTGCTTTCCAAACATAAGGAAAATAAAGCAACTACCAGCTGGTTTCTTTCCATGGTGACTGAGGAATAACCTACTCCAAAGGAAAGCATTTGCTAATGAAAGAGGTACATGAACATATATACACAAATGCTAAAGTCCTTTTTCTCCAATTAATTCAAGTAGTGGTCTGCCTTTCCCTCCAAAACAGGCTTCAGAATTGTCCCTTCTATCCCACCATTGACTTTATTAAAGGCTTTGGTTAGGAGGGGGAATGCCTCCCCCATATCCATGTCAAAAACACTTTTTCACAGCTTTTGCTTCTTTTAATAACTTTCCCAAATAAAATGCAAATGTGTTAGCTCTAAGACTTTCAACAAAGAAATCTACCACAACCCTCAGATATATCTTCAAAGAGTGGAATTCTCTCTTTTTGCTTCTCAACATCACAAAAAGTATTAACTGCTACCATTTCCACCAGTGCAGGATTTTACATGTAACCTGACACCCATATTTAGTGATTTGAAAACAACATCCACAGAGTACAAGAAATTGGTACCATTCCCTTATTTGCTGTATAACTGAGGCCTGTACCACATTGCCAGTTTACTGTATTTCTATTTAAAATCAAATAACTTATCTGGAATAATATGTGCACTGAGAAAAGTCTTCACTGAATAACTGGATTGTCTGAGGTAAAGTAATACAGTTAATCCTTCAGTGCTTAAGATAACATATCCTTTTTTTCTATCTTGTTAAATTATTCATCCCCATAATAGGAGTTTTCTGCATGTAATTCATTCTTTCTGTACTTGGCTGCCTTTCAGAACTCCCTGATTTATTGTGTTTCTGAGTCTGTCACACTGATATCAATTTCACATCAACTAATAAAGTCAGCATCCTTAAAAGTAATGAATTCCTCTGCCAGTTACAGGTTTTTTTAAATGGTTCATCCACAAACAATTTTTCTTTGCCAATGTTTGAAATTAATTTGTTAGCTGAAGACTTTTTTAAATGCTATAGCATACAGCTTAAAAGGAAAACATCAAGCAGGAACTTCAGCACTTATCTGCCTGGCAAACTGAAGGGGAATCCTGTTTTCATACATTAAATTGTCTGGGCATAGTACACTGATCTGGCTAGAAGAGACAAGCATAGCCTAGATGTGAGTGAGGCAGCTTGGTAGCTACAGGTGTCTTTGTGGAAAAATGCTAATAGGAGGCACTTCATTCCTCATCTCTCCTTAGCTAACATGGGACCTGTGAAAAAAGGGCTGCTTTTGTCAATGGCAATTAGGTTGTCCAAAAGAAGAATGCACAATTAAGTTAACAGGTTGGTTTTGACTGAGCTTAATTTTCTCCATAATAGCTGGCACATGTTTATGTGTGGAATTTTTGCTGGAAACTGTGTTGATAACACAGACCTACATCAGCTGCTGCTGAGCAGGGTCCACACAGCATCATAAATGTTTTTGTTACTCACCCACCTCACCAGCCAGGAGTGGGGGAGTACAAGGAATTACAGGAGGGACACAGATGGGAAGGCTGACCTCTACTGATCCACAGGATCAACATAAAAGGCTGGAGAAAGAAGGAGGAAGGGGTAGGATGATTGGAATGACGGTGTTTGTTTTCCCAAATCACAGTTAAACGTGATGGGGCCCCACTCTTCTGGAGATAGCTGACTGCCTGTCTGCCCTTGGGAGGTGACTTTCCCTGTTACACTACCTTTATGTCAATGCACAAGTTTTCTCACTTTTGCTCTTCTGATTTGTTCCCTCATGCTAGTGGGAGATGAGTAACGAAGTTAAGTTTAATAGCTGCTGTTAAACAATAACAATTGCATTCCCATATATATAAATTTTCTCAACTCACTTTCGACCCCATTGTGGATTTTTGCTGTGAAACCCTTAGGTTTCACACTCCTTTATTCTTGCAGTTCCAGAAGTGTCTTGTTGATGACAAGGTATTTGCAATTTTATATATCTGCAGATTTACTTGGTCTCACAAAATACATTTGTGCTTGGCTTTCCTAGGGTTGTCTGCAATCCATGAAGTAATTGTTACCAGTTTCTCTCTGTGGGTTAACTGTGTAAGCTACAGAATCACCCCTTGCAATGCACACAAAAAATATATGGACAGATAGGTATATTGCTATCACACCCTGCTCTAAAAATGGCAGCAAAATTCTACATTCTAGGGCATATTAATAATTGCAGATATGAACAATGGAAGTTGAGATCTACAGTCAGGCTACAAGAGAAATTGTGACTGTTTATTCATCTGATTAATCATCAGGCATAATCTGCTAGTGAATATTATACAAAGAAAAAGGTTGCTCTGATACTATTTGGGAACAAACACTGCATTCTGAATGAGTTCAGGTATAAGCAAGCATACAGTAGTTTAACAAGCAAGTTGTTCATGTCTCCAGATTTTATTTGATACAGCAGCAATACCAACAAATACAAGATCATAAAATAATTTTGTACTCTTTTTGGCAGTTTTGTGAAGGACATTATTTGAACTGCACACAAAGAAACATGGAGAATATGCAAGGAATGGAACGTATGATCCGTGAATACACATCTGACGTCAGAAGCAGAAGGACTTCATCCAGCATGTAACTCTATAAAGGTTTAGTAAGACACTATATAAAAGAATGTGAAACTCCTGCTTACAGTAAACAAGAACAACCTTTAGTTCAGGTTACATGTCTGCAAAAAACAAGCTGAAGAAACACTGCACACACAGCAAATTTTTTGGGGAAATAAATAAAAAATGAAAATTTACATAAATTTATTTAGAAACCCAGGTATTCATCTATCCTACTGGTTCACATGCACATGAAAAAGCTCAGCTAGTGCTAAAGTTATTACTATATGCACAGTTAACTGGCAAATTCAATATGAAAACAATAGAAGCAATTTTGAGTTCTGCATAAAGGGAGAACAGAATTGTACAGTCTGGTTGTATTACTAGCACACTTTAAGCATAAAATATGTTATATTATATGCAT
>VXBQ01016955.1:30467-43765 GCA_013400175.1 Phainopepla nitens
GTGCTTGTATTTTGCTCAGAATGGAGATACTTTAAGACCCCAAAGAACTTCTAAACCAACTTGGTATTTAGTAAATATTTTTATTTCAGTAGCTTGACCAACAAGTAACTACTGATTTTGTTAATAGAATAGTTGCACTAAGTCAGACTGACTAATTCAGCGCAATTTTCCAGATTTGAAAGTGAGCTATACGGGATATTTAGTGGAAGACATGCCAACAATCTCAAAGAAACAGAAAAAAAAAAGAATAGATAAAAAAGAATAAAAGAGAAAGCAAATAGGTTTTATTATAAATATCCTTTTTCTTTTAATAAAACCTAAATATAGAAGTCATTTCACATACAAAGAATGGAAACACACACACTCTATACCACACCTATTAAAAAATATAGGAGCATAGAATTCCTCTCAGTTTGACATATATTGAGGGAGACACAATATTAAGCAACATATCCCATGATCATTGACTCTGGAATTGCATTCCATCTTCTGACTCTTACTCCAGAATTTAAGCCACAAGGTATCCATCTCCATCCCTATGTACTGCAGGAAGTTAAAAAAAATTACCTATGAGGCCATGAGGTTGTATAAACTGCTTCTGTAGGACTGAGCATCCTGCATGCATAGGATCAGCTTTACACTTTCAAAGTTGTATTACCTATATCCCAGAGTAACAATGATGAAAGACTGTTAAATCTCAGTTGTCTGCTGGAAAGCAGTCGCATTTAGACTAATGAAAGGCTGGAGGCAAGGGAAATCATCTCACCCACAAAGGCTGGTACACGAAGGGAGAAAAGTAATACAATTATTTCAGAAAGAGAAGAAGGTATGGGGACAACATTAGAAGTCTCATTAGCTACAGACAAAGACTTGTATAGATCCATAGGAAGCTTGATTCAAGGGACAGGCTCAGAGATGACAGATATGTATAAAAGAAAATGTTTTCATTTAGACATATTCTTTCTTCCACAAAGGTAAGAAATAAAGATAAAAAGATGGAAGAGAAATTCCATAATCCAGAGAACTAATTTTCTTCATAGTAACTAGTAACATCTGGTCAGGAATGTCTCCAAGAGATTAAGAGAGGATGTCTTTAAAAGAATGATAAACTTTATGCTCAGACATATGCCAGATAAGCTAAGGAAGCAGCCAACTGAAGTTCAGAACATTGCAGACCCAATCTGTTTGCCACCCTGTTGACAAAACTTGTAAATAACAGCTGGGGAAGACCTACAACGCTTCTATTTTCTTGTTCTCAGAAAAGTCTGGTTTGTACTATAACTAGTTTGCATTGACAACCAATCTAGGCACTAGAAAGTTTACATGACAGCTGTACAGTTACACACAAAATTGATGCATTCAAGTCCCAGAAGGAAGGAAGTTTGGAGTCCTTTGAGAAGGGATTGCAATAGTGTTAGAAACTAACTATAAAACTAAAACTGGCCTTTCCAACTTCTCAGACTAGATTTCAGAAACTGTAGTGTTTTGTACAGAATTTTCAGAGGAGGCTATTCTTGATAGGAGGAAAGTGATTTGTATGTACCTTCCTAAGTTTATACTCAGAAAAAACACTGTGCACTACATCTGCCACTCTAAAACTTCCATGATGGTTAGTTAGGGAGATCTGTTAGTTGCTGGTCTACACAGCAAACTAAGCACAGAAGCACAGTTACCACTTAAAGATATTAATGACAAGACCACGAACTTGGTAGCCTGTTGGCATGGATGGACCACTGAGGCCAAGCATTGGCATTCAAGGAATGAGAATGAATACTGGAGAATGAACCCTGCCATTATCTCTCTCCCTATCTAAAGCTGGGAATATCAGACTTTTCTTTCATTGCTTCCAGTTGCGTAAAGTAGAAATACTCAAACTATTCATTGTATGTTGATCTCCTATAAATAAAACCAGGTACAAAAGAGTGGGGAATATTAAACCGTCATGTTTTCTGCCTAGTGCAATTCCCAGAGGTAGCGTGAGTTAGGAGACGCATGCAGAGTGATATTAGCAGCAAAGAAAAAAAAAATACTTTCTGAGACCCCCACCAAGTGACTGAGAGAGAGAAGGGAGAAGTGCAAGGCTATCAGGAAGAAAATAAAGTTACAAGTCAAGGGAGAAGAGGAAGAGAATAAAAAACAGTCTGCACTTTACCTTTTCTGGGAGCACCACAAGTTCAATGGTAGTGACAAATTTGTAAGGGGCTGGACTATTGTCCCAGTCTTTCTTTTTGCCCCCTCTGGCAGTCTCAGATATTCTCAGCAAAGCAACAGCTGTCACTCTGGCAGCAGCAGTGCGAACTCAGCTCACTGATTTCATATGTGCAGTTATTTTAGCACATTGCCTTTTTCTTTCTTCTCAAAAAAAACCCTGGCAATTAAATACTTTGAATAGCTCAGCTAGATCTGGATAAGATTTGAGTGAGTAGAGGAAAAGAGCCCTAAACAAAACAGTTCTCTCAGTCCTGGTATTCTTTTACTCAAACAAATGTCGTGAACAAGAATGTAAGATATTGAAAAGGAAGTTTTCTCTCTGGTGGGAAAATATTAGGCAATCAAATTGCAAGCAGAACAGGTCACATCGTTGGTTGGAAAGCACTCACTGAAAATAATTGTCTTAAGATCTTGAAATAGTTTCTAAGAACTACAATGCCATCTTTAAACCACCATCACATTTTATAAGCCTGTGACAGGCAAAACAATGCTGGCTCTTCCTTTCAACCTTTCTTCTCTCTTGCTCCACTCATAAAAAAAATAGCCTGGAAGCTGAGTTATGGTTGAAAGCACATTCTACTCAATTCGTCCTTCTTTAAAGTCATCACAGTACATTCCCTGTCCAGACAGAGATCACACATAGCCTTTTATGGAGGTTTTCAACTAATACAGAGTTGAAACGTTCGGAGAGAGCACTTGAACATCCTGTGTCCTCTTACCATAATCCCAAAGAGAGGCAATGTCTTTCTGTCTTCATCACATGGAGTGCTGTGTGTGGTTCTGGGCCCCACAACTTCAGGACATTAAAGTAGTCAAATGCATCCAGAGGAGAGGAAGAAGACTGGTGAGAGGGCTGGAAAGAATGTCTTACAAGGAGAAGCTGAGGACTTTGGGCTTGTCTGACTTAGATTCAAAGAAACTGAGGGGTGAACTAATTGCTGTCTACTCTTCCTGAGAACAGGAACCTGAGACACAAGTGTTGATCTCTTCTCTCTGGTGTTCAGAAAGGCTGTGGAGTCTCCCTCTTTGGAGATATTCAAAAACTTCTGAACACACTCCTGAGTTTTGTGCCCTGGGGGATCCTGCTTGAGGAGAGAGGGTGTACTAGTTGATCTCCAGTTCCCTTTGAACCTTACCAATTCTGTGATTCTGTGATTGTGAGAATGCTTCAACGTTGAGCCAGGACAGGTTTAGACTGTACTTTAGCAAGCATTTCATTAGCAAGAGATTGGTCAAATCCTGGAATAGGCTTCTTGGAGAGTTAGTCGATGCCCTCAGCCTGTCAGTGTTTAAGAGGCATTTAGATAAAGCCCTTAAAAATATGCTGCAGCTCTTGGTCAACCCTGAAGTGGTCAGATAGTAGGACTGGATGAATGTTCACAGAATGACAGAATTATTTATATTGAAAAACACCTCTGCAGTCATCAAGTCCCACTGAATACCACCACACTGTNCTCCCCTGAGCTCCCTTCTCTCCAGGATAAAAAAAACCCACCTTCCTCAGCCACTCTTCACAGGACTCTTTCCAGATCGTTCCCAGCTCTGTTGCTCTTCACTGGACTCCAGTATCTCATTGTCCTTCCTGAACAGGGCAGAACAGGGCCCAGAACAGGGCTCAAAGTGTGGCTTGACCAGTGTCAAGTACAGCAGAAAATTTTCTTCCCTAGTCCTGTTTGCCACACTATTGCTTGCTACTGGCCTTCTTGGCCACTTCGGTACACACCAGCTCATGTTAGCCCACTGTCAGCAAGGACCTCCACGTCATTTTCTGCCCGGCAGCTTTCCTGCCACTCTTCCCCCTCCCTGTAGTGCTGCCTGGCATTGTTGTGGCCAAAGTATTGGACTTATCACCTGGTCTTGTTGAATCTTACACTGTACATCTTGCCCTATCTATGTCACTTCTCCAGCCCCTGTTTGCAGAACCTTCCTACTATTCAGCAGATTGACACTCTCGCCATACTTGGAGCTGTCCGTGAAGCTACTAATTTACTCAATCCTTTCCCCATCTAGATCATCAATAAAGACATTGAACAGGACTGGGGACAACATTAAGCCCCAGGAGACATCACTAGTCACACTAGAGTTGTAGGTTCCTTCCAACTGAAACAGTTAGGTCTATTATATTCTACAGAAGCTAAAGGCTTTGAAATTGCATTAGACTGAGAACTTCATTAGTTTCCATAGCAGTGGACAGCTATGTGGTTAAGAATGGCCACACATGCCAAACTTAAATTTCAAAGAATCTGGGATCCTCTCTCACATGGGCAGTAGAAAATGCCAATAAAATAGTGAACAGGTGAAAAACGTCTTTTCAAAATGCATTTGAGCACTTCAGCAAGTGGTGGATAAGCAATGCACTGAGACAAAGCATCATGGATTATAATATTTTCTTCCAGTATTTTATTGTCACATTTTAAATCTACATAAGCCTTCACAGTTACTGGAACTTGCTAGAAAGAAGTCCGCAATTTAACTACAGCCTATTAAACCCCTCGTCTTTTAGTTCCAAATGCAATACCTCACCCAAAGGTCAGTTGATGATTCCCAGTTTTTCTATTTGAAGATGTAACAAATTGTTGTTTCTTATTCTCTCTCATTATATTGTAGACATCAATTCTACTCCTCCACCATCTAATTCTCCTGATGATTGCTGGTCTCTTCATTCACTTCTCATGTGGGAGGTCTCTCAATATTCTCTATATGGCTACACTACTAACTTCTGTATTGGCACAACAATATTCTTTTCATAGTAAATTGCTGTATATCTTACACTGAAGAAAAAAGATCCTATCCATCACAATTCTCTACTTGTACTCTTTGTAGAACTGAAAGAGTTTGTCATCCATCCTCATTCTCTTCCCCCTTATATCAGAATGGGATGGCCAAAACCAGGACATATCTTCTTCTATAGTAATAAAATACAAGAAAAACCTCTTGCCACACCATATCTTTCAGAATTTTTGATTTACCCTGAAGGACTAGCAGTTTGAATCCCAGATAGAAGGACTTTTATTTCTAACTGAAGGTAGGTCACTTTCAGAAATTCTATGTATTTCTCCTTTTAAGCTTGGAATAAGTATTTACAAGCTACATCATTACTGTTAATGTTGCTGAGTCTGATCTTTTTGCTAGATCTTTTTCAGCACTGTTATTATTTTTCCCTGTTAGTGTAACTTGCTTTGGCAGGCAAGGCAGCAGTCTTAATAGTTGTCTTCCTTTTGCTATCAGTTGCTCAACCATCCTTGTGATAAACTTCTTTTTTAGACATTATTAAATTCATGAAAGGTTATTAAGTTCCTGGATTCAGCATTGTTCATTTTCAGGGTGTAGTAGCCAAAGTCTTGAAAAATCTCTGAGATTCTCTCCACTGCTGTTGGAACTGAAATCTGCTCATCCCACATAAAAGACAGAACAATTACTAGTTTTGTTGTATTGTCACATACAATGAAAACTTAACCTTTGCATTTGAGCACAGGTTGAGTGGGAGAAATTAGTCTTCAGGGCATCTGTGTAATCGGCCCATAAATGAAATCTGAAGCTTTAGCAATAAGGAAGACCATTGTTTTAGTCTGGTACTAAACCTTTAACCTTGTTTCACACAGCTATGACAAGCTATTTGACAGTGGACCCTGAAAGTGCAGGCACCAGTCCAACCTTTGTAGAGTTGATGAATGTAAGAATTACTAGTTTAGACTGTTATTTGAAGTTGAAGAGAAAACAAGTTGAGGGATCTGATGAAAACCCTTTCAATTTCACATAACTAACAGAAGGCATTCAACTCAATTTAAGAACATAAATTCATACACATTAATTTAAAAACTCTAAGCTGCTTTTTTAAGAATCAATTGCCACTTAAAATACTTCTTTGGCCTTTAAGATGGTATCTCTTCATAGCAAGTTCTTTCTCCTCAGTAAATGTATGTAAATAATTTCTCTTCCTCAAAAAAAATATGACACGTTTGGAATAGCAATCATTTCCCTTTGTACATCTTTCAGCTTCATGTGATAAAAGCGCTTAAGAAAAATTCCCATTACATTGTTGCTCATTATGTTTTGCCAGATCTCTGAAGCAAAAATCAAACATCCTAGAAGACAAAGTGTACATTCCAACTTAATGTTTCCCTGCAGTGGTTACTTGGAACTGGAAAATAGGAAGAAATCTCAATTTTCATAAGTTATTACACTACCAATAATATTCTGAACTTTTTTTAAAATTTTCAATTCTGAGATAACTCCTCTCAACACACAACTCATCTAAAGATTTGAGAATAATGTAACCGATAAATTTGTGCTAGCAAAGTAAAATCAGTTGACTTTCAGGCTAAAATATACTTCAGGGACAAATAGAATGCCCAGTATTTAAAAGCAGTTATCATCAGTGTCCTGCAGTGGTCTTTCACACACAAATATTTAATCAGTAAACAGGGAAGAACAACAGATTACAAATTAATGTGTAAAGTTGCAAACAAGCCAAAGATTTAAAGTGGTCTTTTAGGAGATCTAAAGTTTCTGGATATACTGCTTTGCAGGGACAGGTTGTAGTAGTGAAGGACTACAGGGGTGGCTTTCATAAGAAGATGCCAGAAACTTTCCCTGTGTCCCAGAAATCAAATGTCCACCAGCTCCAAGATAGAACTGCTGCTGGCCAAGGCTCAGTACATGAGCAATGGTGGCAGTGCCTCTGGGATAACACAACTAAGAAGGGGGAAAAAAATGTGCGCAACAGTAGCTGGGAGAGAGGAGCAAGATATGAGGGAGAAAGAGCCCTTCAGACATAACACCAGTGGAGGAGGGGGAAGAGGTGCTCCAGGTGCCAGAGCAAGCATCCCCCAACAACCCATGGAGATTCAGGGTGGAGCTGAGATCCACCCTGCAGCTCATGGAGGGCTTCATATACCAAAGCAGGTAGATGCCCAAAGGAGGCAGTGATACCATGGAAAGCCCTTTCTGGAACAGGCTTCCAGAAGCACCTGTGACCCTGTGGAGAGAGGAGCCCACACTGCAGCAGATTTGTCAGGACTTGTAACTCTGCAGGAAAACCACTCTGGACCAGGCTGTTAATAATGGATGGCACCTAGCTGGAGGAACACAAGCTGGAACTGTTCATGAAGAACTGTGCGTCCCATACGAGGGACACACAGGGGACAGGGAGAAGAGTGTGAGGATGAAGAAGCTGCCAGCCCCTGACCATAATTCCTATTGCCCATTCCTAGTGCATAGCTGTGAGGGAGGAGGTAGAGAATTCTGGAGTGAAGTCAAACCCAGGAAAAAGGGAGGGGTGAGGGGAAGGTATTTTAAAGTTTTGGTTTTGTTTCTTATTACACCACTTTGTTAACAAATTTAATTAATTTCCTCGAGTCCAGTCTATTCTGTGTGAGCATAATTGCTGAGTTATCTCTCCCTGATTTTATCTCAATCCATGAAACTCTAGTTATATTTCCTCTCCTTCATAATTGAGGAGTGATGTGACAGAGAGGCTTTGATGGGTACCTGGCATCCAACCAGGGTCAACCTACTATACTAGAGAACTATATAAAGCAACAGAAAGTAACTTTTTCTGAAGATCATACACATAAGACAAGCAGAAGACATATGGTCTTGAATTGATCTTTATCTTTCCCCCTAACAGAGGAAATCTTTTACTACATACACACAGACACAGAAATAATATAAGATACCATAATTTCTAGTCAATATGAGGAGAAATTTTCATACTAGACCATGAATGTTAATTATGTTGTACTATGCAACATCAATTTCTGTAATCACTTAAAATTTCAACCATCTATCTGTGGCCCATTTTTTATAGTAGCAAGGGAAAACAGAAGACTGCTGCTAATAGACTCCGTGCAAATAAATTGATAGAGTATGCAGAATGTTACTCAATTACCCTTACTTAGGCCGTGCCTTAAGCACCTCAGCTGCAATACCCAGGGTCAGGAGGAAGGGTCAGGATATTAAAAAAAAAAGCAACAAAAACCCCAAAAAACCAACCACACACAAAACCAGAAATACATAGAAAAGAAAGAAAGAAAGTTAGCTATAGATATGACACAGAAAAACTGTATGACCTTGATTTTCCAACAGAATCACATAGATTTGTCTGATAAGGCAAGAAGTGGGTAGTGGGCAGCCATTGTCCTCCCTCTGAGCCAACAGGAAAAAAGTCATCATTTTAAAAACCAAAAAAATATGGCTACTCTTGAAATGCACAGATATAAAAAAAAATCTATTTAATTCACTGTCCTATGTTTCTAAGAAATTTATATTTACAGAGAAACTCTGATAAATACTGTTGAACCAGATTAAATTTTATTATAATTTGAGAAAAGTATACAAGTTGATAACAAGGATGAATTTTGTATTAGAGTTCAAGGTGGTTGATGGTTCACTGGAGATCGTGTTGCCTACAAAGTATATTGCAAACCCCAGGTAAGGGCTTGCAAAGCATCCACAAGATCCTCGTTGCATATTCACCAGCAACAAAAGTAAGCACATCATCTTATTCAAGTGGAGAGTAGTATGTTGTGCCAACTGCATTTTATAGGCTCAGCTAGTCATGAGTCAAAACCACCTTGTGGTCATGTCTGTGTATCCT
Source organism: Phainopepla nitens (assembly GCA_013400175.1). Classification (NCBI taxonomy): domain Eukaryota; kingdom Metazoa; phylum Chordata; class Aves; order Passeriformes; family Bombycillidae; genus Phainopepla; species Phainopepla nitens. Next base: position 39,277 of record VXBQ01016955.1, read on the forward strand.
AAAAAGTTAGCAATGTAACACATTAATGAAACAATTGGCACAAAATGTGTGAGATGCCAAATGTCAGAAAGAACATTAAATTGCTTTTGGGAAAGAAGAGACTAAGAACTGAGAGTTACAGTGCCACTTAATTTTCTCATCTCTTCAGTTCTGACCACTCAGTAATAAAGATGATACATCATAAATAAGAAATAGGAGAGGGCTACCATAGAGTACCCCTCTCTCTCAGAGGTGCTGAGAACCCTATACATATAAAGTGATTTAGGAAAACATGATATAAGCTCATTTTGGATAACAGAAAACATATTTTCCCCCAAAAAACCACCCCAGAACAAACTCAAGAAGTTGGTTTGTGGTTTGTTACTAACATGTTCAAAGTTAAGTACTTAGGATCCCAGAAGTTGATAGGGATTCACTGGGACTTGGTAAGGACACAGAATCATCAAGTCCAAATCCTGGCCCTGCACAGGACACCCCAAGGGTCACATCATAGGCTTGAGAGCATTGATCAAACACTTTTTGAACTTTGTTCGGCTTGGTGCTGTGACCACTTTGCTGAGGAGCTGTTTCAGTGTCCCAGCCACCCTCTGGGTGAAGAACACTTTTCTGATATCAAATCTAAACCTCACCTGNTTTCAGCCCCCAGGTCCCTTTTCACAGCTCCTCTTTCCAGCTTCTTGTTCCCCAACCCAAACATACTTAAATATGTATAAATATCAATAAAGTTATTCTATGTCCAAAGAAAAAGTTTAAATAACTTTCCATTTTTCATACTCAAGAAAATAGCTCTTAAAGAAATATGCCAGGGAGGAAGATTTTTATACAGATAAACCACAATGTAATGAATAGAATTACAAGCTCCTTTAGAAATATCTTTTATTTCTGGTACAGAATACAAGTTTTTTTCATTGGTATTCCTTGCTCTTTAGAAAAATAAGGCAAAATCATCAGTGTTGAAATGTGTCTGGATAGTTTTATGTAATTTATACTACAACCTTTTTAGGTGTCACAATGGAAGAGCACAGTATGTTTTCCTCTTTAAAAAATATTGTTCAAGTTACTTGGCAATAAAAATGTCAGACAATGTATTCTAGCCAACTGACCTTTAGAGCATATTTACTTGACTATCAGGCACTTTTCAGTATGTATGGATTCAGCACTAGACACAATCTTGCATAATTCCTGTTTCTATAATACACATGATGAAGTTAGGAGCTACTGAAGGAAAAAAAACAAAACACCAAAAAAACCCACAAAAAAAAACACCAAAAAAACCAAAAAAAAAAACCAAACCAAACCAAACAAACAAAAAAACCACAACAAAAAAACAACACAATGCCAAACCACAACCTTACAAAAATAGCCTTCGTCAATGGCTGAACCATAGCTTTCCATTAACTGAATTTCCTGCATATCACCTTAATGCCAGCAAACATTAGTACAAAGGAGTTCTTCATTCTCCCACGCAAACAATGGACTGGAGAAGGTATCACTTTTTTGAATCTACTGCCTTTTTTCTCAAAATAACTTAACAGCTAGAACTTGTATTGCCCTGATAAGCCAGAGTAAGCATGCATTAGAGAGAGGGTTTTTAAATCAATAACATCTACGTGAGTAATATTGGAGAGGGTTTAACTAAAGAGATACTTATTAACACCAAACTGTTCTACCATAATTATATACAAACTTTAGGGACAAACTCTTAAATGCTTTTAGTGAGTGTATTTGTCAATATCTTAATTGCTGAAAGATTCCTCCAATGTGAGAGACATTTGAAATTGAATCTTACTAATGAACCATGAAATAGAGGAGAAAAGCTAATGTTTTGTTAAACTAAGGGACCAAGGTAGTCCAGTATAGAAGGCAACACCTAACCTAGGTAAAACAATTCTTGTTTTATTTAAGAATAATGGCTGGATGACTCAGAACAGGAAAAAGTTGAGCTTTGGGAAAAAAGACTAAAACTTTACAAACTCTTCAAGTACAATTTTATAGTGATTTTAAGATTCTGACTGAAAAGTCCACTCCAGCACCTTTGCAAGCAATTCTAGAAGTTATCTCTTTCCACTAGTATAAAAAATAATTGGCTCCTATACTCTAATCCAGATTTGTCTGGGTTGGATTTCTAATTGATTTAGTTTGCTACACTTCACCTCTTAGACAATGAGATTCCGCTACTAAAATTTCTCTCTTCATAATGATACAGTTGTCTGTTGAAATACTCTGAATGTTATGCAGACTTTTTGTTAGGAATATCATTACAAACTATAAAATAAATTTAAAGGATACATCCAGAAGGAAATCATGACATTTAGGCACACTAGATGAAAATTCTCAACTTTTATATAGTGCATGAGATAAGCCTTTTTTTAGAAACTTCAGCTCAAAGAACACACACTTAAATATTTAGGACAAGCTACCCAGACTGAAGTCAAAGAATTTGTAACTGCATAAACATGACAGCCTTACCCAGGACAGTTTGTTAGGATTCCTAAATTTGCTTGCCAAGGAAAGAGTTAACCAAGGCAGCAATTAGGAAACAGTTATAAAGAAATACAATCACTAAAGACAGAAGTGTTCACAAGAAAGAGGAAGAGTGAAATAATTCAAGAGGCTGTAGTCAGAGAAGTAAAGTCAGTTTGGGTTTTTACGATGAGGGAGGCAAAGGATCCATGGTGGCAGGGGAGAAAAAGACTTGTTGCAAGGAGAAAGATGTAGCACACTGGGGTTAATGCTAAACAGCTGTAGCTGATATAAGTTTTGATGCTTGAACATTAGCCTGGAAGAAGTATGAATCTCACTGGTGTGTGGCTCTGGAGAAAAGCTTACCTATTAGCTGAAAGAAATGCAGTTGGAAACAGAACTTGGAAATACGTTCTAGTCCTTTTCAAAGGTATGGCACAAGCTTGGCATATACTGGAGGGCTGGCAGCCCTGCAAAGGCAATTGCATGGTGCCAATTCACTGAGATTCACAGGCAACTGCTCCAAGCAAAGGAAAACCCATGTCTCAGTAAAAATTCAAAGGATGATTAATGTAAGGCATTTCAAGCACTACTAGCAGCGTGTGTGTTTAAGAAGAAAAAAGAAAACATTTTGCTTCTTTACCATCTAGGGCAATGCTTCAGAACTTCCTGTAAAATCGGGACAGCCTGTAGCAAAATGATTGTTTTCCCAGAACCATAGTGCCATTGCCCCCAAAAGACAGTGATCCTCCAGAAGAGGCACAGTACCTTCAAAACAGTTCTGAAAAGAAGATGAAACAGAACAGAATTCCAAACGTAAGATGTTTCAGCAGCATTGAACTAGAATTGCGCAAAATATCAGAAGCTTTCTAAGACCCTCCTAATGCGCAGACAATGACACAAGGCTCATTGAAAGCACCGTTGAGGTCTGAGAGAGAAAGAGAAGGTGAAATAGGGTGCATAAAAAGGAAAAGAAAATCCATAATACTAAAAGATTGCATGAGCTACAGTAAGAATAGAGCATGTTTTTAAGAAATAAAATATTTGAACAAATCCTGTGCAGTTTGTTATTCATATACAGATCATGCTAGTGATACTTCTTTGATAAAAAATGAAACAAAAATTGCTGTTATTATCATATAATTTGAACTTCTACCTGTAATAAAACATCATTCTCATAAATTCCCTACAAAAAAATGACAGTTAGAACCTGGACTGATTTTCTGTTTTTTATAAGAATTTGTAGCCACCAGTTAAAATTATGAGTGTCAAAATCCTTAGACCTTTTGAGCAAAGATGAAGCCCTGATCAAGGCTCCGGGAACAAAAACCTGCTATGTATTACCTACATGACAGCATACCTGTCATGGGTTTGGCACTAGCCAAGTGCCAGTGCACCTATGAGAATATATTTCCCTCAATTTCTGCTGTGAGATAGATAGGACCAAAAAAGGAGTCCATCCAGCCCAAACTTAAGGTATAGAGGAGAAAGCTTCATTAACTAATCCTAAAAAGGAAGAAAATAACAAGAACCAGAATGAAACTTTCAAAGCATTCCTCCTCCCCCCCACCAACTGTTCACTTTTTCACTGACAACAGAAGAGACCACCTCTTGAACAATCATTCTCCAATTCATCAAGAAAGAGCAGAGTCTCTCTTGCCTACCATAGAGATCCTCCACAACATATCATTTCTCTTGTGACCACACATTTCACAAATGGTCCACCCGGGGAGAAATTTGCCATTGTGAAGCATCCTCCCATGAGACAGCTCTCTCACAGCTGCTCATGGGCTGTATCAACTTATTAGGGTACTGTTTAAGGATGCTTTTTCTAGTCCAAAACAAAAGTTCTCTTCATCTGTTTCATCTTCATCTCAGGAAACAGATGTCATCTTCTTGTCCTTGGGGCAGAGGACATCATCTCAAAAAACAGAGATCTTCTCATCCTTGAGGTGGAAAACATCATCTCTAGAAACAGAGGTCATAATCTCTCTTTGGCTTTTCTCTGTTCTAGTCTCCCCATTAA
>VXBQ01016962.1:0-10694 GCA_013400175.1 Phainopepla nitens
CAGGTCCTGCCAGCTGCAGGAGCACCTCAGTGAACACCTCATGCCAAACTAAAACCAAAACTAGACTTTACTGAGTGTAATCTGAGAGATAAATCATGGATTAAACTGCTGCTATCCAAGCAGGGAGATAAAACATTTATTTCCCTTGTCAATCTGTGTAAAGACTCCTTCCTAAAATTCAACCTCAAATTAAGATCATCAGATAAGAACTCAGTTGGTTTTACCTGACATGAATTTCCCTCTCATCTCCTCAGAGTGTATCCCAAATCAAGACTTTTTCCTAACCCTATATTCCTGCAGCCACGTCATGACTGAGCAGAAAAATCTGGAATCTAATTCTGATAATCTTTACACAATAAAATAGTAAAGAACCAGAAGTTAATACAGAAATTGGTACACTGTCCTATTAAACAAACAGCCAAAAGTCCCTCCCATTCCTTTTCCTTCCTCATGCAAAGCAATCTTAAGGTTCAAGGGCAAAAACCCCACACACACCTAAAAAAATGTGTGCAATACTCAGCTGCAGGCACAGATAGAAACTTCCATATAAAACCAAAGTTAAGGCTGATAAGAGAGGTAAATATTATTCCAATAATCTGAAAACAAAACAAAAAAAAGGCTCAATTCCATTGAGAACACCCAATTTATCTTCTGGTCATACAAAAACTTTAAAGCATGAGAGGAGGCAAAAGCAAAAGTTGTTGATTTGCCACACAAAGATAGCAGCAAGGAAATTCCCTCCTCTCCCAAGCAAATCCCAGAACTGTCACTGCTTAGGCTGAGGAAAAGGCAACCAGGAAAAAACCAGGCTGAATGGAAATTTAAATGGTGCAGTCCTGGAGAAAAACATTTTACATTTTCTCAAAAAAAAAAAAAAAAAAGGGAAAACTTGAATTCTCCAGGAACAAACCAGTAACATATTCCATTAGCAAGCAGATCCATCAGCCCTCGTAATTAATTCTTACAAACACGTGCAGTAATTCCCTTCTCCATACAGCTGGAATCTATTTGAAAAAACAAAGGTGCAGCTTTCTGCCAGGACTCTGGATAAATACCCCAGATTATTCCTTTTGCCTCGTGCAGGCATTAGTGACTCTGCATCTGCCCTGGCAGCAAGGCCTGGATGGATCCCAGAGCCTTGGAAAAGGCTCCAATTCCTTTTCCAGATGGAATCACGACCCAGGTAATTATTTGTTGTAAATTTGACAACACCTCTGATATTATGGTAAAATGTTCAGGGACAGACAGGAGAGATTTTCAGGTTGAGATTTTCCACTTCCCCTGCGCCCCAGCTCAGATTAATTACAGGTAAACACTGCTCCTCTGTCTGGCTGGGACTAACCCAACATTTCAGGTTTTGGGATCATAAAACCTCCAAGACTGAGGCCCCAGTGATGATCTGAGCTTAAAGACTCTGTAATATTTATGTGTCCTTACATCCCCAAATTGATATTAGACAGCTGAAGGGAATTAACCCTTCAGTTGAAATCAGCTTACACACCAGGACACTACCTGCTCTCAGAAATTTAAAAAAAAAAAACCCAAAAAATCCCAATTTAGGTCATGCAGCATCAGCACTGGCACCTGAGATCTCAAAGTGCCACCAGCATGGAGCCAAAATTGAAATAACAGGGGAAAAAAAATCTGAATATTCCTTGTTCTTCAACACTGCAACAACATTTAAAAGGAAAAAAAAAATCAGCTTAAAGACAAGATTAAGGCATTTCCTAGAAATAAATACCTAGTTTGGAAGACTGGGAATATTGAGACTGACTGTATTCATAATGACCACAACATGCTGCAAATAACACCTGGATGAAAAGTTGGGTCTCTGCTTTTTCCTGAGTGAAACAAATGAACCCATTCTCTGTGCTCACAGTTTTTAAAAAAGGCAATTTTTTTCTTTCATTCAATGATAACCAGACAGGTTGAGGTTTAAATTTTATGAGATGTAAAAAAATTTAAGATATTCCACCTGTCCTTTTTACCACCGTACATTTATGAAGAATATACAAAGATTTTTAGACTCTCATTTTCCCAAAATAAAAACAAAATAAACTTAACATTTTAAATAAAAATTGATGTAACTGGACTCCAAAAATTAAGTCATGAAAAGGCATTAGAAATACACAAGAAAAGCAAAAATATTTCACACCAACCACTCAAAATCCTGTGGAGGGAGAACAGAACAACAAGAAGAGTTTGGATATTTTGTGTCTGTTTTCCAGTGCACACTCCCTAAATGCAGGATCATTTTCTCATTTCCATGCAAGTTGGATGCACCTCCCTTTAAATATTTTGCATGTAATGAACACAGAGGAGACAGAGGAAAGCAGGGGATGTTTGTAATATTCTGGATGAAAACTGAACAGCTCCATTCCTGCAGAGTGCTGAAGACCACCTTGATCAGCCCCAAAATCTCCTTTCCTCCCACCCTGTCCTGTCCCTCTCAAAGCCCAATTCTGGTGGCTAATTAAAAACTCCAGGGAAGGAACTCTGAATATTTCATTTACTATTCTAAAAATCAGTGTTTTCCTCATGAAATATGCAACGGTTACAGAAAATATTGTCAAATAAATCACACCAGAAAGAGAGAAACTACAAAATCTGGATTATTAAAAAAAACATAAAGAAACAGAAGTATTTAATTATTACATTTCAAAATGTGTTTTGATTGTTCTGATCAACTGATGATGCTGAGCACAAACTGGTGCTAATTTAAATGGGGAATAAAGGTGAATTATGATGTGATTTCTACATACCTAGGCTTTGTTTAAAAGAAAGGGTCTCATGCAATTTCTTCTAAGCTCTGCTTTTTGCTTAAAACACAAAAGAACCTCACAAAGCCACAGCTAACCCAGGAAATGGTGACAGGTTCTGACTCTGCAGCAGCAGCTCTTATGGACCACACTCACCCCCATTTCCAGACCTGAAGGTAAGAATTAAAATGAAAACTGAATTATTTCCATCACTGAGATTATTACCCAAACCAGGCAGTGGAGGAATTCCAAAAATTAACCAGTACCTGTTGTGAGTCACTCAGAACCTTCCACAGTTCTGTCCCCACAACCTTGGGAAGATTCACAGACCAAGATGTTAATTAACATAATTAACAGCATCCTGGGGATGTCTGAGGGGAGGGAATAGGAATATGATGGGATTTTAAAACTGGAAAGTGTAACTTATATTGAGTTAACAATGTACTAACCAAGGGAAATTTGTCTGACACCCCTCTCCAGGAATCACTGATATCCCCAGGTGTCACTGCTGTGTATTTTTAATTTTTTTTACTAAATTTTTCATATTTCTCCAACTTTTACTCCCTCACTTACTGGTTCCTGCTGCTGATCAAGCTCCAGGTCTCTAGGGTTTCTGTTCTGGATACTCCTGGATGCTGCAGAGGGCAAAGAGCTCCATCCCAGCCAGCCCCTCCCTGTTCCCCTTCACCTCAGGGTCCACAGAGCGACCACTGGGGTGTCACCATTCCCTGCAGGAGCTGAAATCCCTCCCTGCAGGAGCTGAAATCCTTCCCAACAATGCCTCCCACCCCACAGCTGGGACACACCACAAACTCCAAGGCTTTGTTTCCCCAAACTCCAGCTCTAGCTCTGCTCACTGGGAGTGGTGCTCTGCACAAGGTCAAGACTTCAGTGGATTATTCAGAGAATTCCATCTTTTAATTTGCCTGGAGCAAGGGAACAGCCCATAAATCAGGTATTTCAGAGTCACCAGAATGCTCCACTGATGCCTTAGGTTTTAGCTTTTCTGTTTTTCCCATTCTGTGCTGCTTTAGTGTGCAGTTCTGGGCTTGATATGAAGGGTTGCTGAGCTCTCTGCACAGAGCAGGGAGACAAAACAATTCCTTCCCAGCTGGGCACCAAGGACACATTTGAGGCCCAAGAGTGGAAACAGCAGTGAAGGAAGAGAGGGAACAAGGAGGATGGAGCTTCATCAGCTGCAGCTGGAATTGGACAATTCACTCCAATCTGCTGATGGACCCAAACCTATCAAAGTGTGAGGCCTCGTGCCCAGGATCCATTTTGTGCCCATTTGTGGGTTTGCCTTGGGTGCAGCCCCAAGGGGTTCCTGCCCTGCCCAGGCTGGATCCTTTCAATAAATCCCTTTTTATCCTTTTATTCCACCCAGTCTCTGGTTCCAGCTCAGCCTTTCCAGGCATCACCAGACCTGGCTTTTCCCTGCTGCTTGATCCACAACATCCACATTTCCAACGCTCCTTTCAGCCCTCACCGTCACCCTCTGAGGAACTGGGTACCATTTGCACTGAAAGGCTAATTTAATTATTTCATTTCTCATTTTATCCATATTATATGGATGTAATTAAAACTGCAGTCTCACTCTAAAATGCATTTCACAGTTCTGATAATCTACAGGGCAATTTCCATCACCATGTATTTGATGGGACTCCATAAAATTCCTAATAAATAAGAACGACTATTTGTATTTTACATCCTTTTTCTGTATTGAATACTTGCTTCCAGAGTCATCTAAAAATTACCTTTACAGAAATCTCACAGTTAAAGCAATTTTTAAAGAATGGAAAGAATTCTGCAGCTTTCCTTAAAGGATTTGTTTTTATTTTAGTTTACATTGCCACAGTTCATTTGCTTTAATCTTTTATCTGGCATTTGAACCAATATCTCATGAATAAATGACATTTTGGTTGGTTTTTTAAAGAACAACTCTTTTTAATCAACCTTACACTTTAACCATAATCATTGTTTGGGTTCTTTGTAAATATGAGCTTGCTCAAAGCCCGTTTTTTGTGGCCAGAATGGCAACGCTGACCTTTCTTTTCTCAGGCTGCAGTTTGCTGCCAGTGCGCACCTGAGCTGCATGAGTGGCTCCTGTAGCTCACAGCGCCCTGCAGATGGTTGTGATTACACCCAGAACCTCCCCAGGCGCTTTTCCTAACGGGATCCCACCTTCACCCCGACAAGAGAGGGGGATAAAATCCCTCCAGACTGATTCTCCCCCCTCCAGGGTGCACTTGGAGAGGCGAGCCACAACATCTCCAGTGGAATTACCAGTGCCTGCTCTGACCCAACAGGGAGATGTGGGATTATTCCTGCTGCTGGGGGATGGCCTGGGATATCAGAGCTGTCAGCAGCTTCGAAGTGGATGCCCCAAACTCTGGGAAACATCAGGATTTGCCTGCTCCTGGATTGCTCTCTCATTGCCTGACTCCTCAGAGATGCCCTGCAAAGCCCCAGGGAGGGAACTTCCACCAGGAAATCAGTCAGGAGCTGCTGGTGAAACTGCTGGGAGCTGGTGAAAAATGGAATAAGGGACTGCAGCAAGGTGCTGCAGCTGAACACCTGGCACTGCACTGAAGCTCTAAAAGGGTCTCTGGGAATGCTGGATTGCTGTGTACAAAGATAACAGGATGGGATTGCTGGATGGCATTCTTTGAGTTTTATTTTAGCATTAGTCCCATTATAAGGTGAGGTATAGAAGATATTGAGAGTTCATGCCATAATAATAGAGGTCAAAATTTTCTTTGTTACAAGGCTTTTTAAAAAACTTTCTAGCCAATAGGATGAAGTTAAAGATGACAAGCATGTGCTTAAGCCAATTAGTAAAGTTGCATGTACATCTCATCTTGAACAACACTTGTTTGTAATAGCTTAAAAACAATGAACAAACATTCATTCTTAAAGTTTTTTATTTCTATTATCTTGCTTAGCACATTTTCTAATGCTTATCTCTTCTACAGCTCACTAATACAGCCCTTATATAGCTTAGTATCTCATATATATTTAATATAGCTATCACTGATATAATCTTTTTGTTTCTTGTCCTTCTAGAAGGTAGTTTTCTACTTTCCCCGTTCCTCACAAGGGACTGGGACCTTTCCCACTCCCCACTCCCCACTGACACCTTTCCCACTCCCCACTGACACCTTTCCCCCTCCCCACTCCCCACTGACACCTTTTCCCACTCCCCACACCCNCTTTCCCCACTCCCCACTGACACCTTTCCCCACTCCCCACTGACACCTTTCCCCACTCCCCACTGACACCTTTCCCCACTCCCCACTGACACCTTTCCCCACTCCCCACTGACACCTTTCCCCACTCCCCACTGACACCTTTCCCCACTCCCCACTGACACCTTTCCCCACTCCCCACTGACACCTTTCCCCACTCCCCACTGACACCTTTCCCCACTCCCCACTGACACCTTTCCCCACTCCCCACTGACACCTTTCCCCACTCCCCACTGACACCTTTCCCCACTCCCCACTGACACCTTTCCCCACTCCCCACTGACACCTTTCCCCACTCCCCACTGACACCTTTCCCACTCCCCACAAGGGAAGGAGGTTTGGATCCTGGCAAGCTGACGTGCCCCAAGAAGGGCCGACGATGAAAGCGCGCCCGGCCCCACGGAAATCCAAACACAGCCACAGACACAATTATTTTACTAATTGCTAATGAATACAGTCAAGTGGCTTCAAAAAGCCAAACTTTGCTTGGACTACTTCAGGTTTTGACCTCTGCAGGAGCAAATGCATTTCAAACTGGAGCCCACCAAAACTGATTAACGGCGCCAGGCAAGGCCAGCGCGGAGCGGGAGCTTTTTTCCATCTATCACATGGCCCCAAGGATAGTTAAATGAACCTTAAAATGGCTACAAACAGCTCAATGACTACACAGAGTCCTGCCAATTAGAAATAATTAGGCAGTCATTTTGGTGGTAAGTCTTTTTAAGTGCATACATAATGATGCAATGATGCTTATTAGCGAGCTCATAGGAGCTCTGCTCAAACAGCCTGGAATAATTATGCAACTATCACAAAGCCTTGCACATCTCTGTACTTCACCTTAATGCATTTAAAAATCCACTTCATTACCTCCAGTAATTAATCCTCCATTAATTGCAGGAAAAGCCCAGTTTACCGTGCTTCGTTTCTAATTATCTTATAAATAGTTATGGTTCTAATTAATGTGTTCATTAAGCTGAATATCTTTCTCAAAGCCATGCTCAGAGCAAAGGTTCTGCTTTTGAGAGAAAAAGCCTAACTAGCCATAAGGTGAGGCCATTTTGGTTGTATTTGCTTTTATTTTAGTATATTCAACCTCCTAATTGGCATTTAAAATCTAATTTGGAAGAACTTCAAGAAGACTATATAGGAGAAAAATAGGAAAAGGCTTTGCTGGGTTTTTTTTAACCCATTCTCCAATCAAGAAGCCCAGAGCTTTAACAGGAAAACTTTTAGCATCTCTTTTTGATATAGACTGGGAACAGATTTTCAGTGCTGTGCCACAGATTAATTGAAATTCTATCACAATTCAATTTATCCCTGCATGTTTGCATAGAGGAGAACCAAAAACCATGGAGGAAAAATAGATAGCTAGGAGTTTATACAGAATTAAAAATAATAAACCCATACTGCTGGCCTTGCCTTCATTTCTAGGCTATAAATCTGTGGCACAGAATTACAACCAGAATTTACATCAGTTATTTGAGCTGAGCATGACCTGACACTTTAAATTCATTGAGAGGTTGCCTTCCTAACAGATATGGATATAAACACAAACAAATAACAAATAAAAAACTCAGCTGGAGAATATCTTACAACAATACCTCTATGGATAAGGAAACTCCCTATTGAAACATTTCCCAGGATTTTGGGGCTTTGCATGTAAGAATTTTGCACAAACCTTAGACTCCAAACAAAATTCTGCAAGAGTACAATCAAAATAGTTATAGTTACAATTATAGTACAGATACTAAACTCTCATATCATCCTAGATTTTAGTTTTTAAATATACATTATATATAGTGCACCTGTCTTCAGTTATGCAAAAACAAATCCAAGTTTTCCCTTCTTTTTATTAACATCACATATTTAATATGAAATATTTTGTTCAGTGAGTCACTCATACTTTCATAATATACTCATAAATATTTTGAGATAGTTACTCATCCTCTGTTTTACCAGCAAAAGGACAAAAGCTCTGCACATGCCTGCAATTATCCCATTTCTTTGGGGAACCTTTTCTTCCTAGAACCTCCCAGCTCAGGAAAATCTGGAATCACTGAAGCCAAGTGCAGCTTTGCCACAGCTCTGACAGGGCTGAGGTTTGATGCCAGTAAAGCTGCATCAGGAGATGAATTATCAGCTCTACATCTTGCTCTGGGATATTTGGGAGTGTTTTGCCTTGGAAACTGGGAAAGTCTAAAACTCAGGAGTTCAGGAGGAGGTTTATCTCCTGTGAGGAGATGGAGGAGAAGCAGCAGCACAAAGGATGAAAGGACAGCCAGGGAGTGGCAGGATATCACACTTTTAATCAGATTAATCCAGCATGAACTCATCCCAGAGCACACCTTGGGAATGGCACCAGCACTAGGAGCTGCCTGGCTGGACCCCACAGGAAAACTGAATTTTGTGGGATAAAGTTTGGTACAAAGGTGCCCAAACCCTGCTTCAGTGACTGCCCTGCTCACACACAGCAATGCTCCTGAATCCCAGAAAAATCCCAGAAAAATCCCAGAAAAAACCCAGAAAAAACCAGAGCCAAGGACTGCAGGCATGGATGCTGGTTTATGGAACATCATGGAATGGTTTGGGTGGGGAGGGACCTGAAATCCCATCCCCATCCCCAGGCAGGGACAACTCCCACTGTGCCAGGCTGCTCCAGGTGGCCTTGGGCACTGCCAGGGATCCAGGGGCAGCCACAGCAAATCTGGGAATCCCATCCCAGGGAACAATTCCTGCCCAAAATCCCAGCCAGCCCTGCCCTCTGGCAGTGGGAATTCATCCCCCCTTGCTCTGGCACTCCACACCCAACACGACCTTCTCGTATCACTTTTTTGGCAGAAATCCACATTTTTTACCTTCACCATTTTAACCAGATTCTGCTCCTGCCAGAACAGATCTAAATCAGAATCTGAATGAGTGAAAGATGGAAATAAAAAGTATAAAAATACCAAAAAATAACGCCTAAAAATACAAAAAGAAAAGCCTGAAAGTATTAAAAAATACCTAAAAGTATAAAAAGTATAATAGCATAAAAATAAAAAATAAATTTGTACTATTTTTTACTAAATTCTACCATTTTTTGTTACACAGGGGGAAAACCACTCCTAGAAATGAGCCCTGGAAAGAGTTTGCAGAGCAAAGAGGGTCTTGGATTACCAGGGCATCCTGAAGACATCTGCTTTTGCAGGGCTGCCTGGAGAAACACGAGCTCTGCAGCACAGAAATAACAGATTCTATTTCATGGCCAAAGCTTTGGTAGCAGAGAAAAGAGAATTAAAAATAGAAGTTAAAATAGATAGTGGTTTAGAATGTAGACACATTGAATTCAAAAAGGCAATTCCCCACTAAGGGGAGTTGGATGTTTCTTGTCTTCTTGAGTTCCTTTTCCAAACAGAAAACTGAAGCACTTAAAAAAAAAAAACCAACAACCTGCAAAGACTTCTTCCAAAGTGAAAAAAAACCAACTCCCCTTTTTCCAAAGGGAGGAATGAAAGGTTCTAGAGAAATAAGCAGCTCTACTTGAAACACACTGTGGGTAAATAACACCTGGGCTGCACAAAAAAAATCACCTTTTCTGTAAACAGACTCCAGCCTGAGCTGCAAATGAACAGCACTTATGCATTCAGAGCTTTTTTTAAGGCTCCTTTTTTTGGTTTTCTACCAATGAAAGGCATCAAAGCAACTGTCACTCGCAGCTCTGTGGCCTCATTGATAACTGGAGGGCCCTCGGCGTTGCCTTGTGAAGTTTAATTTCCCAAAGTGCTCAATTAGGGCTGGGCAATGAGCTCGGCAGTGGTTGGTGCTCCAGGAAATCTCCACTGCTCCTGCTCCACCTCTGGGCCTCTCCTGGACAGCCACGGACACAAACTGATCGTTCCTCTTGGAAAAAGTCAATGATTGCAACAACAAAAAATGATATTTTTAGAGGCTGGTGCTGATACAACCTGGAATGCAACGGGATCCTAAATAAAAACTGCAGGGTTGGATTTATTGGGGGAAAAATAAACATTACCATCAGCAGGATCACACTCAGTAATGTCAATTCCACCTTCCTGCCCCGAGCTTTTATTTGAAGTTTCATGAAAGAAATGCTGCAATATCTTAATTAAATCTATTTGCTAATGGACCAAAGGCTTGCAACTTTTCCCAGCAGTAAAAAGAGAGAGGAACATGGAATATTTACACTGATTCCTCACATAGTTGTACCTGAGTGGTTTAACTTGAGGGGCAAGGTCAGGGGAAAAAAATATCCTAAGCTGCAGATCAATACTCGAAAGGAATAGTAACTCCAGCTACGACCAGGCAAAAAAATATTTCTGCTTAAATAATTAAGCAATCCTAAGAATTAATGACAAGAACAAAATTACAGAAGCATGGAATGGCTGGGGTTGGAATTTCCAAAGCAATGTTCTAATTGAACAGCACTGGATTCTGACAGGACTCGGGCCTGCTGCTCTTTGGAGAATCCCTGCCAAGGAGGGATTTCCAAAGGGTTTTCCCAGCTGGAGAGGGCACAGCTCTGGCCCTGTGTGCCCAAGCCTGCTGTGGGCAGCTCTGGCCACTCCTGGTGCCCTGCAGCAGGAGAAGGGCCCTGGGTGGCCCTGTCCTACCCCAACCCCATCCCTGAGAGCCCATCCTGCTGCCCTCACCCCAATCCCATCCCTGAGAGCCCATCCTGCTGCTCCCA